>CM069906.1:152156509-152627128 GCA_036172215.1 Camellia granthamiana
CCCCCAACTTTTGTAAAATTACACAATGGCCCAAAGTTTCCCAAAATTACACAACAACTACCAACATATCAAAATGCTAAAATTTAAAGACAAGACTCATAAAGAGGAGTAGGATATCCCTACCTCAAAAGATGAGCTCCAAAGGAGAAGGACCCAAAACCAAAATGCTCCAAACACCAAACTATTCGGATCAAAAAGACGCCCTCGACGATCAACACCCTTTTTGTGAAGACCAAAGGTGAACAACACACCCTAGCTAGATCAATACTTAGAGAGAAGTTAAGGTTTTTGAGTGAGAAGCTCTGAAAATGGCGTTTTGGTAAAGTAGGAGAAAGAAGATAAGTCAAAAAGTGATTTAAAATGCCCAGTCCCACTCAGTTATACGACAGGTCCGCTCGAGCGTAAGACAGGTCCGCTCGAGCGTAAGACACATAAAACAGGTTCCGCTCGAGCGCAACATTGTCCGCTCGAGCGCCAAGACACAGACACAAAGCTCGTCCGCTCGAGCGCAGATTCCAGCCCGCTCGAGCGCAGGTCTCCCCCTCCCAGAACTCTCACCAAAAACACACTGTCCGCTTGAGCACAACATCCCCGCTCGAGCGCAACCCGCTCGAGCTCACCAAGCCCGCTCGAGCGTAGAAACCACACTTGCAGAAGTTTTGCAGGTGCACGAAATACTGAATGGGTGCATTCTCCCCTCCGCTCGAGCGTACAAGAAACAACAACCTCTCCGCTCGAGCGCCAACATCTCCGCTCGAGCGGACCAGCCAAAACCTGGGCGACTAGACTTGGTTCCTAAGCTCAACCAACCTGTAACAAACCTGCCCAACACATCCTATAACTCAAATACAAAGTAAGGAAGGATGTAAACAAGACAATACTCAACTACCAACATCCACGGACACGTGTCCGGATCACTGTACAACAAGGGGTAAACCCGGGACCGCTATAGCCATGGTTATGAATTGAGAATTGAAAAGGAAAGGAAAATGAATTGTAACATGGACTTGTATGTCATGAAACTGTAAGGTGATATATGTGGATGCATTAGTGTTGGCCATCTATCAACTGCTAATCTTTTAATCATTGTTCATAGCTGGTTTAGTGTATTTCTACTGGGCTGTGGCTCACCCTATATGGGAACATCATTTTCAAGTACAGGTAGCATGCTACCTCCAAGGTCATAGCTTGGGAGGCTAGAGGCGGGCGAACTTTTGTTGCCTTTCTTTTGATGTATTACATGTAAATTCAAGCCAATGGCTTAATGTGTAAATGAGTTAGTACTCTCTTCTTTTGTAACAAAGTGTTAACTTGGAAAGCTGTAAGCCCTTAGGGCATTTGCTTTTGCTGTTAACATGTAATACTTTTTGTAATGAAACTCTGATGAATAGAAGAATATGGATCTTTTATATATCAATGCATGTCTTTATTGATGGGTTTAATGTTAATATTTTGAGGGCGTGACAATTTTTATTTAATTTCCAAATAGATCGTTAATTTTATTCAACTTTAATTTTATTCAAGAAATCACTATGCCTTAACGATCTATTTGGAAATTAAATAAAAATGGAAGTTGCATATTATACTTTAACGATCTATTTGGAAATTAAATAAAAAATGAAGTTGAATAGAAAAGAAAATTGAATGGAAAAAGAAATTGAATAAAAAAGGAAATTGAATAAAAATAAAAATGGAAGTTGAATAAAAATAAAAATAGAAATTGCATAAATTTAAAAATTATGTTGAATAGAAAAGGAAACTAAATAAAAAATGAAGTTGAATAGAAAAGAAAATTGAATGGAAAAGGAAGTTGAATAAAAATAAAAAGGTATAGTGGTTTCTTGAATGAACTTCCATTTTTTTCTTTTCTATTTAACTTTCTTTTTTATTTAATTTCCAAATAGATCGTTAAGGTATAGTGGTTTGTTGAATGAACTTCTATTTTTAATTTTATTCAACTTCCATTGTTAAATTTATGCAACTTCCATTTTTATTTTTATTCAACTTCAATTTTTATTCAATTTCTTTTCTTTTTAATGTCCAAATAGATCGTTAAAGTATAGTTGTTTCTTGAATGAACTTCCTTTGTTATTTTTTTTCAACTTCCATTTTTAATTTTATTCAACTTCCATTTTTGTATTCAATTTCCTTTTCTATTCAATTTCCCTTTTTATTTAATTTCCAAATAGATCGTTAAGGCATAGTGGTTTCTTAAATGAACTTCCATTGTTAATTTTATGAACTTCTATTTTCAATTTTGATGCAACTTCCAATTATTCAATTTCTTTTTCTATTCAATTTCCTTTTTTAATTTTCTACAACTTCCACTTAATTTTTTATTCAATTTCCTTTTCTATTCAATTTTCAAATAGATCATTAAGGTATAGTGGTTTCTTGAATAAACTTCCATTTGTATTTAGTTTCCAAATAGATCGTTAAAGTATAGTGGTTTCTTGAATGAACTTCTATTTTATGCAACTTCCTTTTCTATTCAACTTCCTTTTTTTCTTTAATTTCCAAAATAGATCGTTAAGGTATAGTTGTTTCTTGAATGAACTTTCTTTTGTATTCAATTTCTTTTTCTATTCAACTTCCTTTTCTATTTAATTTCCAAATAGATCATTAAGGTATAGTGGTTTCTTGAATGAACTTCCATTTTTATTCAATTTCCTTTTCTATTCAACTTCCTTTTTATTTAATTTCCAAATAGATCGTTAAGGTATAGTGGTTTCTTGAATGAACTTCCATTTCTATTCAACTTCCAATTTTATTCAATTTTCAAATAGATCGTTAAGGTATAGTGGTTTCTTGAATGAACTTCCATTGTTAATTTTCTATTTTATTCAATTTCTTTTTCTATTCAACTTCCTTTTTTTATTTAATTGCCAAATAGATCGTTAAGGTATAGCGGTATCTTGAATGAACTTCCATTTAAATTCAACTTCCGTTTTTATTCAACTTCCATTTTTATTCAATTTCCTTTTTTATTCAACTTCCATTTTTATTCAATTTCTTTTTTTATTCAACTTCCATTTTTATTCAATTTCCTTTTCTATTCAACTTCTATTTTTATTCGATTTTCTTTTCTATTCAACTTCCTTTTTTATTCAATTTCTTTTTCTATTCAACTTCCTTTTCATTTAATTTCCAAATAGATTTTTATTAAATTTCCTTTTTTATTTCTATTCAACTTCCATTTTTATTTAATTTCTTTTTTATGCAACTTCCATTTTTATTTTTATTCGACTTCCATTTTTATTTAATTGCCGAATAGATCGTTAAGGTATAGTGGTTTCTTGAATGAACTTCCTTTTTTATATTTATGCAACTTCCATTTTTATTTTTATGCAACTTCCATTTCCATTTCTATTCAGCTTTCATTTGTATTCAATTCCCTTTTCTATTCAAGTTCCTTTTTTATTTAATTTCCAAATAGATCGTTAAGGTATAGTGGTTTCTTGAATGAACTTCCATTTTGATTTTTATGCAACTTCCATTTTTAATTTTATGCAACTTCCATTTTTATTCAACTTCAATTTGTATTCAACTTCTTTTTCTATTCAATTTCCATTTTTATTTAATTTCCAAATAGATCGTTAAGGCATAGTGATTTCTTGAATGAACTTTCATTTTTAATTTTATTCAAGTTCCATTGTTAAATTTATGCAACTTCCATTTTTATTTTTATGCAATTTCCATTTGTATTTTTATTCAACTTCCAATTAAATTCAATTTCTTTTTCTATTCAACTTGTTTTTTTATTTAATTTCCAAATTGGTCATTAAGGTATAGTGATTTCTTGAATGAATTTCCATTTTAATTTTATGGAACTTCCACTTTTATTTTTATGCAACTTAAATTTTTATTTAATTTCTTTTTCTATTCAATATCCATTTTTATTTAATTTCCAAATAGATCGTTAAGGTATAGTGGTTTCTTGAATGTACTTCCAGTGTTACCATTATACCTTAACGATCTATTTGGTAGTACCTTGGCGTAACTCCACAAACTGTTTCCGTAACTCTTCCCGAGCGGAAGGAGGGAAATCACAACTTCCTCGCCTAGGCATCCAGGTAAAAGTGACAAAGGTACGTTAGCACATTCATATATGTGCCAAGGCTAAACACCTACGTCCTAATACGTGGACAACTGTAATTCATTCCACGTAAGCACATAAACACATAAGCACTTACGAATTTCATTTCAGGATGATGATAGTCCCGAGGCATTACTAGAGTTCCAGTTAGAAACAGCATTGATCAGGTGCCTTTCCTACAGGACTCCCAAAAACCCAAGGATCCAATCAACATCCTAGAAACTAAATCATATACCCAATAGTCACATAAACATGTTATCAAATAAGCACATAACATTACATCTAAGTCTCTAACAAGCAAGACAAACCCATTGTGATCCTAATCACTTCCCACGTACCCAAAGTATTCGAACCTGGTACGCTCTGATACCAAGTTGTAATGCCCTCAAAATAATACATAAAACCCATCATTTAGACATGCAAGATATAAGAGAACGCAACCTCATTTCTATTCATCAGAGTAGTTCTTACAACAGTATTACATGTTAACAACAAAAGCAAATGCCCTACAGGCTTACAGCTTTCCAAGTTAACACTTGGTTACAAAACAATAGAGTACTAACTCAGTTACACATTAAGCCCTTGGCTTGAATCTACATGTAATACATCAAAAGAAAGTAAGACAACAAAAGTCAGTCCATCTCTAGCCTCCCAAGCTATGTCCTTGGAGGTGGCATGCTACCTGTACCTGAAATGATGTCCCATATAGGGTAATCCATAGCCCAGTAGAAATACACTAAACCAACTATGAACAATGACTAAAAGATTAGCAGTTGATAGATGGTTAACACTGATATATCTACTTATACCACAATACACTTACTTGGATTGGGTGGTTTCGAGCATGTTGTAGCCCTAAAATTTTATTAGTGTGACAAGTTGTTGTAAGACTATAAAATTTTCGGTAATATTGCATTTATACGCTTGTGATTTGGTTTGAAAAAAAAAAATGAGGGCTGAGGAGCCATGTTTTCAAAATTTGGAAGGATTATTGAGGGATGCGTATCCTAATCAAGACTATTATGGGGCTAGAATAGTTATACCTGCCAGGTGTGCGGAACTTCTTGGGTACTACCTATTTAATCTTATTGGTATGGTAGAGATTGTGGTCTCTTGTCGGGAGAATTCCTCGAGAGGATGTGAAGTGTGTGATTAATACTAGGGGTAGTGTATATTCAACACGACGTTTTATGGAGTCATAGTGCATAATTTCGTTAGGACTAGACTCATCTCTTTATGATAGGTAACGTCGCCAAATTGCATTTGTACTGTTTAGTAATTTTATTAGAGGGAGTGTGAGACCCTATGTAAGATAGTGGTTGTTGGCATCGGAGAGTGGTGTGTGGGGAGCAGTTGGTGTTATATCCTGAGTGGTAGTGAAATGGGTGTTTCTTAAGTTCCCAGACTCTTTTATGATGATAGAATGCGATAGGTTTGTACCTTAATACCGGGTAGGTCACGTGATGCTGACGATGGGATCGGTTGGGTGTGTAACCCGTGGTTGGGGTGTGACCCGTGAGTCGAGTCACTGTGGTAAGGTCTTTGCAAAGAAAGGTTTGGAATGATAATGAGAAGGTTGAGGACTTTTACTCCTCTGGAAATTTAGAATGGTGCATCTTTGAAAGCCTTGTCGGCGACATGCGACAGTGTCGGGGTTGGTTCATGGTGGTTGTCTAGCGGTAGCATTGGCTAGTGGTTTGGCACGGAGATTGGGTGTCTTGGTTGTACTCTCGGGGTGAGTGACAAATAAGGGTCGGAATAAAGGATAGACCCTATAGATCGTTGGCGGATGAAGGTACCATGTTAGCTTGCGTCGGTACGAACGGTTACTTGGTAATGTTGAATATCACGGTGTAGCAAACCCGGTCAGTTAACTCAGTACGAGGGAAGGGGTAGGCAAATTTTGTTACTCTGAGTTCAGTCGAGGTGGTGAGTGAAATCTCTAAATGAGGGAGTTTTGCACAGTGCGATGCGTGATAGTGTGTGGTTCGTATGTTGTTATTAGATGATGGATAGAAGGGGATCAGTCTTAGAAAATCCCAGAAAAATTCCTTAGTAAGGCTTTGGTTTGGTTGCTGATTGAAACCGAGAGGTTGGATGTTTGGTAAAGTTAGGTCACTTCGGCATAAGTGTCCGTCGTCCAGTTTGGATAGTGGTAACACAAGTGAGGCAGTATGGTTGTGTAAAGTGAGTAAGGCGCCTTGTTAGAGTCGTTTTGACTCGTTTGGCCCTTGTTTGTGCGTTGTGAGGCACGAGGGTGTGCAATGTTATCCTTTAAGTCGATGCATTGCTGGAAATTTCTAATGTTTAGGGTTCCCTTTCATGAAAGTTCTGTTCTTGGGTATTGTGTCATCACCACAGGTATGACGAGTTTTGTGAGATGGCTTTGTTGTGATTCACTTGGGGGTCCTCGAGTGCTCTTAGTAAACGAAAATGATTTTGAATCAAAACGTGAATTTGCTACCCTTATTTTCGGGAACATAATTTGAGAGAAATCTTTGAGTTCGGTTGTGGCCAGTTATAAATGACGTGTTTTAATGGCGGCGATATAAACCTGAATATTTTATGGGAAGTTAGACTCGACCTAGCCTGAGTTGCTGGTTATTTGCTATGTGATTTTGGCAGGACCTTGAAGTTTTGGGGTAGTAATGTGCCGTAATACTGTTCCTTACCCGTGTTTCGTCATACATACTTGTTTTGTGGAAGTTAACTGGAAGCCTTGTGTGCGAATATTTTCGTGTTTCCTTTGTTGGGGTATTAAGTGCTAAGCACTGGTTTGAGTATGGTTGGTAGTCGGGGCGTAGTGGATGCCTCAGAACACTGTAGTGATAGTATGTGTCTTACTATTATCATTGTTATCGAGTCTGGCGAAGCCAGACTTTTCCATTCGTTAAGGTATTGTGAAAACGTAATAGGGTTGAGGAAACCACTTGGATAAGTAAATTTCGGGTCCGAGAGAAGTGTCTGGATCCATTAGTAGGTATTTGAGCATACGTTGAATGTTTTGTTGTATTGATGAACTGTATGAACATTGTGCATGTTTCGGTTGATGGTAGTATTATGGAATAGGCCTTGAAAATGGAAGTTAATTTAGCATTATATATGTTAAATGTGTTGTAGAAATGCAAATGTATCATTAACATTGAATGTGTTACGAAATTGAGAACCATGCATAATAGAAGTTATTGAATTTGAAAGAAATGCATGTTGATAATGCATGTTATAGCATAAATTGTAAATGGCCTCTTGAATAGAGATGGGGTGACCAATAATGGGTCAAGTTGTTGAATATTAAATTATGTTGTTGTTGAGAAATTGATTTAATTCAAATGTTATGAGAAATTTCAATGAGAGGACTTGGCCAAATCAATTGAGAATAGTTATGTGTTGTGAGTAACATCGTGCTTATGAAAAATGTTTACAAAACTTTTGGATTTTGCATGGGAAATGCAAAATTTATTTCGGAACGTTAATGTTGAAAACTTGATTAATTTTTGGGAAAATGCCTTTTGAACTAGAGAATAATTTTCTAAATACTTATACAAAAGATTTACGTTGGTTGTTCTATTTGGAATTGTGATTGCTGAGTAGTGACTTAACTTGGAGCGTTAGTCAGTTGTTTTGATGAGTTATCTCAGAGAGGGTTTAGTTTTGTTGAAGTTTCGTATACCGGGGTGTTGTTTTCTTTCGGAACGTGTTTCCTTGTTAAGCCCTTCCCATTCGTGAGGGTAAGTAGAAAATCAGTTGTGAGATAACTTCTTTGTATAGTGAGCTTTGTGATCAGTTGGCCTTGTGTTTTGGCATTTCCCTTAATTTCGGGGACGAAATTCTTTAAGGGGGGGAGGTTATAGCGATCCCGGTTTCCCTTTCCTTTAATTGTTGTATCTGGACTTAGGTTCCGTGGAGTTGGTGGTTGTGTTTATGTTGTTTACATCCTTTACTCTTTATAGTTGAGTCTTGGGTTGTGTTGGACAGGTTTGTAACAAGTTGGTTGAGCTTAGAAACCTAAACTAGTTGCCCAGATTTTGGCCTGTCCGCTCAAGCGGAGCTTTTGACGCTCGAGCGGGGACTTTTGTTGCTTGTCCGCTCGAGCGGGGGTTTTGGCGCTCGAGCGGGGAAATCACCCTTATAGTATTTCCTCTGCAGTGTTGGACGCTCGAGCGGGAGTTTGGCTGCTTGAGCGGGAGTTTGGCCGCTCGAGCGGGAAGTTGTGTGTGACGCTCGAGCGGGGAGTTGGACGCTCGAGCGGGGACCTGGTATGTCGAGATACTGGGAGTGTGCATCCGCCGCTCGAGCGGGAGTCTGTGAGTGCCGCTCGAGCGGGAGTTTGGCCGCTCAAGCGGGGCGACTGGCTTTAAAGTCCGAGTTTTGACATTTTAAAATCACTTTTTCACATCTCTTCTCTCTCTTACTTTTCCAAAAACACCATTGTTGAGCTTCTCACTCTAGAACTCTACATTCTCTCTAGGTATTGATCTAGTAAGAGTGATTTGCTCACCTTTGGCCTTTACAAAAAAGTTGTTGATCGTCGAGGGCTATCTTTTGATCCGAGAAATTTGTGATTTGAAGCAACTTCGTTTTCTTAATCTTCTTGGTTGGGTGTCATCTTGTGAGGTAGGGATACCCTACTCCTCTTTATGAGCTTTGTCTTTAAATTTTAACATTTTGATATGTTGGGGGTTGTTGGGTAATTTTGAGAAAGTTTGGGCATTTGTGTAATTTTTCAAAAGTTGGGATTTTATTTATAATAAACCTATATGCATGTTTGGCATAGAGAAATGAGATAAATGTTGGATTATTGGTAGAAATGGGACCTTAGGGTCGGTGTTGAGAATTATGGGAATTTGCCCTAATTGGTTTAATAAATTAATTTGTATAATTAATTGTGAGAAATGAGGAATTGAATTGGAAATGTTGAAATTGGGAATGGATGTGATTAAAGGGTGTAGTTAGATTATTTATCACTCACCTAATTGAAATGTTGTTATATTATCCATTTTGTGCATTTATTTTCTGTTTAGAAATAATTGCTTTGGGCTATCGGTGGAGGATAGTCTTGATTGTTGTAGACAATGCATGATGATCAGGCAAACTAAAACTAATCAACTGAGTATGCTATCGAGTATAGCGATTGGAATAATACATTAACTTTATGTATTGATTGAATTTGTATATGATAATTACTTGTATACATTGTATTGTGTGGGAGAAGATGGGGGATGGACTCCACGGTTTATTGGAAGATGGGGGATGGACCTCTAAACCACGGTTTATTGGAAGACGGGGGATGGAACTTTAAACCAAATTTTGTGTGACAGTGATACAACACTACAATGTGTATCGGCTATGAAGTAGAAGTGTTTTGTTTCATTAATGCAGCACTACAATGTGTATTATTTGAGACGTATGAAAGTGTTTGAATTGATTTGATATAGCACTAAAATGTATATCGTTATCAATTGCGAAGTATAGAAATGTTTCTATGTTATGTTGATACAGCACCAAAATGTGTATCCATCATGAATTTCGAAAGTGTTTTAAAGATGAGTTCTAATCTCATGAAAAGATTTGGCTAAGTCTTGAGCCTTGTTTTCAAATGCAAAGTTAAAAAGGAAGTAGGAAATGAAGTGTAACATGGACTTAAATGTCATGAAACTGTATTGTGGTATAAGTAGATATATCAGTGTGAACCATCTATCAACTGCTAATCTTTTAGTCATTGTTCATAGTTGGTTTAGTGTATTTCTACTGGGCTGTGGTTCACCCTATATGGGACATCATTTTTAGGTACAGGTAGCATGCCACCTCCAAGGACATAGCTTGGGAGGCTAGAGACGGACTGACTTTTGTTGTCTTACTTTCTTTTGATGTATTACATGTAGATTCAAGCCAAGGGCTTAATGTGTAACTGAGTTAGTACTCTATTGTTTTGTAACCAAGTGTTAACTTGAAAAGCTATAAGCCTGTAGGGCATTTGCTTTTGTTGTTAACATGTAATACTGTTATAAGAACTACTCTGATGAATAGAAATAAGGTTGATTTCTCTTATATCTTGCATGTCTAAATGATGGGTTTTATGTATTATTTTGATAGCATTACAATTTGGAAATTAAATAAAAAGGAAGTTGAATAGAAAATGAAATTAAATAGAAAAACAAGTTGAATAGAAAAGGAAATTGAATAGAAAAGGAAGTGGTTTCTTGAATGCACTACCATTGTTAATTTTATGCAACTTCCTTTTGTATTTAATTTTATTTTTATTCAACTTCAATTTTTATTCAATTTCCTTTTCCATTCGACTTCCATTGTGAATTTGAGACAACTTCCATTTTTATTCAATTTCCAAATAGATCGTTAAGGTATAGTGATTTCTTGAATGAACTTTCCATTTTTATTTTTATTTAACTTCCATTTTTATTCAACTTCCTTTTGTATTCAACTTTTTTTTTTTATTTAATGTCCAAATAGATCGTTTTTATTCATTTCCTTTTTGATTTAATTTCCAAATAGATCGTTAAGGTATAGTGGTTTCTTGAATGAACTTCCATTTTTATTCAACTTCCAATTTTTAGTGGTTTCTTGAATGAACTTCCATTTTTAATTTTATGCAACTTCCATTTTTATTTTTATTCAATTTCCTTTTCTATTTTTATTTAATTTCCATTTCTATTCAATTTCCTTTTCTATTCAAGTTCCTTTTTTGCAACTTTCATTTTTATTTTTATTGAACATCAATTTTTATTCAATTTCTTTTTTTATGCAACTTCCTTTTGATTTAATTTCCAATTTGATCGTTAAGGTATAGTGATTTTTTGAATGAACTTCCATTTTTAATTTGATGCAACTTCCATTTTTATTCAATTTCCTTTTCTATTCGACTTCATTTTTTTATTTAATTTCCAAATAGATCAATAAGGCATAGTGGTTTTTTGAATGAACTTCCACTTTTATTTTTATTCAACTTCCTTTTTTATTCATTTTTATTTTTATTCAACTTTTTATTTTATTTAATTTTCTTTTCCATTCAACTTCTATTTTTATTTAATTTCCAAATAGATCGTTAAGGTATAGTGGTTTTTTGAATGAACTTCTATTTTTATTCCATTTCCTTTTCCATTCGACTTCCAATTATTTAATTTTCAAATAAATCGTTAAGATATAGTGTTTCTTGAATGAACTTTCATTTTTAATTTTATGCAACTTCCATTTTTATTTTTATTGAACATCAATTTCTATTAAATTTCCTTTTTTATTTAATTTCCTTTTCTATTCAGTTTTCCTTTTCTATTCAATTCCTTTTTGATTTAATTTCCAAATAGATCGTTAAGGTATAGTGGTTTCTTCAATGGACTTCCATTATTAATTTTATGCAACTTCCATTTGTGATTTTATTCAACCTCCATTTCTATTCAACTTCATTTTTTGTTTAATTTCCAAATAGATCGTTAAGGTATAGTGGTTTCGTCAATGAACTTCCATTTTTAATTTTATGCAACTTCCATTTTTAATTTTATTCAACTTCCATTTTTACTTTTACTCAACTTTCATTTTTATTCAATTTTCTTTTCTATTCAACTTCCTTTTTCATTTAATTTCCAAATAGATCGTTACGGTATAGTCGTTTCTTGAATGAAAATAAAAATGAAAGTTCATTCAAGAAGCCACTATACCTTAACGATCTATTTGGGATTAAATAAAAAAGGAAGTGGAATGGAGAAACGATTATACCTTACGATCTATTTGGAAATTAAATAGAAAAGGAAGTCGAATAAAAATGGAAGTTCATTCAAGATACCACCATACCTTAACGATTTATTTGGAAATTAAATAAAAAAGGAAGTTGAATAGAAAAGGAAATTGAATAAAAATGGAAGTTGCATAAAATCGAAAATGGAAGTTCATTCAAAAAACCACTGTATCTTAACGATCTATTTTGAAAATTGAACAAAAATTAAAAATGGAAGTTCAATAAAATTAAAAATGGAGGTTGCATAAAATTAAAAATGAAAGTTCATTGACGAAACCACTATACCTTAACGATCTAGTTAGAAATTAAATAAAAAAGAAGTTGAATAGAAAAGGAAATTGAATAAAAATGGAAGTTGAATAGAAAAGGAAATTTAATAAAAATGGAAGTTGCATAAATATAAAAATGGACGTTGCATAAAATTGAAAATGGACGTTCATTCAAGAAACCACTATACCTTAACGATCTATTTGGGAATTAAATAAAAATGGAAGTTGAATAGAAACCACTATACCTTAACGATCTATTTGGAAATTAAACAAAAAATGATGTTGAATAGAAAATGAAATTGAATAAAAATGGAAGTTGAATAACATTAATAATGGAAGTTCATTCAAAAAATCACTATGCCTTAACGATCTATTTGGAAGTTCATTCAAGAAACAACTATACCTTAACGATCTATTTAGAAATTAAATCAAAATGGAAGTCGAATAGAAAAAGAAATTGAATAAAAAAGGAAGTGGAATGGAAAAAGAAATTGAATTGAAAAGGAAGTTGAATAAAAATGAAAGTTGAATAAAAATTAAATTAAAATTGAAAATGGAAGTTCATTGACGAAACCACTTCCATTTTTCTTTTCTATTCAACTTCCTTTTTTATTTAATTTCCAAATAAATCGTTAATGTATAGTGGTTTCTTGAATGAACTTCCATCTTTAATTTTCTACAACTTCCATTTTATGTTTATTCAACTTCCATTTTTATTCAATTTCTTTTTCTATTCAATTCATTTTTTATTTAATTTCTAAATAGATCATTAAGGTATAGTGGTTTCTTGAATGAACTTCCATTTTTAATTTTATGCAACTTCCATGCAACTTCCATTTTTATTCAACTTCCATTTTTATTCAACTTCCATTTGTATTCAATTTCCTTTTCTATTCAACTTCCTTTTTTATTTAATTTCCAAATAGATCGTTAAGGTATATTGTTTTTTTGAATGAACTTCCATTTTTAATTTTATGCAACTTCCATTTTTATTCAATTTTCTTTTCTATTCAACTTCCTTTTTTTATTCAACTTTCAATTAAATTCAATTTCCTTTTCTATTCAACTTCCTTTTTTATTTAATACCCAAATAGATCGTTAAGGTATAGTGGTTTATTGAATTGAACTTCTATTGTTAATTTTCTATTTTTATTCAACTTCCATTTTTATTCAATTTCCAAATAGATCGTTAAGGTATATTGTTTTTTTGAATGAACTTCCATTTTTAATTTTATGCAACTTCCATTTTTATTCAATTTTCTTTTCTATTCAACTTCCTTTTTTATTCAACTTCCAATTAAATTCAATTTCCTTTTCTATTCAACTTCCTTTTTTATTTAATACCCAAATAGATCGTTAAGGTATAGTGATTTATTGAATTGAACTTCTATTGTTAATTTTCTATTTTTATTCAACTTCCATTTTTATTCAATTTCCTTTTTTATTCATTTTCCTTTTCTATTCGACTTCATTTTTTATATATTTTCCAAATAGATCGTTAAGTATAATGGTTCTTGATTCAACTTCCTTTTCAATTCAACATCCAATTAGATCGTTAAGGTATGGTGGTTTCTTGAATGAACTTCCATTTTTAATTTTATGCAACTTCCACTTTTATTTTTATTCAACTTCCATTTTCCTTTTCTATTCAACATCATTTTTTTTTTAATTCAACTTCCATTTTTATTAAATTTCCAAATATATCGTTAAGGTATAGTGGTTTCCTGAATGAACGTCCATTTTTAATTTTATGCCACTTCCATTTTTATTTTTATTTAACTTCCTATTAAATTCACTTTTTTTGTTTTCTATTCAACTTCCTTTTGTATTCAATTTCCTTTTTGATTTAATTTCTAAATAAATCGTTAAGATATAGTGGTTTCTTGAATAGAAAAGAAAATTGAATAAAAATGGAAGTTGAATAAAAATAAAATTGGAATTTGCATAAGGAAAATGAATAAAAATGGAAGTTGCATCAAAAATAAAAATGGAAGTTCATTCAAGAAATCACTATGCCTTAACGATCTATTTGGAAATTAAATAAAAAAGGAAGTTGAATAGAAAAGGATCTATTTGGAAATTAAATAAAAATGGAAGTTGAATAGAAAAGGAAATTGAATAGAAAAGGAACTTGAACAGAAAAGGAGATTGAATAGAAAAGGAAGTTGAATAAAAATGGAAGTTCATTCAAGAAACCACTATACCTTAACGATCCATAAAATTAATTAACAATGGAAGTTCATTCAAGAAACGACTATACCTTAACGATCTATTTGGAAATTAAATAAAAAAAGAACTTGAACCGAAAAGGAAATTTAATAAAAATACCTTAACGATCTATTTAGAAATTAAATAAAAAAGGACTTTAATAAAAAAGAAAGTTGAATAAAAATAAAATGAAAATTGAATAGAAAAGGAAATTGAATAAAAATAGAAGTTGAATAAAAATAAAAAAAGGAAGTTGAATGGAAAAAGGAAATTGAATACAAATGGAAGTTCATTAAGGAAACCACTATACCTTAACGATCTATTTGGAAATTAATGAACTTCCATTTGTATTCAATTTCCTTTTCTATTTAATGTCCAAATAGAAACCACCATACCTTAACAATCTATTTGGAAATTAAATAAAAAAGGAAGTTGAATGGAAAAGGGAATTGAATAGAAAAGGAAGTTGAATAGAAAAGGAAATTGAATAAAAATTGAAGTTAAATAAAATTAAAATGGAAGTCGAATGAAAAAGGGAAATTGAATAAAAATAAAAATGGAAGTTGCATAAAATTAACAATGGAAATTCATTCAAGAAACGACTATACCTTAACGATCTATTTGGAAGTTAAATAAAAATGGAAGTCGAGTGGAAAAGGAAATTGAATAAAAAAGGAAGTTGAATAAAAAAGGAAAGTGAATAGAAATGGAGGTTAATTCAAGAAACCACTATACCTTAACGATCTATTTGGAAATTAAATAAAAAAGGAAACCACTATACCGTAACGATCTATTTGGAAGTTGAATTAAAATGGAAGTTGAATAAAAATAAAAATGAAAGTTCATTCAAAAAACCACTATACTTTAACGATCTATTTGGAAATTAAATAAAAAAGGAAATTGAATAGAAAAGGAAATTAAATAAAAAAGGAAGTTGAACATAAAAGAAAATTGAATAAAAATGGAAGTTGAATAAAAACAAAAATGGAAGTTCATTCAAGAAATCACCACACCTTAACGATCTATTTGGAAATTAAATAAAAAAGGAAATTGAACAAAAAAGGAAATTGAATAAAAAAAGAAATTGAATATAAAAAAAGATGGAACTTTAATAAAAAAGGAACATGAACAGAAAAGGAGATTAAATAAAAAGGAAGTTGAATAGAAAATGAAGCTGAATTAAAAAACAAGCTGAATAGAAAAGGAAATTGAATAGAAAAGAAAAATAAATAGAAATGGAAGGTCGAATTGAAAAGGAAGTTGAATAAAAATAAAATACGGAAGTTGAATAAAATTAAAATGGAAGTTCATTCAATAAAAAATGAAAGTTTATTCAAGAAATCACTATACCTTAACGAATTATTCGGCAATTAAATAAAAAAGGAAGTTGAATAGAAAAGATCTATTTGGAAACTAAGGAAGTTGAATAGAAATTGGATGGAAGTTCATTCAAGAAACCATTATACCTTAACGATCTATTTGGAAATTGAATAAAAATGGAAATTGAATAAAAAAGAAAATTGAATAAAAACGGAAGTTGCATAAAATTAAAAATGGAAGTTCATTCAAGAAACCACTGTATCTTAACGATCTATTTGGAAATTAAATAAAAAAGGAAATTGAATAAAAAAGGAAGTTGAATAAAAATAAAAACGGAAGTTGCATAAAATTAAAAAAGAAGTTAAATAAAAATGGAAGTTGAATAGAAAAGGAAATTGAATAAAAATGGAAGTTGCATAAAAATGGAAGTTGAATAAAAAAGGAAGTTGAATAGAAAAGGAAATTGAAAATTAAATAAAAATTGGAAGTTCATTCAAGAAACCACTATATGCAACTTCCATTTTTATTTAATTTCAACTTCCATTTTCAATTTTATGCAACTTCCATTTTTATTTTTAATCAACTTCCTTTTTATTTAATTTCCAAATAGATCGTTAAGGTATAGTGGTTTCTTAAATGAACTTCCATTTTAATTTTATGCAACTTCCACTTTTATTCAACTTCCATTTGTATTCAATTTTTTTTTATACAACATCATTTTTTATTTAATTTCCTTTTTATTCAACTTCCTTTTCTATTCAATTTCCTTTTTTATTTAATTTCCTTTTCTATTCAACATCATTTTTTTTATTTAATTCCCAAATAGATCGTTAAGGCATAGTGATTTCTTGAATGGATTTCCATTTTTATATTTTATGCAATTTCCAATTAAATTCAATTTCCTTTCTATTCAACTTCCATTTTATTTAATTTCCAAATAGATCGTTAAGGTATGGTTCTTATTTAATTTCCAACTAGATCGTTAAGGTATAGTGGTTTCTTGAATGAAAAAGGAAATTGAATAAAAATTGATATTCAATAAAAATAAAAATTAACAATGGAATTTGAATAAAAATAATAATTTTATGCAACTTTCGTATTTATTTCTATTTGGACATTAAATTAAAAAGTAAATAAAAATGGAAGTTGAATAGAAAAGGAAAATGAATAAAAATGGAAGTTGAATAAAAATGGAAAATTAACAATAGAAGCTCAATTCAATAAACCACTATACCTTAACGATCTATTTGGACATTAAATAAAAATGGAAGTTGAATAGAAAAGGAAATTAAACAAAATGGAAGTTCATTCAAGAAACCACTATACCTTAACGATAAAAATTAAAATGTAAGTTGCATAAAATTAAAATGGCAGTTCATTGACGAAACCACTATACCTTAACGATCTATTCGGAAATTAAATAAAAAAGGAATTGAACAAAAATGGAAGTCGAATAGAAAAGAAAATTGAATAACAATTTCCATTTTTATTTAATTTCCAAATAGGTCGTTAAGGTATAATGGTTTCTAGAATGAACTTCCATTTTTATTTTTATGCAACTTCCGTTTTTATTTTTTTTCAACTTCCATATGTATTCAAGAAATCACCATACCTTAACGATCTATTTTTATTCAACATCAATTTCGACTTCCATTTGTATTCAATTTCCTCTTCCATTTTTAATTTTATGCAACTTCCATTTTTATTCAATTTCCTTTTTTATTCAACTTGTTTTTTTATTTAGTTTCCAAATATATCGTTAAGGTATAGTGGTTTATTGAATGAACTTCCATTTTTATTCATTTCCTTTTCTATTCAACTTGTTTTTTATTTAACTTCCAAATAGATAGCGAAGGTATAGTTGGTTTTTTTATTCAACTTCCATTTTTAATTTTATGCAACTTCAATTTCCTTTTCTATTCGACTTCCTTTTTATTTAATTTCCAAATAGATCGCTAAAGGTATAGTGGTTTCTTGAATGAACTTTTATTTTCAATTTTATGCAACTTCCATTTTTATTCAATTTCCTTTTCCATTCAACTTCCTTTTTTATTTAATTTCCAAATATATCCTTTTCAATTTAAGTTCCTTTTTTATTTAATTTCTAAATAGATCGTTAAGGTATGGTGGTTCATTTTCCAAATAGATCGTTAAGGCATAGTGATTTCTTGAATGAACTTCCTTTTTTATTTTTATTTAACTTCCGTATTTATTTAATTTCCAAATAGATCTTGTAATGACCCAGAATTTCTCCTTCCGCTCGAGCGGGGGAGTTGGCGCTCAAGCGGGTCTCCAGGATGAGTTGTATTTCTGAGGCATGTGGACTCATTTTTGACATCCTATTAGTGTATTTGGAGCGTCTTTATTTTATTTTGGGATTCTAGTTGAGGTGGTAATATGATGGTAATGTATGATTGAACCAAAGAATTTAATTCGGATAGTTATTTTACGAATAGCTGCCACTCTTTTTCCCTTTTCTTTTTCCACACTTTGAATTTGGATATGAGATTAGAACCATTGGAAAGCTTATTTCCGGGGCTTCAATTTGGACACAAGAATGACCTAAAACGGAGTCCGGATAGGAGAGTTACACCTATTTGAAGTTTTGGAATCTGTGCTGGAACAGGTCCGCTCGAGCGAGCATTTGGACGCTCGAGCGAGGGTTTCGGGACAGCAGCTTTAAAAACGAGATTTTTGATCAGTTATTGATATTTTCTTTTCCCCTCTTCTTTCCCCTTCTCCTAAGTCCGAAACCCTAGCTCCAAACCCTTGAATTCCTTTACTTTGATCAACAACCCACCATGATTCTTGTATCAAGGATGAAGAACAAGAGGAGATGAACATTTTTTCAACCGATTGGAATTCGAGATTGCGTAGGATTCTTCTCTAGGTTTGGTTTCTTGCTTGGTTCTTGAGGTAGGGATTCTCCTTGATCTTTTTCAATACTTCATCTATAGATAGACATGTGGTAATTTTTGTATTGCATGAAAACTATATCATGTTGGATTTTTGTATAAATCATGAGGTTGAACTTTGGGTTGGTTGTTGGTTTTAGATCCATGATTATTATATGTGTTTTGGGGCTAATTGGGTGTTAATTAGCTAAGTTGTTGTTGAAAGGAGAGGAAACCCTAATATTTATTGATTTAATAATAAGATAGAGGGGTTTGATCTTTGGGTAAATACTTGGGTATTTGGATTTAAATTGAAGCCATTATTGGTTATTATAGATGATTGAGGCATTTTGTTCAATATTGAGAAAGAGGGAGTAAAACCCTAATTTAATAGTTATGATTTAATTTATAAAATTAAATTGGAATGGCTTGAAAGGAATGTGGTAGATTAAAATGAGTTTTGGCTTTGTTGCCTTTGGATTTGGTTTTGTGGAAACAAAAGGAATGAAAACGGTTTTGTGAAAACAAAAGGAAGCAAGATTGGTTTTGTGGAATAGGGAAAGACACTTTGAAATAAGTATGAATGTTGATTGTTGTATCTTATACTACTATGTTAGTATTAGTGATAAGTTGATAATCTCATGATAATTGAGTATGTTTATAGATGTACAAATATACCTGCATCTAGAGGTTTTGTCCCTGGTCATCGGTGGAGGATGACACGGTTGCGTTGAATGGTTGTGTATGCATTACACCATTGATTGTTTGTGTATATGACGTTGTGTTTATATGCATTACTTGTGTATGGGAGGAGATAGGGGATGTACTCCACGGTTTAGGGGAAGATAGGGGATGTACCTCTAAACCGGTTAATGATTATGGGAAGATAGGGGATGGACCCAGGGTTGCTGCTTATATGCGCACCTATTGCAGAGATACAGCTCATATGCTTATCTATTGAAGTGTGATACAGCTCATATGCTTGTCCACCGAAGTGTTTGTTTATTTGATATAATATATCACCATATATCACCAAAATGTGTATCAGTTGGGAAGTATGGAAGTGAGTTTGATTGTGATTGTTACGATACCAACATGTGTATTCGTTATGTTATCAGATATGTTTAACTTGATTTGTTATCCCTGTTGAATTTGGAAATATTGTTAATGAGAGATGGAACCCTTGTTGAGTTATGTGGCCAGGTTCTGAGCCATAATTGGAAGGTGAATTGTGCCATAGACTATGTGTCATAGGCAATGTAGATATTCATGTCATGAAATTGTAATTGGATTATCTTGTGTTAATCATGTATTAGTTACTACCCCTTGTCTTTTAGAAGTGTAAAGAGAATCAAACATTTAAGAAATATGTTCTAGAAAGGCACATCTGTTGTATGTGTGGAAATTGGAGAATAGTAGTGGTCTTAGTGAATTTATTTCCTAAGTAATTGCTTATGTATAAAAGGTTGGGTACGGGGTTAATGAAAGGAAAAAGGGAAAGATGAAACGCTTATAGCATTGAATGAAATAGTTGTTTTTGAGAAAAGTTTATATACATATATATTTTGTCTAAACTGTCACATTACTATTCTAGTATGAGAATGAGTGTGCATGATCATAGCTATCTGTACTGTTGTTATTGTTGAGGATCAAGTTGAGATCCCTACTGGACTATATGTTCATCCCACGTTGTTGAATCTTTTTCAGGTATTAAGCAGGTTGAGCTGCAAGATTTGGATCTACTTATTTGTTGGCCACGGGGCCTCTTTCTTGTTGGCGGAACGCCATATGTGTAAAAGGGTTACACCCTTCAGTTGTTTATTTAAAAGTTGTAAGCCTAAGGGTAATTTATTAGTTTGTTCATGAAACATTTACTTACATACGAATGAGAGTACTGATATTCATTGCTATGGATTGAATGTATGAGTTTATTTCCGCATATTATCTCTGAAATTGAATTAAGTTAATGAACTTGGTAATGACCTCGAGTAATAAAAAGTGGGGCGTGACAACTTGGTATCAGAGCTACCGGGTTTGAATACCTTGAGCTCGTGGGAAGTGGTTTTTACCACAGTGGGTTTACTACGTGTAGTGAGGACGTTGCATATAGATACCATGAGAATTAGGACTTATGTGTTGCATTTATGTGAGCATGGGATTTAGTCTCTTGGATAGTATTCATAGCCGGTGAACTTGCTTTGAGGTCCTTTTGGAAACGCGCCTGATCAACGTGGTTTCTGATAGGAATTCCTTGAGAGTTCCGGGATGAGTGGCTATCTTTGTGGACTTGATTCGATTATGTGTTTACATGTTTAGATGTTTATATGCAGTAGAGATGTAAAGTTTGAGGCTTAGTGTGTCATGTGACTTACCAGTAGTAGGGTGTGCCTCGGAGAGGGCTATTGTGTTGGCACTAAGTGTATTTTTAATTGGTGCTTTATAGGATGTCTACACGAGGGAGTAGAGGTCGGTTGAGTAGTAGGAACGCCGGGAGAGGCACAGCAGTTCCTTTAGTACCTACCGTTGCAGCATCGGCTGTCGGCGAGGATGTCGCACGTAAGATTGTGAGAGCAGTGCAAGACGCCCTAGCTCGTATTGAGGGCGGCAGAGGGCATGCTCTCAAGCTTACTAAGGAGTTCTTTCGCTCCGGTCCACCTGAGTTTGTGGGGAGGCTAGACCGTTGGAAGCAGAGAGTTGGTTAGAACAGATTACTAAGACTCTTGATATGCTCAGAGTCGAAGATGAGGAGTTGAGGGTTTCTTTGGCGACTTTTCAGTTGAAGAGTGATGCGAGTTATTGGTGGAAGAAGACTAAGAATAATGTGGGTGACACGTGGGTTGCTTTTACCGAGGGCCTTTTTGGCCAAGTATTTCCCTCCTTCTGCTCGGGAAAGGTTGAGGGAACAGTTTTGGAGTTGCGTCAGGATGACACTCCTATGGCACAGTTTGAGATGCTATGTGATAGTTTTGTCGAGGTTTGCTCCAGAGTTGGTGACAACAGAAGAGCGTCATTTTGTGTTCGAAGGCGGTTGTGTTTAGATATTCGGGAGAAGGTAGCTGGATCCTTGTGGAAGGATTAGTATACTTTAGTTGAGGCAGCAGCCCATGTGGAGGCCCTGATTGCTAGTGATGATGGGGTCTTGGGAGGGTTCAGGGTTTCAGACCAGTCTCTGAGTAGAAGGTCTGGCGGTTGTTTTGTTTGTGGCCAGCTGGGGCCATGGTAGACGTTCTTGTCCTTTGCGAGGGGGGAACTAATTAGTGTAGCCCTATAGTGTTACCTTGGAGAGGGACTTTTTGTAATGTTGGCCGGTGGTGTATCATGTATATGGATTTTGTTGTGGACTGGTGTACTGAGGGATGCTGAGGCACCATGCTTATGTATCGCATTTATATGCATAGTGTTGTTTGTTTAATCCTCATGTATTGGGGAGTATGTATGAAATTTCGAACTCTCTATTTTATTTTGAGAAGTTGTTAATAGGGTCAAGAACTCTCTATTTATTTTGAGAAGTTGTTAATAGGGTCAAGGATCCTAGCGTTGTGGCTTGCTTGGCACTGTATATTGCGTTAACTATGTGTTGGTTTGTGAATCTTGTTCATGTTAGAGTTTGATTGTCGAGAACGGGAACCCGTGGACGTATGTGTTAGATGTGATGGTTTCGAGAGTGTGTGGTGTTGGCAAGGTTATGTGGGCATTGTGTCTCGGGTTAGCGGGAATGGTACTTGTTTATTGGTTTGTGTTTTGGGCTTTGCTAGTAGCTAGTTCATGGTGACCCCATCGGTGGTATGGGGGTAGTGTTCGTGTGGTGATTGGTTATTAATTGTTAGGGATGGTTTGTGAGTGGATGCAGGTAGCATTCTTTAAAGGAAGAACAGTTTGTGTTCTAGAGTAACGAGAATAGCGTTGGTCGAATTATCCTTCTTGGTTGGGTTACTGTGATTACGATTGACTATGTCGGTCTTCGGTCGAGGAGATGAGTAGGCTTACTATGCAGCCATGGGGAGGGAAATGGTGATACCCTTAAGACGCAGTGTTGATGCGGTTTAAATTGAGGAGATCCAGTGAGATTTCAAAAATTTGGGATTTATGTAGAGAAACTCCGTGTTTGGGGGTTAGTAATTTGAGTGGCACATCAGTGTGTGGATTAATGAGTGTGGAGTTTGTTGAGTTGATTTGTCAGCTTGTTGGTATTGTGTTTTGGGTTGGCATTTATCACCTTGAGGATAGTCGTGATTGTTGTAGACCTTGCATGTGGCTTAGGTATAACTGAAATTGAGTCATTTACTTTGACTGTTGGATTAATACAGAACATTACTTGTATTGATTATGTGTTGTATATGGCAAGTGTGTGTTACATTGCATATGCATTTGGTTTTGGAGGAGATAGGGGATGACTCCCGGTTTAGGGGAAGAAAGGGGATGGACTTCTAAACCGAATCTGTGGGAGGGTTTAGGGGAAGAAAGGGGATGGACCTCTAAACCAGATTTGTTGGGAGGAGAAAGGGGATGGACTCCATTAGCATCACAATATGTGTGCTTATTGATAACCGGATTTGTTGGGAGGAGATAGGGGATGGACTCCAGTAGCATCACGTATATGTGTGCTTATTGATAATAGAAATATTTCTATTTGTTGTTAATATGATATAGCTAATATGCTTATCTGTGGTGAAGTGAAAAATGCTTTATATGAGTTGCTATCTCATTTTATTGTTTGGCCAGGTGTATGTTATTAAACTGGTTAAGTAAAGGGAGGCGAGATGAAATTGCAAAACCATAAATTTCTTATGCCTTATGTGTTGGTAGCACTGTATTTATTTCTATTAACTATCATTATAGAAATGTTATGCTTCGTGTTGGTTTAGTATCACTGTATGAGTGATTGTTGTTGCTAATAGTATGTTGAAAGAAACTGGAAAACAAAATTTTTCCTAGTGTTTGGGCCACCTAAGGGCGTTGTTGAGAAATTGATTTAAATCAAGGATTTTCAGGAATTCTAAATGAATCTTTTTAGTAAATAAACAGTGGATGATTTTGTGTTTTGGATAACACTGTATTTGTGAAAAATATTTACAAAACTGTTGAGCTTCGCATGGAAAATGAAAGATTTATTTTGGAATGTTCACATTGAAAATTTGACTATCTTTGAGAAATGTCTCTTGATCAAGAAAATGCTTTCTTATTATTTACTCATAAGATTTGCTTTAGTTAGCTTTTTGGGAATCTTGTTGTTGAATAGTGACTTGACTCGAAGCAATAGTCGGTTGTTGTTTTGTTTCGGGGAAAGTTTGGTTTGTTGAGATTTTCGTACCTTAAGGGTTGTCTTTTAGAACGTATCCCCTTAGTAAGTCTCTTCCTTGGTAAGAGTGGCTTGACGGTTTGTAGAGAGAACGGTTTCACTCCTAGTATTGGGGGAAATGTTGGTATTGTGTAATCAGTTGGCCTTGTGTTTTGGCGCATCCTCAATTTCGAGGACGAAATTTTTTTTTAGGAGGGAAGGGTGTAATGACCCAGAATTTCTCCTTCCGCTCGAGCGGGGGAGTTGGCGCTCAAGCGGGTCTCCAGGATGAGTTGTATTTCTGAGGCATGTGGACTCATTTTTGACATTCCTATTAGTGTATTTGGAGCGTCTTTATTTTATTTTGGGATTCTAGTTAGAGGTGGTAATATGATGGTAATGTATGATTGAACCAAAGAATTTAATTCGGATAGTTATTTTACGAATAGCTGCCACTCTTTTTCCCTTTTCTTTTTCCACACTTTGAATTTGGGATATGAGGTTAGAACCATTGGAAAGCTTATTTCCGGGGCTTCAATTTGGACACAAGAATGACCTAAAACGGAGTCCGGATAGGAGAGTTACACCTATTTGAAGTTTTGGAATCTGTGCTGGAACAGGTCCGCTCGAGCGAGCATTTGGACGCTCGAGCGAGGTTTCGGACAGCAGCTTTAAAAACGAGATTTTTGATCAGTTATTGATATTTTCTTTTCCCCTCTTCTTTCCCCTTCTCCTAAGTCCGAAACCCTAGCTCCAAACCCTTGAATTCCTTTACTTTGATCAACAACCCACCATGATTCTTGTATCAAGGATGAAGAACAAGAGGAGATGAACATTTTTTCAAACCGATTGGAATTCGAGATTGCGTAGGATTCTTCTCTAGGTTTGGTTTCTTGCTTGGTTCTTGAGGTAGGGATTCTCCTTGATCTTTTTCAATACTTCATCTATAGATAGACATGTGGTAATTTTTGTATTGCATGAAAACTATATCATGTTGGATTTTTGTATAAATTCATGAGGTTGAACTTTGGGTTGGTTGTGGTTTTAGATCCATGATTATTATATGTGTTTTGGGGCTAATTGGGTGTTAATTAGCTAGTTGTTGTTGAAAGGAGAGGAAACCCTAATATTTATTGATTAATAATAAGATAGAGGGTTTGATCTTTGGGTAAATACTTGGGTATTTGGATTTAATTGAAGCCATTATTGGTTATTATAGATGATTGAGGCATTTTGTTCAATATTGAGAAAGAGGAGTAAAACCCTAATTTAATAGTTATGATTTAATTTATAAAATTAAATTGGAATGGCTTTGAAAGGAATGTGGTAGATTAAAATGAGTTTTGGCTTTGTTGCCTTTGGATTTGGTTTTGTGGAAACAAAAGGAATGAAAACGGTTTTGTGAAAACAAAAGGAAGCAAGATTGGTTTTGTGGAATGGAAAGACACTTTGAAATAAGTATGAATGTTGGATTGTTGTATCTTATACTACTATGTTAGTATTAGTGATAAGTTGATAATCTCATGATAATTGAGTATGTTTATAGATGTACAATATACCTGCATCTAGAGGT
The DNA here is from genome assembly GCA_036172215.1 of Camellia granthamiana. Lineage (NCBI taxonomy): Eukaryota > Viridiplantae > Streptophyta > Magnoliopsida > Ericales > Theaceae > Camellia > Camellia granthamiana. The sequence goes on from CM069906.1 coordinate 152,181,895, forward strand.
TTTGTCCCTGGTCATCGGTGGAGGATGACACGGTTGCGTTGAATGGTTGTGTATGCATTACACCATTGATTGTTTGTGTATATGACGTTGTGTTTATATGCATTACTTGTGTATGGGAGGAGATAGGGGATGTACTCCACGGTTTAGGGGAAGATAGGGGATGTACCTCTAAACCGGTTAATGATTATGGGAAGATAGGGGATGGACCCAGGGTTGCTGCTTATATGCGCACCTATTGCAGAGATACAGCTCATATGCTTATCTATTGAAGTGTGATACAGCTCATATGCTTGTCCACCGAAGTGTTTGTTTATTTGATATAATATATCACCAAAATGTGTATCAGTTGGGAAGTATGGAAGTGAGTTTGATTGTGATTGTTACGATACCAACATGTGTATTCGTTATGTTATCAGATATGTTTAACTTGATTTGTTATCCCTGTTGAATTTGGAAATATTGTTAATGAGAGATGGAACCCTTGTTGAGTTATGTGGCCAGGTTCTGAGCCATAATTGGAAGGTGAATTGTGCCATAGACTATGTGTCATAGGCAATGTAGATATTCATGTCATGAAATTGTAATTGGATTATCTTGTGTTAATCATGTATTAGTTACTACCCCTTGTCTTTTAGAAGTGTAAAGAGAATCAAACATTTAAGAAATATGTTCTAGAAAGGCACATCTGTTGTATGTGTGGAAATTGGAGAATAGTAGTGGTCTTAGTGAATTTATTTCCTAAGTAATTGCTTATGTATAAAAGGTTGGGTACGGGGTTAATGAAAGGAAAAAGGGAAAGATGAAACGCTTATAGCATTGAATGAAATAGTTGTTTTTGAGAAAAGTTTATATACATATATATTTTGTCTAAACTGTCACATTACTATTCTAGTATGAGAATGAGTGTGCATGATCATAGCTATCTGTACTGTTGTTATTGTTGAGGATCAAGTTGAGATCCCTACTGGACTATATGTTCATCCCACGTTGTTGAATCTTTTTCAGGTATTAAGCAGGTTGAGCTGCAAGATTTGGATCTACTTATTTGTTGGCCACGGGGCCTCTTTCTTGTTGGCGGAATGCCATATGTGTAAAAGGGTTACACCCTTCAGTTGTTTATTTAAAAGTTGTAAGCCTAAGGGTAATTTATTAGTTTGTTCATGAAACATTTACTTACATACGAATGAGAGTACTGATATTCATTGCTATGGATTGAATGTATGAGTTTATTTCCGCATATTATCTCTGAAATTGAATTAAGTTAATGAACTTGGTAATGACCTCGAGTAATAAAAAGTGGGGCGTGACAGATCTTGAATGAACTTCCATTTTTATTTGTATTCAACTTCCATTGTTATTCAATTTCTTTTTCTATTCAACTTCCATTTTTATTCAACTTCTTTTTCTATTCAACATCATTTTTTATTTAATTGCCGAATAGATCGTTAAGGTATAGCGGTTTCTTGAATGAACTTCCATTTTTAATTTTATGCAACTTCCTTTTTTATTTAATTTCCAAATAGATCGTTAAGGTATAGTGGTTTCTTGAATGAATTTCCATTGTTATTTTTATGCAACTTCTATTGTTAATTTTATGCAACTTCCATTTCTATTCAATTTCCACTTCCTTTTTTTTATTTAGTTTCCAAAATATATCGTTAAGGTATGGTGGTTTCTTGAATGAACTTCCATTGTTAATTTTATGCAATTTCCATTTTGGCTTTTTTTCCACTTCAATATTTATGCAATTGCATAAAAATGGAAGTTGAATAAAAATAAAAATGGAAGTTCATTCAATAAACCACTATACCTTATTGATCTATTTGGAAATTAAATAAAAATGGAAGTTCATTCAAGAAATCACTATACCTTAACGATCTATTTGGAAATTATATAAAAAAGGAAGTTGAATAGAAAAGGAAGTTTAATAAAAATGAAAATTGCATAAAATTGAAAATGGAAGTTGAATGGAAAAGAAAATTAAATAAAAATGGAACACTACTAGAAAAACGGGCTTTAGCCACGAAACTTTTTGCGACGGTTAAAAAACTGTCACTAAAAATAAGCTTTTGCGACGACAAAAAAGACTGTCACAAAATAAATTTTTTTGCGACGATAATTGGCCGTCATAAAAAAATATCAGATGGATTACTATTTTTAGAGATAGATAACCCAAAACCATCGCAAAAAGTCATATTATATGCAACGGTACATTACCCGGTCGTAAAAAAGTTTTTTTTGCATTTTTTTGCTCTTTTACGACGGTCTTTCAAAATGTCGCAAAAACTTAAATCTTATTAATTCTATCTGGCCCCCAGCCCAGCCCTAGTCCCTCACATTCTCTCTCTCTCTCTCTCTCTCTCTCTCTCTCTCTCTCTCACGCCCAGCCCTCATCTCTCTTGCAGCGGCGACAATACTGGCGTGGGCAGTACGCCCTCCGATGGCAACACTGACGTGGGCAGTACCCCCCTCTAGCGGCAACACTGGCGTGTACATTTACCCGTCCAGCGTTCAGGTTACCCTGCTCCTCTCCTCTCCTCTCATTTCCTCTTCTCTTCTCTCCTCTCCTCTCCTCTCCTCTCACAATCTCTCTCTCATTAACCCTCTCACTCAACACTGGCGTTAACTGATTCCTTCTCCGGCATCCAGGTGTAGCCAGATACAATTACTGCTTGTTGATCTTTAGCCTTCACAACTTACCATATACAGTATGATTTCCACATCTATTTTAGTGTGTGTTTTTATTATGTGTATGTATATGTGTTTGTGTGTCCTATTTTTTTGTATAGACAAAAATTGGTGAATTTTGATTGTCTGTTCTTCAACTTGTGATTATTTGTTCTTTCTCATTAGCTTTCTTTCACACAAAGTGTTTGATAAAATGCCACAGTGAAATTTTGTTGGACTTGAAACTGATGCACACTATCTATTGCAACAATGAGAATATTCTGAGAAATGAAGAAGAAATGGTTGAGTAGAGGAATGTGTATGAACAAGAAGTAAAGAAAAACAAAGAAAACAGAGCTTCAAAGAAGAAGAAGAAGAGAAACAAGAATCAAAACATCACAACTTCACATAATATATTTCTTGATTTTCTCATCACTCACACCCCGTTTTATAGCAGATTGTGTCTTACATTATTTTTTGGGTGTTTGTTTTGACTAACCCATGATCTGATTAGTTTCTCAAAAGTCAGCTCCTTCTGCTAATTCAAATTAGTTTCTCCTCTGCTCTCCTCTGCCAGTGTTGGTGGTTAAAACATTTTTTTTCTTTTCTTTTTGGGTAAAAATTAAGGATCCCTTTAATTGAATAATTGAATGTGGTGTGTGGAAATATTGTGTAATGCATGCCTAACTGTTGGAAACTGGACTACTACTTCATGCATGCAGGTTTCAAAATCCAATACATGTGAGCTCTTAAAGTCAATCACAAGATTGAAAGTGGAGCCTATGGAAAATGTTGCATCCAAGTTATTTGTTCAATGCTCTCGGCAAAAAGGCCTAATTAAGATTTACAGGCACCTCCTTAATTATCGAAGTACTAACACTTTCAGATTCTTATTGAAAGTTTGTGTGCGCGCTTTTTTGTGAATTTCACCCTAGGAAAAATATATATATCATTTAGCTATTTTCACATATTTTAACTTTATGATGATTATGAGTAGTCATACATTAGGTTAAAATTAATCAATAGAATTCTAAAAATGTAGATGAACTTGTTTCTTCTAAAAAGCGGTATCTATTTTTTGTCCTTTTAAACTGGTTCTCTTCATTGATATACAACATTGTTGTTGGGAGCGTTGCCATTTGTGGAACATTGTCTACGAGGTTCAGTCGATTGATTACTTGTCAAACGTGATCGACTTTGTATATTAGTGTTGGAACTACATCCCTGTTTGGTTCTTGGATGATTTATGCTGTCTAAATACTACTTATGGTCCAATCATCATTATATTAGCTTATCTAGTTTTATCTTCCAATGTCTTATCGTGAGTGATGTCCTACTTAAGTACTTACGGTCATGTTTTGTTGCAGAAAATTTATTTAACCTCTGCAGTTTTCCTAATCTAGCCGGATTAAGATATAGGCAAGTAAGACGTGGATTTCAAGAGGTAAACTGTTCATAAATGTAATTATTGCTGGTATCTACTACAGTTGCGGTTCTAATACTTTATCTATGTTTAATAGCCTTCCAGGCTGTTGTTTGTGGTCTTTATCAAGGAGGGAAGATATACTTCCACCCAAATGATGATGTAGTTCTACAGGAAACTGACAAAGTATGTAGAAAGGATTGTGTTTGATCATTTTTTTCTTTGAGAGAATAAATATATATATATATTTTGCAAATCCAGATGATTGATCCAATTGAATAGTTTGTGATGCTAAAAGTACATACAATAATAACTTGAATTAACTATCTTAGTAAACAGTTCAACATGAGTATTTTTCTGAAATTCCAACTCTAAAAGTACACAGTAGAGTAACTTGATAAAATTTATCAAAACAGTTAACATGAGCATTTGTTCTAAAATTTTAATTATTTATCTGATGTGAAAAAAATAATACTTAGAATAATGTAGGTTTGCCAAAAAAAAAACTTAATTTGGTTTACGTTTGGATTTGGTTTCTGATATATGTATTGTTTTGTTTGAAATTTGGGTTTTATTTTTATTTTATTTGTTTTATGAAGATTTGAGATTTGGGCAATGTTATGGTAATCTTCTGTTTTTAAGATAATTTGTTCAAAATTTTAATTAATTATTTATTTTCAATCCAAATTTTTACGTCAATTGCCTCATTGGTGTCTTCTTAAAATTGTCTTCATTTTTTTATTTTTTAAGCCAAGGGAAACCATACTCATTATCATAATTACAAAATATTTTAACATATAATGGCTAGGTACTATATAAGTATTAGTTCTACTCAAATCTGTACCTAACTCCATTACTTAATGTTTTAATCCCTTAGCAATTGATTTCAAATCTAGGCATTTCAAATGTATGGATTTCAAACCTAAGGACAATATACATGCAACTCAACTCAACTAGAATTTGTCCCAATTGATTGAGGTCTGCAGATCCATTTTCTGCAATTGGATCTACTCACAGTCGTATATCCTCAGTTAAATTTAAGATAGTCATGTTCTTTCTTATTGCCTCAACCTAAGCTCTCCTAGACCTTCCTCTATTTCGTTTCCTACCCTCACATGGATCGAATCACTCCTATTCCAAGCTCGTTAATTGGTCAATGATTTTCCCTCATCTTATCTTTAGTTGGTGCCACTTCTAAAATATCTGCTATTTTGTTTGAGGTTATATACAATAATAAGATTTTATTTTGTTGCTTTAAAATTTGTGAGGAAACTTGTATAAATTTGGTTTCCTTTAAGACATCATAGCATAAAACATCTCATAAGATTAGTTGGTCCATTGGGCTGGATACTGAGTTATCATTTTTTTTTTAAACATATGGATCTGCATCAGCCATCCATAGAATGACATCATCATTCATTCTTCTTCTTTATTTTTATTTTTTTGTATTGGTTTTCTTTTTCACCTCTTTTGAAATCAGACACAAGTTATATTAATGTCTTAGATCGTAGATTAAGTTCTTAGATTTTAAATATGTTGCTTGAAATTTTATTTTTGAAGATCCATGTATGTGTAGGAAATATTGTCAGATGCGCTGATGGATGCCGGAAACAGGGCAAGCAGCCTGGCTGGTCAAGGCAAGCTCAAGAATGTCCGGGTTTCCCACGGGGTACTGTTTCATCAATATGGTTAGAAGTATTCATCTTCTTTCTTTCTTTCTTCTTCTGCTTCTTCTTCTTTTTATTATTATTATTATTATTATTATTATTATTATTATTATTATTATTATTATTATTATTATTATTATTAATAAGAACATCAGATCAACTCTTTGTCAATTGGAGATGCCAAATTCTGGAAAATAAACACAAAACAATGGTTCATTGGATTCCTGGTCATCCTTTGATAAACATTAATAATGAGCCCCATGAAAATTTGCATAATAGTTAAAAGGGTTTTGGGAAATGGATTGACCTTTATTCTTCTTCTTCTTCTTCTTTTAGCTATCATGAAGCCTGTATGTTAGGGGGAGAAAATAAGACTGTAGAGTATCTTGTCTGTGGTGTGTGCGCGTATAAGTATGGGTGTGTGTAAATGAGTGAGTTGGATATGCAAATTGGAACTTGAAATGATATATTGGAATTGGGTGGTATCACTGTCGTAATGAAATGGCAAGGAAATGCTTATGACGGTATTAAAATGGAATGTTAACATACATAGTGAGATTTAAAGATTTAATATGTTTTTCCCATATGTTGTACACTTAGAAATGTCACCGTACTGATGTTTACTTTTGCTAGAATTATTCTACTGGGCACATTTTCCTCATACCTACAATTTGGATGGAGGAAACTGAGGCCTAGACTAGACCGCATAAGGAGATGGGCATGGATATTGTCGTACTTACGGCAAGGATGTGCCTTGGAGCATGGTGTATGGAGATAAATCTAAGTCATCACAGTCAGGATCTCAGTCATCGATTGTTGCCAAGATCACAAAGCAGGTTCGTACTGAGTTGAGACGAGAGTTGAGGGATGAGATTAGAGAGGAATTGAGGGAGGAGATGCGAACAGAGCTTTCGACACAGATATAAGAAATGAAAGCTGAAATGTTGGCTATTGTGTCCCACGAAGGGAGTACAAATCATAACAAACAGGTTCGGTATAAATAAATGTTTTATAAATATCTAATTATAGCACAATTGTATCATTGAATATAAATACGATTAACAAATAATACCATGAATATCATAGGTACCGGATGCATTGAGTGGACACCATGAACCTACGGATTATGACGCCGATGAGAACCCACATACACCACCACCAAATGATGAGGTAAACTTTCAAACAATTTGAAAACTTGTCGTTTGTAAAAATTTGTCGTTTTGTAACTTTTTCTCCAAACTGGTTGACACACTAAAATGCTCAAACAGGTTCGGATGTAAACGAAACTTGACACGCACAACATACTAGGCACACATGACTTGTAGGAGAAGACGAGACTCGAAACCGATTCCCGGTTTTGAATCTAGAGCCTAATTTCAGTTTATAAAAACTTATTAGTTAATAACTCTTTTTCAAACTGGATGATGCACTAAACTGCTCAAACGGGTTCTGATGTCAACAGAACTGGACACGCACAACATACTAGGCACACATGACTTGTAGGAGAAGACGGGACTCGAAACCGATTCCCGATTTTGAATCTAGAGCTTAATTTCCGTTAATGAAAACTTGTTACTTAATAACTCATTTTCAAACTGGTTGATACACTAAAATGCCCAAATGGGTTCGGATGTCAACGAAACTTGACACACACAACATACTAGGCACACATGACTTGTAGGAGAAGACGGGACTCGAAACTGATTCTTGGTTTTGAATCTAGAGCCTAATTTCCATTTATGAAAACTTGTTACTTAATAACTCTAAACCGGTTGACACACTAAAATGCTCAAACGGGTTCGGATGTCAACGAAACTTGACACGCACAACATACTAGGCACACATGACTTGTAGGAGAAGACGGGACCCAAAACCGATTCCAGGTTTTGAATCTAGAGCCTAATTTCCGTTAATGAAAACTTGTTACTTAATGACTCTTTTTCAAACCGGTTGACACACTAAAATGCTAAAACGGGTTCGGATGTCAACAAAACTTCACACGCACAACATACTAGCCACACATGACTTGTAGGATAAGACGGAACTCGAAACCGATTCCCGGTTTTTAATCTAGAGCTTAATTTCTGTTAATAAAAACTTGTTACTTAGTAACTCTTTTTCAAACCAGTTGACACACTAAAATGCTCAAACGGGTTCGGATGTCAACGAAACTTGACACACACAACATACTAGGCACACATGACTTGTAGCATAAGAAGGAACTCGAAACCGATTCCCGGTTTTGAATCTAGAGCCTAATTTTCGTTTATGAAAACTTGTTACTTATTAACGCTAAACCGGTTGACACACTAAAATGCTCAAACGGGTTCGGATGTCAACGAAACTTGACACGCACAACATACTAGCCACACATGACTTGTAGGATAAGATGGAACTTGAAATCGATTCCCGATTTTGAATCTAGAGCCTAATTTCCGTTAATGAAAACTTGTTACTTAATAACTCTAAACCGGTTGACACACTAAAATGCTCAAACGGGTTCGAATGTCAACGAAACTTGACACGCACAACATACTTGGCACACATGACTTGTAGGAGAAGACGGAACTCGATGAAAACTTCTTCTTTACAAACTCTTTTTGTGTTTATTCGATTATTGTTATAGATTATAGCTCAATGTGTACAATCATTGCCTATTTTTAATGGTATTATCATCATTGTAGGATGTCATTAAAGTTTCTTTGGAGAGTTCTGTAATACCAAGAGTCCAATTGGCAGAGGGACTTCTTAGTAGTGTCGATCCGTTGTGTGAAATTAATGGAGTTCCAATTGGCCCTGAATTTTGCAAAGTTTTTGTTTTAAAAGCGAACAAGCCGAACGTTGTTTTGGAAACAACATCCCGATGTCTAAGAACAGTTGGAGAAACTATGGGAAGATACATTGTGTGGCGCTCGATTCATGTATATGTTACAATCTTATTTATTTATTTATTGAAATAAATATCAAATGTTTTATATTTTCTGTAAGCTTGAAATTAATTATATTGTAAATGAATTTTCTTTTTTGATTTTTTTTTTTGCAGGTGCAACCCTTTTGAGTACGTGATGATATCTTTGCATATCGATATTAGAGTTTACAATCTTATTTATTTATTTATTTATTTTTTGAAAAAAATATCAAATGTTTTACATTTTCTGTAAGCTTGAAAATAATTTTGTTGTAAATGATAATTTTTTTTTCTTTTTTGTTTCTTTTTGCAGATACAAACCTTTTGAGTACGTGATATCTTCGCATATCGATATGGGAGCTTACTATTGATATCAAAACAAGCTACATTATATCTATTTTTATTTTTTTATTTCTATTGTCGATACTAAAAATTTGAGTTTTTGAATTTCAAAAATTATTAGTATTGTTAGAGGTTATTTTATATATTTTTGTAAATAATATTTGATTGACAATTGTTACAAGGTACATATATTATTCTTGGTATATAATTTTTTGAATGTGAATTTGGATGTGGATGTGGATGTATTTTTAAAAATATTAATAATTTGTATAGGAAATATTTAATAAAATATGATTTTATAAAAAATAATTGTATTGCGACAATAATAAACCATCGCTAATGTAATTCTCATTTCCTTATATTTTATTAGCAACGGGTTAACCTGTTGCATATACATATTAGTTCCAATCTTTTGCGACGGTTTCAACTGCCGCAAATAAATCTTTTGCGACGGTTTAAACTATTGCCAATACAGTATTAACTTAATACTACTTTTTTGGCGACGTTTTAGACCGTCGTTAATAATACTTTTTGCGACGGCAAATACCGTCGCTAAAAAAGGTTTTTTGCGACGGCAATCAACATCGTCACTAAAAATGCCATTTTCCCCCTTTTTTTTGTGTCAGGCAAAACCGTCGCAAAAACTATTGATTAGCCGTCGCAACAAGAATGCGATGGTTTGTAACTGTCGTAAATACTTTTTGTCACGCCCCTTTCCGCCACCCCCAATTTGCCGTCGCTGCTCCGTCGCAAAAAGTCTTTTGCGACGATATATGGACCTTTTGCGACGTTTGAGACCGTCGCAAAAAGTCTGATTTTTAGTAGTGGAACTTGAACAGAAAAGGAGATTGAATAAAAAAGGAAATTGAAGAAAATTGAATAGAAAAGGAAGCTGAATAGAAAAGAAAATTGTATAGAAAAGGAATTTCTAATTTTATGGAAGTTCCATAAAAATAAAAATGGAAATCCATTAGAGAAACCACTATGCCTTAACGATCTATTTGGAAATTAAACAAAAAAAGAAGTTTAATAAAAATAAAAATGAAAATTGCATAGAAAAGGAAATCGAATAAAAATAGAAGTTGAATAAAAATAAAAATGGAAGTTGAATAAAAAAGAAAATTGAATAAAAATGGAAGTTGAATAAAAATAAATACGGAAGTTGCCTCAAATTCAAAATGGACGTTCATTCAAGAAACACTATATCTTAACGATCTATTTGGAAATTAAATAGAAATGGAAGTTCATTCAGGAAATCACTATACCTTAACGATCTATTTGGAAATTAAATAAACAAAGGAAGTTGAATAGAAAAGAAACTTGAATAGAAAAGGAAATTGAATAAAATTAAAAATAGAAGTTGCATAAAAATAAAAATTGAAGTTGAATAAAAAAGGAAGTTGAATAAAAATGGAAATTCATTCAAGAAACCACCATACCTTAACGATCTATTTGGAAATTAAATAAAAAAGGAATTGAATAGAAAAGGAAATTTAATAAAAATGGAAAATAAATAAAAATGGAACTTGAACAGAAAAGGAGATTGAATAGAAATGGAAGTTCATTCAAGAAACCACCATACCTTAACGATCTATTTGGAAATTAAATAAATAATTTGGAAATTAAATAAAAAAAGAAGTTGAACAAAAAAGGAAATTAAATAAAAATGGAAGTTGAATAAAAATAAAAATGGAAGTTTATTCAAGAAACTATTATACCTTAACGATCTATTTGGAAATTAAATAAAAATGAAGTTGAATAGAAAAGGAAAATGAATAGAAATGGAAGTTGAATAGAAAAGGAAATTGAATAAAAATAAAAATGGAAGTTCATTGAAGAAACCACCATACCTTAACGATCTATTTGGAAAATAAATAAAAAGGAAGTTGAATAGAAAAAGAAATTGAATACAAATGGAAGTTGAATAAAAATAACAATGGAAATTGCATAAAAATTAAAAATGGAAGTTCATTCAAAAAACCACCATACCTTAACGATCTATTTAGAAATTAAATAAAAAATGATGTTGAATAGAAAAGGAAATTGAATAGAAAAGAAAATTGAATAAAAATGGAAGTTGAATAAAAATTGAAAATGAAAGTTCATTCAAGAAAACACTATACCTTAACGATCAAAAAGGAATTGAATAGAAAAGGAAATAAATAAAAATGGAAGTCGAATGGAAAAGGAAAATTAAATAAAAAATGAAGTTGAAGAAAAGGAAAATGAATTAAAATGGAAGTTGCATCAAATTAAATAAAAAGGGAATTGAATAAAAATGGAAGTCGAATAGAAAAAGAAATTGAATACAAATAGAAGTTGCATCAAAATTGAAAATGGAAGTTCATTCAAGAAACCACTATACCTTAACAATCTATTTGGAAATTGCATAAAAAATGAAGTCCACTCTACCTTAACGATCTATTTGGAAATTAAATAAAAAAGGAAGTTGAATAGAAAAGGAAGTAGAATAAAAATAAAAATGGAATTTGCGTAAATTTAACAATGGAAGTTCATTCAAGATACCACTATGCCTTAAGGTGTAGTTATTTCTTGAAGTTCATTCAAGAAATAACTACACCTTAACGATCTATTTGGAAATTAAATAAAAATAGAACTTGAATAGAAAAGGAAGTTGCATAAAAATAAAAATGGAAGTTGCATAAAATTAAAAATGGAAGTCCATTCAAGAAACCACTATACCTTAACGATCTATTTTGAAACCACTGTATCTTAACGATCTATTTGGAAATTAAATAAAAAAGGAAGTCGAATAGAAAAGGAAATTGAATAGAAATGGAAGTTGAATAAAAATAAAAATGGTAGTTGCATAAAATTAAAAATGAAAGTTCATTAAAAAACCACTGTATCTTAACGATCTGTTTGTAAATTAAATAAAAAAGAAATGGAGGTTGAATAAAAATAAAAATGGAAGTTGCATAAAATTAAAAATGCAAGTTCATTAAAAAACCACTGTATCTTAACGATCTATTTGGAAATTAAATAAAAAAGGAAGTCGAATAGAAAAGGAAATTGAATAGAAATGGAAGTTGAATAAAAATAAAAATGGAAGTTGCATAAAATTAAAAATGGAAGTTCATTAAAAAAATCACTATACCTTAACGATCTATTTGGAAATTAAACAAAAACTGATGTTGAATAGAAAGGGAAATTGAATAAAAATGGAAGTTGAATAACATTAATAATGGAAGTTCATTCAAGAAATCACTATGCCTTGACGATCTATTTGGAAATTAAATAAAAATGGAAGTTGAATAAAAATAAAAATGGAAGTTGCATGAAAAAGGATATTGAATAAAAATTGAAGTAGCATAAAAATAAAAATGAAAATTGAATACAAATGGAAGTTGCATAAAATTTAAAAAAGGAAGTTGCATAAAATTGGAAATGGAGGTTGAATAAGAATAAAAATGGAAGTTCATTTGTAAAGGATATTGAATAAAAATGGAAGTCGAATACAAATAAAAATTGAAGTTGAATAAAAATAAAAATGGAAATTGCATAAAAATAAAAATGGAAGTTCATTCAAGAAACGACTATAACAATGGAAGTTCATTCAATAAACCACTATACCTTAACGATTTTTATTCAACTTCCTTTTCCATTCAAGTTCCATTTTTATTTAGTTTCCAAATAGATCGTTAAGGTAAAAATGAAAGTTGAATAAAAATGGAAGTTGAATAAAAATAAAAATGGACGTTCAAGAAACCACCCTAAACGATCTATTTGGAAATTAAATAAAAATGGAAGTTGAATAAAAAAGAAAATTAAATCAAAAGGAAGTTGAATAGAAAAGGAAATTGGATAAAAATGGAAGTTGCATAAAATTAACAATGGAAGTTCATTCAAGAAACCACTATACCTTAACGATCTATTTGGAACTTCCATTTTTATTTGATTTCTTTTTCTATTCAACTTCCATTTTAATTTTATACAACTTCCATTTTTGTTTTTATTCAACTTCCATTCGTATTCAATTTCATTTTCCATTCAACTTCCTTTTTATTTAATTTCCAAATAGATCGTTAAGGTATATTTATTTTTATTGAACTTCCATTTTTATTCATTTTCCAAATAGATCATTAAGGTATAGTGGTTTCTTGAATGAACTTCTATTTTTAATTTTATGCAATTTCCACTATACCTTAACGATCAATTTTGAAATTAAATAAAAAGGAATTGAATAAAAACCTTAATGATCGAAAAGGAAAATTGAATAAAAATGGAAGTTGAATAAAATTAAAAATTATTCTTTTCTATTCAATTTCCTTTTCTATTCAACATCATTTTTTATTTAATTTCCAAATAGATCATTAAGGTATAGTGGTTTCATGAATGAACTTCCATTTTGATTTTTATTCAACGTCCATTTGTAACGAACTATTTGGAAATTGAATAAAAATGAAGTTGAATAGAAAAGGAAATTGAATAGAAATGGAAGTTGAATAGAAATGGAAATTCAATAAAAATGAAAGTTGCATAAAATTAAAAATGGACGTTCATTCAAGAAACCACTATACCTTAATGATCTATTTAGAAATTAAATAAAAAAGAAGTTGAATAAAGATTAAATAAAAAAGGGACTTGAAAGAAAATTGAATAAAAATGGAAGTTGAATAAAATTAAAAATGAAAGTTCATTCAAGAAACGACTATACCTTAACGATCTATTTGGAAATTGAATAAAAAAGGAAGTCGAATTGAAAAGGAAATTAAAGAAAAAAGGAATTGAATAGAAAAGGAAAATGAATAAAAATGGAAGTTGAATAAAAATAAAAATGGAAATTGAATAAAAAAGGAAGTTGAATAAAAATGGAAATTGCATAAAATTAAAAATTGAAGTTCATTCAAGAAATCACTATACCTTAACGACCTATTTGGGAATTAAATAAAAAAACAAGTTGAATAGAATCCTTAACGATCTATTTGGAAATTAAATAAAAATGAAAGTTGGATAGAAATTGTTTCTTGAATGAACTTATAATGGTTTCTAGAATGCACTACCAATTTTTAGTTTTACGCAACTTCCATTTTTAATTTTATTCAATTTCCTTTTCTATTCGATTTCCAAATAAATCGTTAAGGTATAGTGGTTTCTCATTAAGGTATAGTGGTTTCTTGAATGAACTTCCATTGTTAATTTTATGCAACTTCCATTTTTATTTTTATTCAACTTCCATTTTTATTCAATTTCCAAATAGATCGTTAAGGTATAGTGATTTCTCGAATGAACTTTCATTTTTGTATTCAATTTCCTTTTTTATTTAATTTCCAAATAGATCGTTAAGGTATAGTGGTTACTTGAATGCACTTCCATTTGTATTCAATTTACTTTTCTGTTCAACTTCCTTTTTTATTTAATTTTCTTTTCTATTCAACTTTTTTTTTTTTTTGTTTAATTTCCAAATAGATCATTAAGGTTAGTGGTTCCATAAAATTAAAAAGCAAGTTGAATAAAAAAGGAAATTGAATAGAAAAGGAAGTAGAATAAAATTTTTAATTGGAAGTTCATTGATGTAACCACTATACCTTAACGATCTATTTGAAAGTTGAATAAAAAAGGAAGTTGAAAATGGAAGTTCATTAAAAAAATCACTATACCTTAATGATCTGTTTGGAAACTAAATAAAAAAAGGAAGTCGAATGAAAAAGGAAGTTGAATAGAAAAGGAAGTTGAATAGAAATGGAAGTCGAATAGAAAAGGATGTACATTCAAGAAACACTATACCTTAACGATCTATTTGGAAATTAAATAAAAAATGAAGTTGAATAAAAAATGAAGTTGAATAGAAATGGAAGTTGAATAAAAATAAAAATGGAAGTTGAATAAAAATAAAAATGAAAGTTGCATAAAATTAACAATGGAAGAAATTGAATATAATTGGAAGTTGAATAAAAATAACCAAAGGAAGTTGAATAGAAATAAAAATGAATAAAAAAGGAATTAAATGAAATGGAAGTTGAATAAAAATAAAAATGGAAGTTCATTCAAGAAACCACTGTACCTTAACGATATATTTAGAAACTAAATAAAAAAGAAAGTTGAATAGAAAAGGAAATTAAATATAATTGTAAGTTGAATAAAAATTGAAGTTGGAAGTTCATTCAAGGAACCACTACACCTTAACGATCTATTTGGAAATTAAAGTTTCTTAAATAAACTTCCATTTTATTTTTATTCAACTTCCATTTTTATTCATTTTCCTTTTCTATTCAACTTCATATTTTTATTCAATTTCCTTTTCTATTCAACTTCCTTTTTTATTCAATTTCCTTTTCTATTCAATTTCCTTTTTTATTTAATTTCTAAGTAGATCGTTAAGGTATAGTGGTTTTTTGAATGAACTTCCATTTTTAATTTTATGCAACTTCTATTTTTATTCGATTTCCTTTTTATTTAATTTCCAAAGAGATCGTTAAGGTATACTTCCTTTTTATTTAATTTCTAAATAGATCGTTAAGGTATAGTGGTTTCTTGAATGAACTTCTATTTTTATTTTTATTCAACTTCCAATTTTATTCAATTTTCTTTTCTATTCAATTTCCTTTTCAATTCAACTTCCTTTTTTATTCATTTTCCTTTTCCATTCAACTTTCTTTTTTATTTAATTTCCAAATAGGTCGTTAAGGTATAGTGGTTTCTTCAATGAACTTTTTATTCATGTAACGCCCTCAAAATAAACCCATAATATATAACATTAACATGCATCGATATAAGAAAACAAAAAATTATTCCATTCATCAGAGTAATCTTATTAAACGACATTACATGTAATAATGAAAGTAAATGCCCTACGGGCTTACATCTTTCCAAGCCAACACTTGGACACAAAAGTTTGAGTACTAACTCAATTACACATTAAGCCTTTGGCTTGAGTTTACATGTAATATCAAATAAAACCAAATAACAACTAATCTAAACAGAGTCTTCAACTCCAAATCCTTCCAAGATAAGTCCTTGGAGGTAGCATATCACCTGGACCTGAAAATGATGTTCCCGTATAGGGTGAGCCACAGCCCAGTAGAAATGTACTAAACCAAATATAAGAATTGACTAAAGCAATAGCATTCAATAGATGGTTAACACAAACGAATCAATTACATCACTAGACAGATTCATGACAATAATGTCCATGACATGTTTCATTTTCCGTTATTATTCAAATTTCCATTATACGAATATGGCTCAGAACCTGGCCAAACTATAAAATGCGACTACATCTCACAGTAACATTACTTCCAATATCAACAATTCAAATGAGACAAAGGCTCATACCAAAACAATTCCATAAATCAATAAGTACACATATATTGCTGTACTAATGGAGTCCATCCCCTTTCTCCTCCTAAACTGGTTTGAGAGTCCATCCCCTATCTTCCCTCAAACCATGGAGTATATCCCCCATCTCCTCCCAAATAATATGCATATACAATGTATTAAACACTTGTCATATACAATATCCAATCAATATACGTATTTGCTGTATTAATTCAACTGTCATATTCAATGACTTAATTCAATGTGATTAGTTTCAGTTTTCCCTAATCCACATGCAATGTCTATAACAATCACGACTATCCTCCACCGATAGCCCAAAACAGTTATTTCTAAATAGGAAATAAATGTATCAACAAATGTAAACTCAACATTTTCATAGGTGAGTGATTAAACTACCCAACTACACCATTCAATCAATATATTCCTCAATTCCATGAATTAAACTCAATTCCACATTTTTCCCAAAATTAATTATACAAATTAATTTAATTACAACAATTAGGGCTTTTCCCCATTTCCTCAAAAATTAACCCTAAGGTTCAATTTTCTCAATTTAACACTATCAATGCCATTTTTCATGACTTACAAACATACGATGTTTATTAGATGAAAAACCCCCTTTTTGAATTATAAATCAAACCCTAGCTTTTTCCCAAAACTTCCAAACAACACCAACATATCAAAATGACTAAAACTTAGGACAAAGCCTATAAGATGGAGTAGGAAATCCCTACCTCGAAGTGAAGAACTCGAATGGAGATGATGAAGATGATGACCCAAAATCCAAAGTGCTCCAAACCGCCAAACTCTCAGATTAAAAGGAAGCCCTCGCGACCCTCTACCTTTTTAATAAAGAACCTAGGGTAGAAACACCCTAAAAATAGATGAAACTTAAGAGAGAAGGTGTGTGGAGGGAGAGAGAAGACGGACCTAGGGTTTTTAAAACAAAAGAGGATGAAAAATGCTGTTTAAAACCGCTACTGCGTATTTAAATAAAACAAGCTCGCTCGAGCGAAGACTTGGTCGCTTGAGCGACCAGACACAGAAAACCCTCGCTCGAGCCAAGAAGTCTCGCTCGAGCCAACAACCCAGAAGCTCGCTCGAGCCAACAACTCAAACCCTCAGGTCTGCAACCAGACGCACGCTCGAGCCAAGAAATGCAGCTCTCAGGTCTATACCTAGACGCAGTCGCTCGCTCGAGCGAAGAAACCCTAGCTCGAGCGACGAACCAAAAACAAAGAGCTCGCTTGAGCGATGAACTTTTCGCTCGAGCGAAGGGTCAAAATTCTGGGCAGCAACCCTTTGCTCCCAAACACACCCAACCTGCAACAAACCTGCCCAATGCATCCTATAACTCAAAAATAAGAAATTAAAGGACGACAACAACAATTATATAACAACAGGATCCACGGAACCTAAGTCCGGATACAACAATCAAATGGGAAAAGACCGGGGTCGCTATAATTCAACTTCCAATTAAATTCAATTTCCTTTTCTATTCAACTTCCTTTTTCTATTCAACATCATTTTTTTATTTAATTTCCAAATAGATCGTTAAGGTATAGTGATTTCTTGAATAAACTTCCATTTTTATTTTTATACAACTTCATATTTTTATTTTTATTCAACTTCCAATTATATTTAATTCCCTTTGTTTATTTAATTTCCAAATAGATCGTTAAGGTATAACGGTTTCTTGAATGAACTTCCATTGTTAATTTTATTCAACTTCAATTTTTATTCAATTTCTGTTTCTATTCAATTTCCTTTTCTGTTCAACTTCCTTTTTTATTCAATTTCCTTTTTTATTTAATTTCCAAATAGATCGTTAAGGTATGGTGGTTTCTTGAATGCACTTCCAATTGTTAATTTTATGCAACTTTCATTTTTAATTTTATGCAACTTCCATTTTTAACCACTATACCTTAACGATCTATTTGGAAATTAAATAAAAAAGGAACTTGAATAGAAAAGGAAGTTGAATAGAAAAGGAAAATGAATAAAAATGAAAATTGAAGTTAAATAAAATTAAAAATGGAAGTTCATTCAAGAATAAAAAGGAAATTGAATAAAAATGGAAGTTGCATCAAAATTGAAAATGAAAGTTCATTCAAGAAACCACCCTATACCTTAACGATCTATTCGGAAATTAAATAAAAAGGAATTGAATAGAAAAGGAAGTTGAATAAAAAAGGAAGTCAACTTCCATTTTTATTTAATTTCCTTTTCTACTCAACATCATTTTTTATTTTATTTCCAAATGAAAGTTCAAGGAACCACTATACCTTAATGATCTATTTGGAAATTAAATCAAAAAGGAATTGAATAGAAAAGGAAAATGAATAAAAAAGGAAGTTGAATAAAAATGAAAATAGAAGTTGAACAAAAATAAAAATGGAAGTTGCATAAAATTAAAATGGAAGTTTTTATTTTCTATTCAACTTCCTTTTCTATTCAAGAAACCACTATACCTTAACGATCTATTTGGAAATTAAATAAAAATGGAAGTTCATTCTAGAAACCACTATACCTTAACGATCTATTTGGAAGTTAAATAAAAAGGAAAGTTGAATAAAAATAAAAATGAAAGTTGCATAAATATAAAAATGGAAGTTCATTCAAGAAATCACATTTTTATTTGGAAATTAAATGAAAAGGAAATTGAATAAATCGTTAAGATATAGTGGTTTCTTGAAAGGATTTCCATTTTTATTCAATTTCCTTTTTCTATTCAATTTCCTTTTCTATATCTTAAGTCCATAGATCGTTAAGGTATAGTGGTTTCTTGAATGAAATTCCATTTTTAATTTTATGCAACTTCCATTTGTATTCAACTTCAATTTCCTTTTTTAATTTTTTACAACTTTCACTTAAATTTTTATTCAATTTCTTTTTCTATTCAATTTCCTTTTTTATTTAATTTCCATTTTTATTAAATTTCCTTTTCTATTCAACTTTCTTTTTTATTTAATTTCCAATTAGATCGTTAAGGTATAGTGGTTTCTTGAATGAACTTCCATTTTTATTCAATTTCCTTTTTCTATTCAACTTGTTTTTTTATTTAGTTTCCAAATATATCGTTAAGGTATAGTGGTTTATTGAATGAACTTCCATTTTTATTCAATTTCCTTTTCTATTCAACTTACATTCTATTTAAATAAAAAATGGTGGTTTCCCTTTCTATTTAACTTCCATTTTTATTTAATTTTCAAATAGATCGTTAAGGTATAGTGGTTTCTTGAATGAACTTCCAATTGTTAATTTTATGCAATTTCCATTTTTATTCAATTTTCTTTTCTATTCAACTTCCTTTTTTATTTAATTTCTAAAGAAAATTGAATTAAAATAGAAGTTGAATAAAATTAAAAATGGAAACCTCTATACCTTAACGATCTATTTGGAAATTAAATAAAAAAGGAAGTTGAATAGAAATGGAACCACTATATCTTAACGACCACTATACCTTAACGCCCTATTTGAAAATTAAATAAAAAATGAAGTTGAATAGAAAATGAAACCACTATACCTTAACGATCTAATTGGAAATTAAAATGGAAGTTCATTCAAGAAACAACTATGCCTTAACAATCTATTTGGAAATTAAATATAAAAAAAAGGAAGTAGAATAAAAATAAAAATGGAAGTTGAATAAAAATAAAAGTGGAAAACCACTATGCCTTAACGATCTAATTGGAAATTAATTAAAAAAGGAATTGGAAAATCAAAATGGAAGTTGCATAAAAATAAAAATGGAAGTTGCATAAAAATAAAAATGAAAGTTGAATAGAAATTAAAAATGAAAGTTCATTGAAGATACCACCATACCTTAACGATCTATTTGGAAATTGAACAAAAAAGGAAGTTGAATAGAAAAGAAAATTAAATAAAAAAGGAAGTTGAATAGAAAAGAAAATTAAATAAAAAAGGAAGTTGAATAGAAAAGAAACCACTATACCTTAACGATCTATTTGGAAATTAAATAAAAAGGAAGTTGAATTGAAAAAGAAATTGAATAGAATTGAAAGTTGAATAGAAAAGAAAATTGAATAAAAATGGAAGTTGAATAAAATTGAAAATGGAAGTTCATTCAAGAAACCACTATACCATAACGATCTATTTGGAAATTGAATAAAAAAAGAAAGTTGAATAGAAAAGAAAATTGAATAAAAATAAAAAACCACTATACCTTAACGATCTATTTGGAAACTAAATACAAATGGAAATCCATTCAAGAAACCACCATACCTTAACGACCTATTCGGCAATTAAAGATCTATTTGAATTAAATAAAAAAGGAAGTAGAATAAAAATAGAACTGGAAGTTGAATAAAAAAGAAGTTGAATAGAAAAGGAAATTGAATTTAATTGGAAGTTGCATAAAATTCAAAATGGAAGTTCATACCTTAACGATCTATTTGGAAATTAAATAAAAAAGGAAATTTAATAAAAATAGAAGTTGCATAAAATTCAAAATGGAAGTTCATTCAAGAAACCACCATACCTTAACGATCTATTCGGAAATTAAATAAAAATGGAAGTTGAATAGAAAAGGAAATTGAATAAAAATGGAAGTTGCATAAAATTAAAAATAGAAGTTCATTCAAGAAACCACTATACCTTAATGATCTATTTGGAAATTAAATTAAAAAAGGAAGTTGCAGAGAAAAGGAAATTGAATAAAAATGGAAGTTGAATAAAAATGGAAATTGCATAAAATTAAAAATGGAAGTTCATTCAAAAAATTACTATACCTTAATGATCTATTTGGAAATTAAATAAAAAGGGAAGTAGAATAGGAAAAATTTCTTAATAAAAATGGATGTTGAATAAAAATAAAAATGGAAATTGCATAAAATTAACAATGGAAGTTCATTCAAAAAATCACTATACCTTAAAGATCTATTTGGAAATTAAATAAAAAAGGAAAATGAATAAAAATGGAAGTTGAATAAATATAAAAATAGAAGTTCATTCAAGAAACAACTATACCTTAACGAACTTCCATTGTTAATTTTATACAACTTCCATTTTTATTTTTATTCAACTTCCATTTCTATTCAAGAAATCACTATGCCTTAACGATCTATTTAGAAATTAATTAAAAAAGGAATTGAACAGAAAAGGAAATTGAATAAAAAATGAAATTGAATACAAAAGGAAGTTGAATAGAAAAGAAAATTGAATAGAAATGAAAGTTGCATCTAATTAACACTGGAAGTTCATTCAAAAAATCACTATGCCTTAACGATCTATTTGGAAATTAAATAAAAAAAAAGTTGAATATAAAACGAAATTGAATAAAAATGGAAATTGAATAAAACCATTATACCTTAACGATCTATTTGGAAATTAAAAATAAAAATGGAACTTCATTCGAGAAATCACTATACCTTAACGATCTGTTTGGAAATTAAATAAAAAAATGAAGTCGAATGGAAAAGGAAATTGAATAAAAAAAGGAAGTTGAATAAAAATAAAAATGGAGGTTGCATAAAATTAACAATGGACGTTGCATAAAATTAACACTGGAAGTTCATTCAAGAAACCATTATACCTTAACAATCTATTTGGAAAATAAATAAAAAAGGAAGTTGAATAGAAAAGAAAATTGAAAAAAAATGGAAATTGAATAAAAATAAAAATGGAAGTTGCATAAAATTAACAATGGACGTTGAATAAAAATTTAAGTTGAAAAAAAATAAATTTGGAAGTTGCATAAAATTAAAAATGGAAGTTCATTCAAAAAACTACTATACCTTAACGATCTATTTAGAAATTAAAAATAAAAATGGAAGTTGCATAAAATTAGAAATGGAAGTTCATTCAAGAAATCACTATACCTTAATGATCTATTTGGACAATTTCAATTTTTATTCAAGTTCCAATTTTTATTTAATTTCCAAATAGATCGTTAAGGTATAATGGTTTCTTGAATGAACTTCCATTTTTAATTTTATGCAACTTCCATTTTTATTTTTATTCCTTTTCTCTTTCATTTTTAATTTTATGCAACTTCCATTTTTATTTTTATTCAACTTCCATTTTTATTCAATCTCCTTTTCTATTCAAGTTCCTTTTTTTATTTAATTTCCAAATAGATCGTTAAGGTATAGTTGTTTCTTGAATGATCTATTTGAAAATTAAATAAAAAAGGAAGTTGAATAGAAAAGGAAATTGCATAAAAAAAGAAATTGAATAATAATGGAAGTTGAATAAAAAGTGAAGTTCAATAAAAATAAAACTGGAAGTTGCATAAAATTAATAATGGAAGTTCATTCAAAAAACCACTATACCTTAACGATCTATTTGGAAATTAAAAATAAAAATGGAAGTTGCATAAAATTAGAAATGGAAGTTCATTCAAGAAATCACTATACCTTAATGATCTATTTGGACATTTTCAATTTTTATTCAATTTCCTTTTTTATGTAATTTCCAAATAGATCGTTAAGGTATGGTGGTTATTCAATTTCCTTTTCTATTCAACTTCCTTTTTTTATTTAATTTCCAAATAGATCGTTGAGGCATAGTGGTTTCTTGAATGAACTTCCGTTTTAATTTTATGCAACTTTCATTTTTATTCAATTTCATTTTCCATTCAACTCCCATTTTGATTTAATTTCCAAATAGATCGTTAAGGTGTAGTTGTTTCTTGAATGAACTTTCATTGTTAATTTTATGCAACTTTCTTTTTTATTTTTATTCAACTTCCATTTTTATTCAATTTCCTTTTCTATTCAACTTCCAAATAGATCGTTAAGGTATAGTGCCACTATACGTTCTTCCATTTTTATTCAATTTCCATTTTTATTCAATTCCTTTTTTTATTCAATTTCCTTTTCCATTCAATTTCCTTTTTCCATTCATGAATGAACTTCCATTGTTAATTTTATGCAACTTTCATTTTTATTCAACTTTCTTTTCTATTCAACTTCCTTTTATATTTAATTTCCAAATAGATCATTAAGGTATAGTGGTTTCTTGAATGGACTTCCATTGGAATTTCCATTTTTATTTTTATGCAACTTTCATTTTTATTTTTATTCAACTTCTATTTTTATTTAATTTCCTTTTCTATTCAACATCATTTTTTATTTAATTTCCAAATAGATCGTTTGGGAATTAAATAAAAAAGGAAGTTGCATAAAAAAGAAAATTGAATACAAATGGAAGTTCATTCAAGAAATCACTACACCTTAATGATCTATTTGGAAATTAAATCAAAAAGGAAGTTGAATAAAAAAGAAAATTGAATACAAATGGAAGTTCGTTCAAGAAACCACTATATCTTAACGATTTATTTGGAAATTAAATCAAAAAGGAAGTTGAATAAAAAAGAAAATTGAATAGAAAAAGAAGTTGAATAGAAAGGAAGTCGAATAAAAATGGAAGTTCATTCAAAGAATCACTATACCTTAACGATCTATTTGGAAATTAAATAAAAAAAGAAAGTTGAATAGAAAAGGAAATTGAATAAAAAAGAAGTTGAATAAAAAAGGAGTTGCCTCAAATTCACAATGGAAGTTCATTCAAGAAATCACTATGCCTTAACGATATATTTGGAAATTAAATAAAAAAAGGAAGTTGAATAGAAAACGAAATTGAATAAAAAAAAAGTTGAATAGAAAAGAAAGTTGCATAGAAAAGGAAGTTGCATATAATTGGAAGTTGAATAAAAATGGAAATTAAATAAAAATAAAGTTTCCTTTTCTATTCAACTTCCTTTTTTATTTAATTTCCAAATAGATCGTTAAGGTATGGTGGTTTTTTGAATGAACTTCCATTTTTTATTTTTATTCAACTTCCATTTTTATTCAATTTCCTTCTTTATTTAATTTCCTTTTCTGTTCAACTTCCTTTTTTATTCAATTTCCTTTTCCATTCAACTTCCATTTCTAATGGAAGTGGAATAAAAATAAAAATGAAAATTGCATAAAATTAAAAATGGAAGTTCATTCAAGAAACCACTATACCTTAACGATATATTTGGAAATTAAATAAAAAAAGGAAGTTGAATTGAAAAAGAAATTGAATACAAATGGAAGTTAATAGAAAAAGAAACTGAATATAATTGGAAGTTGAATAAAAATAAAAATGGAAGTTGCATAAAATTAACAATAGAAGTCCATTCAAGAAACCACTATATCTTAACGATCTATTTGGAAATTAAATGAAAAAGGAAGTTGCATAAAATTGAAAATGAAAGTTGAATAAAAATAAAAATGGAAATTGCATAAAATTAACAATGGAAGTGCATTCAAGAAACCACTATACCTTAACGATCTATTTGGAAATTAAATAAAAAAGGAAATTGAATACAAATGGAAGTTGCATAAAATTAAAAATGGAAATTCATTCAAGAAACCACTATGCCTTAACGATCTATTTGAAAATTAAATAGAAAAGGAAGTTGAATAAAAATGGAAGTTGCATAAAAATAAAAATGGAAGTTCCATAAAATTAATAATAGAAGTTCATTCAAGAAACTACTATACCTTAATGATCTATTTGGAAATTAAATAAAAAAGGAAGTTGAATCGAAAAGAAAAATGAATAAAAATGGAAGTTGAATACAAAAGGAAATTGAATAAAAATAGAAGTTTATTCAAGAAACCACGATGCCTTAACAATCTATTTGGAAATTATTCAATTTCCTTTTCTATTCCAATTCCTTTTTTCTTTAATTTCCAAATAGATCGTTAAGGTATAGTGGTTTCTTGAATGAACTTCCATTATTAATTTTATGCAACTTCCATTTTTATTTTTATTCAACTTCCAATTAAATTCAATTTCATTTTCTATTCAACATCATTTTCATTTAATTTCCAAATAGATCGTTAAGGTATAGTGGTTTCTTGAATGAACTTTTTTGTTAATTTTATGCAACTTTCATTTTTATTTTTATTCAACTTCCATTTTTATTTAATTTTCTTTTCTATTCAACTTCATTTTTTTATTTAATTTCCAAATAGATCGTTAAGATATAGTGGTTTCTTGAATGAATTTCCATTGTTAATTTTATACAACTTCTATTTTCAATTTTATGCGATTTCCATTTTTATTTTTATTGAACTTCCAATTATATTCAATTTCCTTTTCTATTCAACTTCATTTTTTATTTAATTTTCAAATAGATCATTAAGGTATAGTTATTTCTTGAATGAACTTCCATTTATTCAATTTCCCTTTCTATTCAACTTCCTTTTTTATTTAATTTCCGAATAGATCGTTAAAGTATAGTAGTATCTTGAATGAACTTCCATTTTCATATTTTTATTCAATTTCCTTTTCTATTCAACTTCCTTTTCTATTCATTTTCCTTTTCTATTCAACTTCCTTTTTATTTAATTTCTTTTTTTATTCAACTTCCATTTTTAATCAATTTCCTTTTCTATTCGACGTCATTTTTTATTTAATTTCCAAATAGATCGTTAAGGCATAGTGGTTTCTTATTTAATTTCCATTTTTATTTAATTCCACTTTTATTCAATTTCCTTTTCAATTTGACTTCCTTTTTTTATCTAGTTTCCAAATATATCATTAAGGTATAGTGGTTTCTTGAATGAACTTCCATTTGTGAATTTTATGCAACTTTCCTTTTTTATTTAATTTCCAAATAGATCGTTAAGGTATAGTGGTTTCCTGAATGAACTTCCATTTTCAATTTTGATGCAACTTCCTTTGTTTATTTAATTTCCAAATAGGTCGTTAAGATACAGTGGTTTCTTAAATGAATTTCCATTTTTATTCAATTTCCAATTATATGGAACTTCCATTTTTATTCATTTTCCTTTTCTATTTGACTTCCTTTGTTTATTTAATTTCCAAATAGATCGTTAATGTATAGTGATTTCTAGAATGAACTTCCATTTTTAATTTTATGCAACTTCCATTTTTATTCAATTTCCTTTTCTATTCAACTTCCTTTTTTTATTTAACATCCAAATAGATCGTTAAGGTATAGTGGTTCCTTGAAGGGATTTCCATTTTATTCAACTTCCATATCTATTCATTTTTCATTTTTATTCAATTTTCTTTTTTTATTTTTATTCAATTTTCCTTTTCTATTTAATTTCCAAATAGATCGTTAAGGTATGGTGGTTTCCTGAATGAACTTCCATTTTTAATTTTATGCAACTTCCATCTCTTTATTTAATTTCCAAATAGATCGTTAAGGCATAGTTGTTTCTTGAATGAACTTCCATTTTTTATTTTATGCAACTTCCATTTGGAAATTAAATAAAAAAGGAAGTTGAATAGAAAAAGAAATCGAATAGGATAGGAAATTGAATAGAAATTTCTAAATAGAAGTTGCATAAAATTAAAAATGGAAGTTGAATAAAAATAAAAATGGAAGTTGCATAAAATTAACAATGGAAGTTCATTAAAAAGAAAGTTCATTCAAGAAACCACTATACCTTAATGATCTATTTGGAAATTAAAAATGGAAGTTCATTCAGGAAACCACTATACCTTAACGATCTATTTGGAAATTAAATCAAAAAGGAAATTGAATAAAAATGGAAGTTGAATAAAAATAAAAATTGAAGTTCATTCAAAAAACGACTATACCTTAACGATCTATTTAGAAACTAAATCAAAAGCAAGTCGAATGGAAAAGAAAATTGAATAGAAATGGAAGTTGAATAAAAAAGAAAATTGAATAAAAACGGAAGTTGCATAAAATTAAAAGTTGAAGTTCATTCTAGAAACACTATACCTTAACGATCTATACGGCAATTAAATAAAAATGGAAGTTGAACAGAAAAGGAAGTTGAATAGAAAAGGCAATTAAATAAAAATGGAAGTTCAATAAAAATAAAAGTGGAAGTTGCATAGAAAAGGACAACTTCCATTTCCTTTTTTTATTTAGTTTTCAAATAGATCGTTAAGGTATAGTGGTTTCGACATTAAATAAAAAATGAAGTTGAAAAGGAAGTTGAATAAAATTGAAAATGGAAGTTCTTCATTAAATAAAAAATGAAGTTGAAAAGGAAGTTGAATAAAATTGAAAATGGAAGTTCATTCAAGAAACCACTATACCTTAACGATCTATTTGGAAATTAAATAAAAAAAGGAAATTGAATAGAAATGGAAGTTGAATAAAAATAAAACTTGATGTTAAATAAAAATAAAAATGGAAGTTGCATAAAATTGAAAAGGAAGTTCATTCAAGAAACCACTATACCTTAATGATCCATTTGGAAATTAAATAAAAAAGGAAGTTGAATAGAAAAGAAATTGAATATAATTGGAAGTTGGATAAAAATAAAATAAAAATAAAAATGGTAGTTGCATAAAATTAACAATGGAAGTTCATTCAAAAAACGACTATACCTTAACGATCTATTTGGAAATTAAATAAAAATGGAAGTTGAATAGAAATGGAAGTTGAATAAAATTAAAAATGGAAGTTCATTCAAGAAACCACCATACCTTAACGTTCTATTTGGAAATTAAATAAAAATGGAACTTGAATAGAAAAGGAAATTGAATAAAAAAAAATGGAAGTTGCATAAAATTGAATGAACTTCCATTTTCAATTTTATGCAACTTCCATTTTTATTTTTATTCTAAGTAGATCGTTAAGGTATAGTGGTTTCTTGAATGAACTTCCATTTTCCATTTTTATTCAATTTCCCTTTCTATTCAACTTCTTTTTTTATTTAATTTCCAAATAGATCATTAAGGTATAGTGGTTTCTTGAATGAACTTCCATTTTTATTTTTATTCTACTTCCTTTTTTAGTTATTTAATTTCCAAATAGATCGTTAAGGCATAGTGATTTATTCAATTTCCTTTTCTATTCAAGTTCCTTTTTTATTTAATTTCAAAATTGATCGTTAAAGTATAATATGCAACTTCCATTTTTATTTTTCTACAACTTCCACTTAAATTTTTATTCAACTTCCTTTTTTATTTAATTTCCAAATATGTTAAGGTATAGTGGTTTCTAGAATAAACTTCCATTTTCAATTTTTATTCAACTTCCATTTTTATTTTTATTGAATGAACTTCCATTTTCAATTTTATGCAACTTTCATTTTTATTTTTATTCCTTTTCTATTGAATAAAAAAGGAATTGAAACCACTATACCTTAACGATTTATTTGGAAATTAAATAAAAATGGAAGTTCATTCAAGAAACCACTATACCTTAACGATCTATTTGGAAGTTAAATAAAAAAAGGAAGTTGAATAAAAATAGAAATTGCGTAAAATTAAAAATGAAGATACATAAAAATAAATACAGAAGTTGAATAAAAATAAAAATGGAAGTTGAATAAAAATAAAATTGGAAGTTCATTCAACAAACAACTATGCCTTAACGATCTATTTGGAAACTAAATAAAAAAGGAAGTCGAATTAACAATGGAAGTTCATTCAAGAAACCACTTTACCTTAACGATCTATTTGGAAATTGAATGAAAATGGAAGTTGAATAAAAATAAAAATGGAAGTTGCATAAAAGTAAAAATGGAAGTTGCATAAAATTAACAATGGAAGTTCATTCAAGAAATCACTATACCTTAACGATCTATTTAGAAATTAAATAAAAAGGAAGTTGAATAGAAAGGAAGAAATTGAATAAAAATGGAAGTTAAATCAAAAAGGAACTTGAATAGAAAAGCAAATTGAATAAAATTACAAATGGAAACCACTATACCTTAACAATCTATTTAGAAATTAAATAAAATTGAAAGTTGAATAGAAATTGTTTCTTGAATGAACTTATAATGGTCTCTTGAATGCACTACCAATTGTTAATTTTATGCAACTTTCTTGAATGAACTTAACGATCTATTTAGGAAATAAATAAAAAAGGAAGTGGAAGTTGCATAAAATTAACACTGAAAGTTCATTCAAGAAACCACTATACTTTAACGATCTATTTGGAAATCGAATAAAAAAGGAAATTAAATAAAAATAAAATTGAATAAAAATGGAAGTTCATTCAAAAAACCACTATACCTTAACGATTTATTTGGACATTAAATAAAAAAATGGAAGTTGAATAAAAATTCAAAACGGAAGTTCCATAAAATTAAAAATGGAAGTTCATTCAAGAAAATGGAAGTTGAATAGAATTGAAGTTCATTCAAGAAACCACTATACCTTAATGATCTATTTTGGAAATTAAATAAAAAATGAAGTAGAATAGAAAAGAAAATTGAATAGAAATGGAAGTTGAATAAAAATAAAAATGGAAATTAAATAAAAATGGAAGTTCATTGAAGAAACCACTATACTTTAACGAATTATTCGGTAATTAAATAAAAAAGGAAGTTGAATAGAAAAGATCTATTTGGAAACTAAGGACGTTGAATAGAAATTGGATGGAAGTTTATTCAAGAAACCACTATACCTTAACAACCTATTTGAAAATTAAATAAAAAAGGAAGCTGAATAGAAAGGAAGTTAAATAAAAAAGTAAAAATGGAAGTTCATTCTAGAAACCACTATACTGTAACGACCTATTCGGAAATTACATAAAAAAGGAACTTGAATAGAAAAGGAAATTAAATCAAAAAGGAATTGAATAAAATTGGAAGTTGAATACAAATAGAAAGGAAGTTGAATAAAAAAGTAAAAATGGAAGTTCATTCTAGAAACCATTATACCTTAACGATCTATTTGGGAATTAAATGAAAATGGAAGTTGAATAAATAGACGTTGAATAAAAATAAAAATGGAAGTTGTAGAAAATTAAAAATGGAAGTTGCATAAAATTAAAAATGGAAGTTGCATAAAATTAACAATGGAAGTCATTCAAGAAACCACTATACCTTAACGATCTATTTGGAAATTAAATAAAAATGGAAGTTGAATAGAAAAGGAAGTAGAATAAAAATAAAAATGGAAGTTGCATAAAATTAACAATGGAAGTTCATTAATGGAAGTTGAATAAAAAAGGAAATTAAATGGTTTCTTGAATGAACTTATAATGGTTAATTTTATGCAACTTCCATATTTATTTTTACGCAACTTCCATTTTTATTTAATTTTCTTTTCTATTCGACTTCCTTTTTTATTTAATTTCCAAATAGATCGTTAAGGCATAGTGGTTATTGAATGAACTTCCATTTTTATTTTTATTCAACTTCCATTTTTATTCATTTTTATTTTTATTCAACTTTTTATTTTATTTAATTTTCTTTTCCATTCAACTTCCATTTTTATTTAATTTCCAAATAGATCGTTAAGATATAGTGGTTCCTAGAAAAGGAAATTGAATACAAATGGAAGTTCATTCAAAAAACCACTGTATCTTAACGATCTATTTGGAAATTAAATAAAAAGGAAGTTGAACAGAAAAGGAAATTGAATAAAAATGGAAGCTGAATGAAAATGAAAATGGAAGTTGCATAAATATAAAAATGAAAGTTCATTCAAGAAATCACTATGCCTTAACGATCTACTTAGAAATTAAATAAACAAAGGAAGTTGAATGGAAAAGAAAATTGAATATAATTGGAAGTTGAATAAAAATAAAAAAGGACGTTGAATAGAAAAAGCAATTGAATAAAAATGGAACTTGAATAAAAATAAAAATGGAAGTTGCATAAAATTAACAATGGAAGTTGCATCAAAATTGAAATTGAATTAAAAATGGAAGTTCATTGAAGAAACCACTATACCTTAACAATCTATTCGGCAATTAAATAAAAATGGAAGTTGAATAGAAAAGGAAGTTGAATAGAATTGAAAATGGAAGTTCATTCAAGAAACCACTATACCTTAACGATCTATTTGGAAATTAAATAAAAAAGGAAGTTGCATAAAAATAAAAATGGAAGTTGAATGGAAAAGAAAATTGAATAAAAATAAAAATGGAAGTTGCATAAAAATAATAAAGGAAGTTCATTCAAGAAATCACCATACCTTAACGACCTATTTGGAAATTGAATAAAAATGGATGTTGAATAGAAAAAAGGAAATTGAATATAATTGGAAGTTGAATAGAAAAAGAAATTGAGAGTTCGAGCGGGTTGCGCTCGAGCGGGGATGTTGCGCTCGAGCGGACAGTATGTTTTTGGTGAGAGTTCTGGGAGGGGGAGACCTGCGCTCGAGCGGACGAACTTTGTGTCTGTGTCTTGGCGCTCGAGCGGACAATGTTGAGCTCGAGCGGACCTTGTTTTATGTGTCTGTACGCTCGAGCGGAGTGTTTTACGCTCGAGCGGACCTGTCGTATAACTGAGAGTGGCTGGGCATTTTAAATCACTTTTTGACTTATCTTCTTTCTCCTACTTTTCCAAAACGCCATTTTCGGAGCTTCTCACTCAAAAACCTTAACTTCTCTCTAAGTGTTGATCTAGCTAGGGTGTGTTGCTCACCTTTGGTCTTCACAAAAAGGGTGTTGATCGTCGAGGGCGTCATTTTGATCCGAATAGTTTGGTGTTTGGAGCATTTTGGTTTTGGGTCCTTCTCCTTTGGAGCTCATCTTTTGAGGTAGGGATATCCTACTCCTCTTTATGAGTTTTGTCTTTAAATTTTAGCATTTTGATATGTTGGAAGTTGTTGTGTAATTTTGGGAAACTTTGGGCCATTGTGTAATTTTACAAAAGTTGGGGGTTTTCATCTATGATAAACCTAGAAGCATGTTTGGTATAGAAACATGGAATTAATGTTGAAACATTAATGAAATTGGAACCTAAGGGTTGTGATGTTAATTATGGAGAATGTCCTAATTACATTGATTAATTAATTTGGATAATTAATTGTATTGATTTGTGATGTATATAATTGTTGTTTATATGCATTGTGTTGTGTTGGAGAAGATAGGGGATGTACTCCACGGTTTAGGGGAAGATAGGGGATGGACCTCTAAGCCGGATGTTGTTGGGAGAAGATAGGGGATGGACTCCGTAGATAGAGCTCTTATGCTTATCTAGAAATGTATTGACAGAGCGTATATGCTTGTCTTTGGAAGTATTGATATAACTGTTATGTTTATCTTTGATGAAGTGAAGAGTGTTAGCATGAGTTTTGTCTCATGTGAGATGTTTGGCCAGGTTCTGAGCCAAGGTTATGAAATGGCAAGTAAAAGGAATGGAAATGGAAACGAAAGGAAATATAGACTTAAGTGTCTTGGAATTGTATTATGTTATGAAAGAATGTAAAAGTGTTGACCATCTATCAACTGTTAATCTTTTAGTCATTGTTCATAACTGGTTTAGTATATTTCTACTGGGCTGTGGCTCACCCTATATGGGAACATCATTTTCAGGTACAGGTAGCATGCCACCTCCAAGGACTTAGCTTGGGAGGCTAGTGGCGGACAGACTTTTTGGTTGTCTTTCCTTTTGTAGTATTACATGTAAATTCAAGCCAAGGGCTTAATGTGTAAATGAGTTAGCACTCTATTTTCTTGTAACCAAGTGTTAACTTGGAAAGCTGTAAGCCCTTAGGGCATTTGCTTTTGTTGTTAACATGTAATACTTTTTGTAATGAAACTCTGATAAATGGAAGGATGTGGATCTTTTATATATCATAGCATGTCTATATTGTTGGGATTAATGTTATTATTTTGAGGGCGTTACAAATTTTATGCAACTTCCATTTTTATTTTTATTCAATTTCCATTTTTATTTAATTTCCAAATAGATCGTTAAGGTATGGTGATTTCTAGAATGAACTTCCTTTGTTAATTTTATGCAACTTTCATTTTGATTTCTCTTCAAGTTCCTTTTCATTTTTTTTTCAACTTCCATTTTTATTCATTTTCCTTTTCTATTCAACTTCCTTTTTGATTTAATGTCCATTTTTAATTTTATGCAACGTCCATTTTTATTTTTATTCAACCTCCATTTTTATTCAATTTTCTTTTCTATTCTACTTCATTCAAGAAATCACTATACCTAATAGATCGTTAATATAGCGGTCCCGGGTTTACCCCTTGTTGTACAGTGATCCGGACATGTGTCCGTGGATGTTGGTGGTTGAGTATTGTCTTGTTTACATCCTTTCTTACCTTGTGTTTGAGTTATAGGATGTGTTGGGCAGGTTTGTTACAGGTTGGTTGAGCTTAGGAACCAAGTCTAGTCGCCCAGGTTTTGGCTGGTCCGCTTGAGCGGAGATGTTGGCGCTCGAGCGGAGATGTTGTTGTTGCTTGTACGCTCGAGCGGAGGTTGAGGCGCTTGAGCGGAGAATGTACCATTTCAGTATTTCGTGCACCTGCAAAACTTCTGCAAGTGTGGTTTTTACGCTCGAGCGGAGGTGGTGAGCTCGAGCGGGTTGCGCTCAAGTAGGGATGTTGCGCTCGAGCGGACAGTGTATTTTTGGTGAGAGTTCTGGGAGGGGGAGGACTGCGCTCGAGCGGGCTGGGATCTGCGCTCGAGCGGACGAGTTTTGTGTCTGTGTCTTGGCGCTCGAGCGGACAATGTTGCGCTCGAGCAGAACCTGTTTTATGTGTCTGTGCGCTCGAGCGGAGTGTCTTGCGCTCGAGCGGACCTGTCGTATAACTGAGTGGGACTGGGCATTTTAAATCACTTTTTGACTTATCTTCTTTCTCCTACTTTATCAAAACGCCATTTTCAGAGCTTCTCACTCAAAAACCTTAACTTCTCTCTAAGTGTTGATCTAGCTAGGGTGTGTTGTTCACCTTTGGTCTTCACAAAAAGGGTGTTGATCGTCGAGGGCGTCATTTTGATCCGAATAGTTTGGTGTTTGGAGCATCTTGGTTTTTGGGTCCTTCTCCTTTTGAGCTAAATCTTTGAGGTAGGGATATCCTACTCCTCTTTATGAGTCTTGTCTTTAAATTTTGGCATTTTGATATGTTGGTAGTTGTTGTGTGATTTTGGGAAACTTTGGGCCATTGTGTAATTTTACAAAAGTTGGGGTTTTGTCTATAATAAACCTAGAAGCATGTTTGGTATAGAAACATGGAATTAATGTTGAAACATTAATGAAATTGGAACCTAAGGGTTGTGATGTTAATTATGGAGGATGTCCTAATTACATTGATTAATTAATTTGGATAATTAATTGTGTTGATTTGTGATGTATATAATTGTTGTTTATATGCATTGTGTTGTGTTGGAGAAGATAGGGGATGTACTCCATGGTTTAGGGGAAGATAGGGGATGGACCTCTAAACCGGATGTTGTTGGGAGGAGATAGGGGATGAACTCCGTAGATAGAGCGGGTATGCTTATCTAGAAATGTATTGACAGAGCGTATATGCTTGTCTTTGAAAGTATTGATATAACTGTTATGTTTATCATTGTTGAAGTGAAAAGTGTTGGCATGAATGTTTGTTTCATGTGAGATGTTTGGCCAGGTTCTGAGCCAAGGTTTTGAAATGGCAAGAAAAAGGAATGGAAATGGAAACGAAAGGAAATATAGACTTAAGTGTCTTGGAATTGTGTTATGTTATGAAAGAATGTAAAAGTGTTGACCATCTATCAACTGTTAATCTTTTAGTCATTATTCATAACTGGTTTAGTATATTTCTACTAGGCTGTGGCTCACCCTATATGGGAACATCATTTTCAGGTACAGGTAGCATGCCACCTCCAAGGACTTAGCTTGGGAGGCTAGTGGCGGACGGACTTTTTGGTTGTCTTTCCTTTTGTTGTATTACATGTAAACTCAAGCCAAGGGCTTAATGTGTAAATGAGTTAGTACTCTACTTTCTTGTAACCAAGTGTTAACTTGGAAAGCTGTAAGCCCTTAGGGCATTTGCTTTTGTTGTTAACATGTACTACTTTTTGTAATATAACTCTGATGAATGGAAGGATATGGATCTTTAATATATCATAGCATGCCTATATTGTTGGGA
Organism: Camellia granthamiana; assembly: GCA_036172215.1. NCBI lineage: Eukaryota > Viridiplantae > Streptophyta > Magnoliopsida > Ericales > Theaceae > Camellia > Camellia granthamiana. The sequence goes on from CM069906.1 coordinate 152,216,982, forward strand.
TTAATGTTATTATTTTGAGGGCGTTACAACTTGGTATCAGAGCGTACCGGGTTCGAATACTTTGGGTATGTGGGAAGTGATTAGGATCACAATGGGTTTGTCTCGCTTGTTAGAGACTTAGACGTAATGTTATATGCTTGTGTGATAACATGCTTATGTGATTATTTGGGTATGGGATTTAGTTTCCAGGATGTTGATTGGGTCTTTGGGTTTCTGGGAGTCTTGTTGGAAAAGCATTTGATCAATGCTGTTTCTAACCGGTACTCTAGTAACGCCTTGGGACTATCATTATCCGGAAATGAAATTCGTAAGTGCTTATGTGTTTCTGTGCTTACGTGGAATGAATTACAGTTGTCCATGCATTAGGACGTGAGTGTTTAGTTTTGGCACGTTTATGAATGTGCTAACGTTCTGTGTTACCTTTATTAGGATGTCAGGACTAGCAAGAGGTGGTAGGCGTGGTAGACCTAGGAGGCAGGAAGTGCCTCCACCGGAGGAGATTCCGGCAGTTCAGGAGAGGGTTGGTCAGGCCAATGTGGCCGAGCCAGCGGGACAGCGGGCCATGAGTGCCTTGGCCCAGGAGATAGCAGGAGCGCTGGGTATTCTCAGAGCAGGGAATCAGGCAGCTGAGGCAGGGCCTTCCTTCTTGAAGAGGGAGTTCTTCCGGTCTAACCCGGAGGAGTTTGTTGGGGATCCTAAGGAGCCACTGAAGGCAGACGAGTGGCTAGAACAGATGAGTAAAACGTTCGAGATGCTAGGCATTGAGGACGGGGCATTGAAAGTGACCTTGGCATCCTTCCAGCTGAAGGGAGATGCGGGTCAATGGTGGAAGTATGAGAAAGCTCGTGTGGGTGGTACTTGGGAGGCGTTTGTGAATGCTTTTCAGGAGAGGTTTTTATCTGCAGTGGCTAGAGAGAGACTGAGGGATCAGTTTAGCCGGCTTAAGCAGGAGGGTTTGTCTGTGGCCGAGTTTGAGGCTACATTTACTAGCTTTTCCAGGTTTGCACCTGAACTTGTGGCGACAGAGGAGCGCCGTTGCTACGAGTTTGAGCGGAAGTTGAGGCGAGACCTCAAGTTGCAAGTTGGTGGACCTTACATCCGAGAGTACAGGCATTTGGTGGATGCTGCAGCTCATATGGAGCTGATGATGCAGGAGGGAGAGGAGGAGAAACATGGAGGCTCCAAGAGGGGCCAAGAGGGACAGGGTGACGGTAGGAGGCAGAGGGGTTATAACCCTCAGCCGTCCCAGGGTGGTTTGGCCAGGTCGACTTTCCCAGTACCGAGTGCAGGCTCCGGGAGGGGCAGTCAGGGAGAGTTCACCTGTTTCAAGTGTGGCCAGCCGGGTCACAAGGCTTCAGTTTGCCCGCAGAAGGGTGGGGGTCAGAGAGCTGCTTCTTCGTCAGCTAGACCGCAGAGTCAGAGTTCGGGCAGGGGGCAGCCCTTGTCTTGTTATCAGTGTGGACAGCCTGGGCACATGAAGAGGTTTTGCCCACGGTTGAGTGTCACTTCAGGAGCGTCTGGTTCTAGACAGACGCAGGGATTTCAGCCAGCTCAGTCTGTGCAGGCCTCGAGGGCCAATCCGGGGGCTTTGTCGTCCCAGTCAGTGCAACAGTCCTATGCTCCGAGAGGTGAGCAGGTGGACCAGGGGCCTACAGGGCGCGTGTATGCTGTTACCGCGCAGGACCTTGTACCAGCTCCATCAGTAGTGAGAGGTACCTTTCTGTTTTGCAATTCGGTTGCTAGTGTGTTGATTGATACGGGTGCGTCTCATTCTTTTGTATCTGCTGCATTTGCATCTGTGCTAGAATTGGAGTTAGCAGTATTGGCATCTCCTATTTGTGTAGTGTCACCTATTGGGGGTGAGATGGTTTTGAAACACGGATGTAGAGGTTGTGATATAGAGGTTGATGATCATAGACTTCCGTTTCCTTTTGTAGTTATGCCCATGAAGGGCTTTGATGTTATTTTGGGTATGGACTGGTTATCGTCATACCGGGCTGTTATTGATTGCTACCGCCAGAGGGTTACTTGTTGTACCGTGAGCGGGGAGTGTTTCCATTTCTTGGGAGACCGGGTTGGCAGTATTGTGCCACCGGGGTATGGTCCGCGAGGGCGGAATGAGCTTAGTGGTCTACTTGCTAGCTTTGAGAGTGGTGAGTGTGATGAGACCCAGATTGTGTTGCCAAGAGTAGTTTGTGAGTACTCGGATGTCTTTCCCGAGGACCTTGTTGATTTGCCACCTCATCGAGAGATTGAGTTCTCTATCGATTTAGTGCCCGGCACGGCGCCAATTTCTATGGCACCTTACCGTTTTGCTCCAGCAGAGTTGGTTGAGTTGAAAGTTCAACTCCAGGAATTGCTAGATAAGGGCTTTGTTCGCCCTAGTGTTTCACCGTAGGGAGCACCGGCACTCTTTGCTAAAAAGAAAGATGGTGCCTTGAGATTGTGTATTGACTACCGGAAGTTGAATCGGGCTACGGTTAAGAATAAGTACCCTATGCCCCGTATAGATGATTTGTTTGACCAGTTGAAGGGTTCCCGTTGTTTCTCTAAGATAGATTTGAGATCGGGTTACCATCAGTTGAGGGTCAGGGAGGAGGATATTCCGAAGACGGCATTCCGTACGCGGTATGGCCATTATGAGTTTCTGGTAATGCCATTTGGGCTTACCAACGCACCGGCAGTCTTTATGGACTTGATGAACCGGATCTTCCGGGAATTCTTGGATCGTTTTGTAGTCGTTTTCGTAGACGACATTCTTATCTATTCACCTTCAGAGGAGGAGCACGAGGAACACTTGAGAGTGGTGCTTGAGTTGCTTAGAGCCCATAGGCTGTATGCCAAGTTTGGGAAGTGTGAGTTCTGGCTAGGAGAAGTTAAGTTCTTAGGCCATGTGGTTTCCGGGAAAGGGGTGTCTGTTGATACATCCAAGACTGAGGCAGTGCAAGATTGGGCACAGCCTAAGAGTGTGTTTGAGATCCGCAGTTTTCTGGGATTAGCTGGGTATTACCGCCGGTTTGTGAAGGATTTCTCCAGGTTAGCTTCACCGTTGACCAGATTGACTCGGAGGGGAGTCAGCTTTGTATGGAGTGAGACTTGTGAAAAGTCGTTCCAGGAGTTGAAAGTTAGATTGACCACCGCTCCGGTCTTGATTATTCCGGAGAGAGGGTTGGGTTATGCAGTATATTGTGATGCCTCACGAGAGGGTCTGGGTTGTGTGCTGATGCAAGAGGGGAAAGTAGTAGCTTATGGCTCACGTCAGTTGAAAATTCACGAGAAGAATTACCCTACGCATGATCTAGAGTTAGCGGCTGTAATCTTTGCCTTGAAAATCTGGAGGCACTACCTTTATGGTGAGAGATTCGAGGTGTTCTCGGATCATAAGAGTCTGAAATATCTGTTTTTACAGAAAGACTTGAATTTGAGGCAGAGGAGGTGGATGGAGTTTATTGAGGATTACGACTTCGAGTTGCATTATCATCCGGGAAAGGCCAATGTTGTGGCCGATGCCCTTAGCAGGAAATCCGTTAGTGATGTAGCTTGTATAGCCATCAGGGAGTGGGAGATGTTGGGGGCAATTGGAGAGTTTGATTTGCTTCTGGGCGAATCCGTTGAGGCTGCGGCCTTGTTTTCTGTTGTTGCGCAGCCTACACTTGTGACTAGAGTGTTAGAGGCACAGAGAGATGACCTTGAGGTAGAATCCCTCCGAGAGAAGATCTCCAGTGGAAAAGTTGAGAAGGGTTTGACGGTGTATCCCGACCTGAGTGTGAGATACCGAGACCGTTTGCTTGTACCGGAGTCTTGCCAAGAGGAAGTACTCCGAGAGTTTCACCATTCGCGCCTTGCGGTGCATCCGGGAGGTACTAAGATGTATCGGGATTTGGGTCGCCAGTTTTGGTGGCGGGGTATGAAGAGAGATGTGGCAGTTTTCGTGTCTAAGTGCCTTACTTGTCAGCAAGTGAAGGCCGAGCATCAGAGGCCAGCGGGTTTGTTACAACCCTTGTCTATTGCCGAGTGGAAGTGGGAGCATGTCACTATAGACTTCGTTGTAGGTCTTCCGAGGACTCAGCGGGGTAGTGATGCTATTTGGGTGGTTGTAGACCGGTTGACTAAGTCGGCGCATTTCATTCCTATGCGCGTGAGAGATTCAGTAGATCATCTTGCCGACTTGTATGTTCGGGACATAGTGAGGTTGCACGGGGTCCCAGTGATGATCGTCTCAGATAGAGATCCTCGTTTTACTACTAGGTTGTGGCAGAGTTTGCAGAGTGCTTTGGGTACTAAGTTGACCTTTAGTACAGCTTATCATCCTCAGACTGACGGGCAGTCCGAGCGTACTATTCAGATCCTCGAGGATATGCTTCGGGGTTGTGTCCTTGATTTCAGTGGGACGTGGGAGAGGCACTTACCCTTGGTAGAGTTTGCCTACAACAACAGTTTTCAGTCTAGTATTGGTATGGCACCATTTGAGGCTTTGTATGGCCGACCTTGTAGGTCTCCAGTTTGTTGGGCCGAGGTGGGTGATACACCTTTGTTGGGTCCGGAGTTGGTTAAGGAGACAACGGAGAAAGTTGAGCTTATCCGTAGGAGGCTTGTTACAGCCCAGAGTCGTCAGAAATCTTATGCTGACCGTAGGAGGAGACCATTGGAGTTTGAGGTGGGTGATCATGTATTTCTGAAAATATCACCTAGACGGGGTTTGATGAGGTTTGGGAAGAGTGGGAAGTTATCCCCTCGGTTTATTGGTCCTTTTGAGATTCTTGAGAGGATTGGCGAGGTTGCTTATCGTTTAGCTTTGCCGCCACAGTTGACCGGAGTTCATGACGTGTTTCATGTGAGTATGCTTCGGAAGTATGAGCCGGATCCATCACATGTGTTGGATTGGACCGACTTAGAGGTAGATGAGGATGCCTCGTATGAGGAGAGACCGGTTCGGGTCTTGGATAGGCGGGATCAAGTCCTGCGTGGCAAGACCATTCCTTTGGTGAAGGTTTTGTGGAAACATCACGGAGTGGAGGAGGCCACTTGGGAACGTGAGTTGGGAGTCCGCGAGAAATATCCGGACTTGTTTGTTGATGTGTAATCAAGTATTGCAATTGTGAAATTGTAATGAACTTTAAGAGCATTAGAAATGTCTTAAGTTGAAAAACATGGTGCATGTTTTGGTTAATGTAAATGTTGTAGAACTTGCCTTGTTATGGGAGTTGATTATAATATTGGATGTGTTGGCTATATTATAGAAATGGAATTGTATCATGATTATTGCCTATGATATGAATTGTGGACCATGTGTGTTGGAAATGGTTGAAATGAAACAAAATGCATGTTGAAATGTATATATTGTAGAATGCCTCTTGATAAGAGATGGAATGACCGGTAATGGGTCGAATTGTGGAATGTTGTGGTATAACATTGTTTAAAAGGAGAGAAAAACTTGCTTTTCAAAAACTTGTTCTTAATTTCGGGGACGAAATTCTTTAAGGGGGGGAGGTTATAGCGGTCCCGGGTTTACCCCTTGTTGTATAGTGATCCGGACATGTGTCCGTGGACGTTGGTGGTTGAGTATTGTCTTGTTTACATCCTTTCTTACCTTGTGTTTGAGTTATAGGATGTGTTGGGCAGGTTTGTTACAGGTTGGTTGAGCTTAGGAACCAAGTCTAGTCGCCCAGGTTTTGGCTGGTCCGCTCGAGCGGAGATGTTGGCGCTCGAGCGGAGATGTTGTTGTTGCTTGTACGCTCGAGCGGAGGTTGAGGCGCTCGAGCGGAGAATGCACCATTTCAGTATTTCGTGCACCTGCAAAACTTCTGCAAGTGTGGTTTTTACGCTCGAGCGGAGGTGGTGAGCTCGAGTGGGTTGCGCTCGAGCGGGGATGTTGCGCTCGAGCGGACAGTGTATTTTTGGTGAGAGTTCTGGGAGGGGGAGGACTGCGCTCAAGCGGGCTGGGATCTGCGCTCGAGCGGATGAGTTTTGTGTCTGTGTCTTGGCGCTCGAGCGGACAATGTTGCGCTCGAGCGGAACCTGTTTTATGTGTCTGTGCGCTCGAGCGGAGTGTCTTGCGCTCGAGCGGACCTGTCGTATAACTGAGTGGGACTGGGCATTTTAAATCACTTTTTGACTTATTTTCTTTCTCCTACTTTATCAAAACGCCATTTTCAGAGCTTCTCACTCAAAAACCTTAACTTCTCTCTAAGTGTTGATCTAGCTAGGGCGTGTTGTTCACCTTTGGTCTTCACAAAAAGGGTGTTGATCGTCGAGGGCGTCATTTTGATCCGAATAGTTTGGTGTTTGGAGCATCTTGGTTTTTGGGTCCTTCTCCTTTTGAGCTAAATCTTTGAGGTAGGGATATCCTACTCCTCTTTATGAGTCTTGTCTTTAAATTTTGGCATTTTGATATGTTGGTAGTTGTTGTGTGATTTTGGAAAACTTTGGGCCATTGTGTAATTTTACAAAAGTTGGGGTTTTGTCTATAATAAACCTAGAAGCATGTTTGGTATAGAAACATGGAATTAATGTTGAAACATTAATGAAATTGGAACCTAAGGGTTGTGATGTTAATTATGGAGGATGTCCTAATTACATTGATTAATTAATTTGGATAATTAATTGTGTTGATTTGTGATGTATATAATTGTTGTTTATATGCATTGTGTTGTGTTGGAGAAGATAGGGGATGTACTCCACAGTTTAGGGGAAGATAGGGGATGGACCTCTAAACCGGATGTTGTTGGGAGGAGATAGGGGATGAACTCCGTAGATAGAGCGGGTATGCTTATCTAGAAATGTATTGACAGAGCGTATATGCTTGTCTTTGAAAGTATTGATATAACTGTTATGTTTATCATTGTTGAAGTGAAAAGTGTTGGCATGAATGTTTGTTTCATGTGAGATGTTTGGCCAGGTTCTGAGCCAAGGTTTTGAAATGGCAAGAAAAAGGAATGGAAATGGAAACGAAAGGAAATATAGACTTAAGTGTCTTGGAATTGTGTTATGTTATGAAAGAATGTAAAAGTGTTGACCATCTATCAACTGTTAATCTTTTAGTCATTATTCATAACTGGTTTAGTATATTTCTACTGGGCTGTGGCTCACCCTATATGGGAACATCATTTTCAGGTACAGGTAGCATGCCACCTCCAAGGACTTAGCTTGGGAGGCTAGTGGCGGACGGACTTTTTGGTTGTCTTTCCTTTTGTTGTATTACATATAAACTCAAGCCAAGGGCTTAATGTGTAAATGAGTTAGTACTCTACTTTCTTGTAACCAAGTGTTAACTTGGAAAGCTGTAAGCCCTTAGGGCATTTGCTTTTGTTGTTAACATGTACTACTTTTTGTAATATAACTCTGATGAATGGAAGGATATGGATCTTTAATATATCATAGCATGTCTATATTGTTGGGATTAATGTTATTATTTTGAGGGCGTTACAGTTAAGGTATAGTGATTTCTTGAATGAACTTCCATTTTTAATTTTATGCAACTTCTATTTTTATTTTTATGCAACTTCCATTTTTATTTTTATTGAATATCAATTTTTATTCAACTTCCAAATAGATCGTTAAGGTATAGTGGTTTTTTATTCAATTTCCTTTTTTATTCAACTTCCATTTTCTATTCAACATCATTCAAGGAACCACTATGCCTTAACGATCTATTTAGAAATTAAATAAAAAAGGAAGTTGAATAGAAAAAGAAATTGAATAAAAATGGAAGTTCATTCAAGAAACCCCTTTTTTATTTAATTCCATTTTTATTCAATTTTATTTTCTATTCAACTTCCTTTTTTATTTAATTTCTGAATAGATCGTTAATGTATAGTGATTTCTTGAATGAACTTCCATTTATATTCAATTTCCATTTCTATTCAACTTTCTTTTTTATTTAATTTCCAAATAAATCGTTAAGGTATAGTGGTTTATTGAATGGAAGTTTAATAAAAAAGAAGTCCATTCAAGAAACCACTATACCTTAACGATCTATTCGGCAATTAAATAAAAATGGAAGTTGAATAGAAAAAGAAATCGAATAAAAATGGAAGTTGAATAAAAATAAAAAAGGAAGTTGCATAAAATTAAAAATGGAAGTTCATTCAAGAAACCACTATACCTTAACGATCTATTTGGAAATTAAATAAAAATGGAACCTGAACAGAAAATGAGATTGAATAGAAAAAGAAATTGAATAAAAATGGAAGTTAAATAAAAATAAAAATGGAAGTTGCATAAAATTAAAAATGAAAATTGCATAAAATTGAAAATGGAAATTCATTCAAGAAACCACTATATCTTAACGATCTATTTGGAAATTAAATAAAAAAAGGAAGTTGAATAGAAAAGAAAATTAAATAAAAATGGAAGTTGAATAAAAATAAAAATGAAAGTTGCATAAAATTAACAAAAAAGTTCATTGAAGAAACCACTATACCTTAACGATCTATTTAGAAATTAAATGCAAAGGAAGTTGAATAGAAAAGGATATTGAATAAAAATGAAAGTTGAATGGAAATAAAAATGGTTTCTTGAATAAACTTCCATTTTTAATTTTATGTAACTTTCATTTTTAATTTTATACAACTTCCTTTTCTATTCAATTTCCTTTTTTATTTAATTTTCAAATATATCGTTAAGGTATGCATGTTCAATAAAAATAAAAATGGAAGTTGCATAAAATAAAATAAAAAGTTCATTGAACAAATCACTATGCCTTAACGATCTATTTAGAAGTTGAATAAAAATTAAAAATGGAAGTTGAATAGAAAAGAAAATTTAATAAAAATGGAGGTTGAATAAAAATAAAAATGAAAGTTGCATAAAATTAGAAAAGGAAGTTGAATAAAAATAAAAATGGAAGTTGCATAAAATTAACAATGAAAGTTCATTCAAAAAACCACTATACCTTAATTTCCAAATAGATCGTTAAGTTGTGGTGGTTTCCTAAATGAACTTCCATTTTTATTTTTATTCAACTTCCATTTTTATTCAATTTCTTTTTCCATTCCACTTCCATTTTTATTTAATTTCCAAATAGATCGTTACGGTATAGTGGTTTCTTGAACGAACTTCCATTTTCAATTTTGAAAAACTTCCATTTTTATTTAATTTCCAAATAGATCATTAAGGTGTAGTGGTTTCTTAAATGAACTTCCATTTTTAATTTTATGCAACTTCCGTTTTTATTTTTATTCTACTTCCATTTTTATTTAATTTCCAATTCTATTCAACATCATTTTTTATTTAATTTCCAAATATATCGACTTCTATTTTTATTTAATTTCCAAATAGATCGTTAAGGTATAGTGGTTTCTTGAATGAACTTTCATTTTTATTTTCATTCAAGAAACCATTTTTATTCAATTTCCAACTAGATCGTTGAAATATAGTGGTTTCTTGAATGAACTTCCATTTTTAATTTTATGCAACTTCCATTTTTATTTTTATTCAACTTCCATTTTTATTCAATTTCCTTTTTTATTCAATTTCCTTTTATGCAATTTTATTTCCATTTGGAAATTAAATAAAAAAGGAAGTTGAATAGAAAAGTAAGTTGAGTGGAAAAGGAAATAGGAAGTTGAATAAAAATAAAAATGGAAGTTCATTCAAGAAATCACTATACCTTAACGATCTATTTGGAAATTAAATAAAAATTGAAGTTGAATAGAAAATGAGATTGAATAAAAATGGAAGTTGAATAAAAATAAAAATGAAAGTTGCATAAAATTAAAAATGGAAGTTCATTAAAATTAACAATGGAAGTTCATTCAAGAAACCACTATACCTTAACGATTTATTTGAAAATTGAATAAAAATGGAAGTTGAATAGAAAAGGAAATTGAATACAAATGAAAGTTGAATAGAAAAGGAAATTGAATAAAAAAGGAAGTTGAATAAAAATGGAAGTTCATTCATGGAACCACCATACCTTAACGATCTAATTAGAAATTAAATAAAAAAATGATGTTGAATAAAAAAGGAAATTGAGTAAAAATGAAAGTTCATTCAAGAAATCACTATGCCGTAACAATCTATTTGGAAATTAAATAAAAATGGAAGTTCATTCAAGAAACAACTATACTTTAACGATCTATTCGGAAATTAAATAAAAAAGGAAGTTGAATAGAAAGGGAAATTGAATAAATGGAAGTTCATTCAAAAAACCACTATATCTTAACGATCAATTTGGAAATAAAATAGAAAAAGGAATTGAATAGAAAAGGAGGTTGAATAGAAAAGGAAAATGAATAAAAATGGAAGTTAAATAAAAATAAAAATTGAAGTTGAATAAAAATAAAAGTGAAAAAAAATGGAAGTTCATTCAAGAAACCACTATACCATAATGATCTAATTGGAAATTAAATAAAAAAGGAAGTTGAATAGAAAAGGAAATTGAATAAAAATGGAAGTTGAATAAAAATAATTATGGAAGTTGCATAAAATTAAAAAGGAAGTTGAATAAAAGTGGAAGTAGCATAAAATTAACAAGTTGAAGTTCATTCAAGAAACCACTATACCTTAACGATCTATTTGGCAATTAAATAAAAATGGAAGTTGCATAAAAATTAAAGTTGCATAAAAATAAAAATGGAAGTTGCATAAAAATAAAAAAGGAGGTTGAATAGAAAAGGAAATTAAATAAAAAAGGAACTTGAATAGAAAAGGAAGTTAAATAAAAATGGAATTGAATAGAAAAGGAAAATGATTAAAAATGGAAGTTAAATTTTAATAAAAATGGAAGTTCATTCAAGAAATCACTATACCTTAATGATCTATTCGGCAATTAAATAAAAAAATAAGTTGCATACAAAAGGAAATTTAATAAAAATGGAAGTTGTATAAAAATAAAATATAAAGTTGCATAAAAATAACAAAGGAAGTTCATTCAAGAAACCACTATACTTTAACGATCTATTTGGACATTAAATAAAAATGGAAGTTCATTCAAAAAATCACTGTATCTTAACGATCTATTTAGAAATTAAATAAAAAAGGAAGTTGAATAGAAAAGAAAATTGAATAAAATTGGAAGTTGAATAAAAATGGACGTTCATTCAAGAAATAACTATACCTTAACGATCTATTCGGAAATTAAATAAAAAATGAAGTCGAATAGAAAAAGAAATTGAATAAAAATTGATGTTGCATCAAAATTGAAAATGGAAGTTCATTCAAGAAACCACCATACCTTAACGATCTATTTAGAAATTAAATAAAAAAAGAAATTGAATAAAAATGAAAGTTGCATAAATATAAAAATGAAAGTTCATTCAAGAAGTTGAATAAAAATACAAATGGAAGTTCATTCAAAATACCAGTATACCTTAACGACCTATTTGGAAGTTAAATAAAAAATGATGTTCATTCAGGAAACCACTATACCTTAACGATATATTTGGAAATTAAATAAAAAAAGGAAGTTGAATAAAAAAAAGAAGTTGAATAAAAATGGAAGTTGCATCAAAATTGAAAATGGAAGTTCATTCAAGATACCACTATACCTTAACAATTTATTTAGAAATTAAATAAAAAAAGGAATTGAATAGAAAAGGAAATTGAATAAAAAAAGGAAGTTGAACAGAAAAGGAAATTTAATAAAAATGGAAGTTGAATAAAAATGGAAGCCTTAACTATCTATTTGGAAATTAAATAAAAAAAGAAATTGAATAGAAAAAGAAAATTGAAAACGATCTATTTGGAAATTAAATAAAAAATAAAGTCGAATAGAAATGGAGGCATAGTGGTTTCCATTTTTATTCAACTTCCATTTTTATTAAATTTCCTTCTCTGTTCAACTTCCTCTTTTATTCAATTTTCTTTTCTATTCAATTTCCTTTTCTATTCAATTCCTTTTTTATTTAATTTCTAAATAGATTGTTAAGGTATAGTGGTTTCTTCAATGGACTTCCATTATTAATTTTATGCAACTTCCTTTTTTATTTTTATTCAACTTCCATTTTTATTCAAACCACTATACCTTAACGATCTATTTGGAAATAAAAATGGAAGTTCATTGAAGAAACCACTATACCTTAATGATCTATTTGGAAATTAAATAAAAAAGGAACTTGAATAGAAAAGGAAATTCAATAAAAAAAAAAAAAAGGGAGTTGAATAGAAAAGGAAATTGAATACAAATGGAAGTTCATTCAAGAAACCACTATACCTTAATGATCTATTTGGAAATGGAAAAGGAAATTGAATAAAAATGGAAGTTCATTCAAAAAACCACTATACCTTAACGATCTATTTGGAAATTAAATAAAAAAAGGAAGTTGAATAAAAATAAAAATGGAAGTTGCATAAATATAAAAATGGAAGTTCATTCAAGAAATCACTATACCTTAACGATCTATTTGGAAATTAAATAAAAAGGAAGTTGAATAGAAAAGAAATTGAATTTAATTGGAAGTTGAATAAAAATAAAAAACAAATTGAATAAAAATGAAAGTTCAACTTCTATTTTTATTCAACTTTCATTTTTATTAAATTTCCAAATAGATCGTTAAGGTATAGTTGTTTCTTGATTGAACTTCTATTTTTATATTTATGCAACTTCCATTTTTATTTTTATTCAACTTCCATTTTTATTTTTATTCAACTTCCTTTTTTATTTAATTTCCAAATAGATCATTAAGGTATAGTGGTTTTTTGAATGAACTTCCATTTTTATTCAATTTCCTTTTCCGTTTCCAAATAGATCATTAAGTATAGTGGTTTCTTGAATAAACTTCCATTTTTAATTTTATGCAACTTCCATTTTTATTTTTATTTAACTTCCATTTTGATTTTTATTCAACCTCAATTTTTATGCAATTTCCTTTTCTATTCAACTTCCATTTTTATTTAATTTTCAAAAAGGACGTTGAATAAAAATAAAAATAGAAGTTCATTCAAACAATCACTATACCTTAACGATCTATTTAGAAATTTAAAAAAAAAGGAAGAAAATTGAATAAAAATGGAAGTTGAATGAAAAAGAAATTGAATATAAAAAAAAATGGAAGTCAAATCAAATGGAAGTTGCATAAAAACAAAAATGGAAGTTGCATAAAATTAAAAATGGAAGTTGAATCAAAATAGAAATGGAAGTTTCATAAAATTAAAAATGGAAATTCATTCAAGAAACCACTATACCTTAATGATCAATTTTGAAATTAAATAAAAAGGAATTGAATAGAAAAGGAAGTTGAATAAAAACCTTAATGATCTATTTGGAAATTGAATAAAAATGGAAGTTGAATCGAAAGGAAAATTGAATGAAAATGGAAGTTGGATAAAATTAAAAATTATTTAATTTCCAAATAGATCGTTAAGGTATGGTGGTTTCTTGAATGAACTTCCATTTTTAATTTTATACAATTTCTATTTTTATTCAACTTCCATTTTTATTCAATTTCCTTTTCTATTCAAGTTCCTTTTTTATTTTTTTATTTTTATGCAACTTTCATTTTTATTTTTATTCAATTTTCTTTTCTATTCAATTCTTTTTTATTTAATTTCCAAATAGATCGTTAAGGCATAGTCGTTCCTTGAATGAACTTCCATTTTCAAGTTCATTCAACTTCCGTTTGTATTCAATTTCCTTTTTATTTAATTTCCAAATGGAAGTTCATTCAAGATACCACTATACCTTAACGATCTATTTGGAAATTAAATAAAAAATGATGTTGAATAGAAAAGGAAAATGAATAGAAATGGAAACCACTATACATTAACGACCTATTTGGAAACTCAATTTTCTTTTTTGTATTCAATTTCCTTTTCAATTCAGTTTCATTTTTTCTTTAATTTCCAAATAAATCGTCAAGGTATAGTGGTTTCTTAAATGAATTTCCATTTTTAATTTTATGAACTTCCATTTTCTTTTCTATTCAACTTCCATTTTTATTTAATTTCAAAATAGATCGTTAAGGTATTCAATTTCTTTTCTATTCAACTTCCATTTTTATTCAATTTCCTTTTCTATTTAAGTTCCTTTTTTATTTAATTTCCAAATAGATTGTTAAGGTATAGTGATTTCTAGAATGAACTTCCATTTTTAATTTTATGCAACTTCCTTTTTTATTTTTATTCAACTTCCATTTGTATTCAATTTCCTTTTTTTATTCAACTTCCATTTTAATTTTATGCAACTTCTATTTTTATTTTTATTTAATTTCCATTTTTATTCAATATCTTTTTCTATTCAACTTCTTTTCTTTTCCACTTCCTTTGTTTATTTAATTTCCAAATAGATAGTTAAGGTATATTGATTTCTTGAATGAACTTCCATTGTTAATTTTATGCAACTTCCATTTTTATGTTTATTCAGCTTCCATTTTTATTCAATTTCCTTTTTATTCAATTTCCATTTTTATTTAATTTCCAAATAGATCGTTAAGGCATAGTGGTTTCTTGAATGAACTTCCATTTTTATTCATTTTCCTTTTCTATTCAATTTCCTTTTTTATTTAATATCCAAATAGATCGTTAAGGTGTAGTGGTTTATTGAATGAACTTCCAAATAGATCGTTAAGGTATAGTCGTTTTTTGAATGAACTTTCATTGTTAATTTTATGCAACTTCCACTTTTATTTTTATTTAATTTTCATTTTTATTCAATTTCCTTTTCCATTCAACTTCCTTTTTAATTTTATACAACTTCCATTTTTATTTTTATTCAATTTCCATTTTTATTTAATTTCCAAATAGATCATTAAGGTGTAGTGGTTTCTTGAATGAACTTTTATTTTTAATTTTATTCAACTTTAATTTTTATTCAACTTCCTTTTCCATTCGACTTATTTTTTTATATAATTTCCAAATAGATCATTAAGGTATGGTGGTTTCTTGAATGAACTTCCATTTTTAATTTTCTACAACTTCCATTTTTATTCATTTTTCTTTTCTATTCAACTTCCATTTTTATTTAATTTCCAAATAGATCATTAAGATATAGTGGTTTCTTGAATGAACTTCCATTTTAATTGTAATAGCCCGACCCTCGTACATGAATCTGGTATTTTTTTCAGTTCTCTATTCTGTGTTTTTGAATGCATATTATGAAATCCTATGTGAATTACATGGAATTAAACGAAACTTAGAGAAAATGGATTTCTATCTGTTGGTTTGAAACATTACCTGTCGCAATTAACTTATTTGGATCTGAAATTGGGTGCCTTAGAGGCTTAATTTTCAGAAATTGATTTGATATTTAGAATCTGCATAATTTTTAAGCTCTAATGGGATTTTCTGTGAAATTTCAATTTAGGATGCTTAAACGATTGAATTTCGTCCTATTATCAATATAAATATCTATGGTAATGTTCGCTTAGAAATATCTCTTGAGTGTGTCTAAAAAGGGGAGGAAAAACGTGAGTGAGGGAGAGAAGACCACCAAGTGAAGAGGAATTGGGGGAAAAGTGATTCAATAAGGAAGCTTGGCAAAATTGTTAGAATGGGGGGGTTTAATTCAAGGTAAGCTTAAATTCTTCTTGTTATGGCAACTTAAAGGTTGAAATTTATGTTTATGTATGATTCATGTTTGATTTATGAGGGTTTTTCTTCAATTGGTTATTTTGACACCTCATTTAAGTGTTGTATGAAATGATACTTCAATTTTAGATGTTATAGTTGACAAATGTGAGAGAGACCTCCATGAATTTTTAAGAAATGAAGTTGTAGGTGCATGTTCATAGTTTTTCATTTCAATTCAAGACTTGATCTTGTATATTTTGCATGTGGCTTTTGTTTAGAAATTGTAATGGAAATTCAAGTTATTTTGTAAGTGTTTTGGGTTTTGATTTTCCTCAGTTTGAAGCTATTTTTACAAAAGAGAGATTGAAGTTTTGGATACCAGGTTGAAACCCAAATTCGAAGTTCAGAATTTCGGAATTTTGCTTGGTCCGCTCGAGCATAGGAAAGCCCGCTCGAGCGGGAAAATCGACCTTCCAGCAGTTTGGCGGATTTTACAGTCCGCTCGAGCGGCCAAAGTGGCGCTCGAGCGGGGAGGCTTATTTTCAGAAAATGAAATATGTTGTTCAGCTTTGCATGCTTGACTCTTTAGAATATTTTCTGATGCTTTTAAGGTGATTATAAATTTGTAAGCAGTGTAATGACTCAGGGAATGGTTTCTCAATGATTTAAGAGAAAAGAGAATTAATTTACAAGTTATGATTGTGTGCAGGGCACACTCCGGAAGGAACTAGCACGCCATCACAACACTGTGAGTAATAATACGAAAATGTACATTTTATTTATTATTGATAATTATTATTGTTAACGCTCTGTTTCGCATAAGTGTTATACGAACATGTTATATGAATGTTCGTGATGGTTGAAAGACAATGTGAACGTTGAAAGAGTTACATACATCGGCATGACCTGGGAATCCTCCTGTTCTGTTTATCACACATTTTAACCTCGGTCAGCTATCAGCAAATTGTGTAGTTTCTTAATGAATAAATGGGTTTTATGTTCAACTTTGACTGATGGAAAGATCATTCTGGGTTGCCACTAATGAATCAAGATTATTTTGTATGGCACATGAACGAGAGAAATGTGGGTACTAATACATTGAATGTACATTTATTTACTGCTAATGTTTTGTTATCTGTAAATTATCTGCCCTGATGTGTAGTGAGCAAGAGAAACAATAATGCTCGTGTATTCTGACTCCTTCTGTGATGTCATGATGAGTCAAGACTGTTATGAGGTAACTTATCCCGTCCTTGTTAAGGAGTATTATTAATGTTCTGATTCCTGGTATGGAACAAAGTGCTGTACGGAACTAAGTGCTACACCTCGGTGGGAGCCACCTCTAGAATCCGTACGAGCCACCTCTTGAATCCATACATTTGTTATTTCTGTTACGCTTTATGTGTTCTGTTATGCTTTATGTGTCCTGCCACGCTTTATGCGTCCTGTTACGCTTTATGCGTCCTGCCACGCTTTATGCGTTCTGTTACTATCGGGCCGCAAGGCTGTTCTGGGCCGCAAGGCCGTTCTGATAATTCTGGGCCTATAGGCCATTCTGTAATAACTGTCACGCGAGGCCAAAGGCTGGTCTGAGAGTTAAAACAATAACAGACTCACTATTGGATCTTATTTTTCTATGACTACACTATTGTGCATTGCGATTAAAGTTGAATATTAAACTGCTTAAGTATTATTATTCACTGAGCTTGTCTCACTCTGTTATTTTTTCTGATTCTGTAGGAAATCGACTTGGAGGTCAGTCCTTGCATCGACATCATTCAGCTTGTGTCAACCTAAGGATAGCCAGGCACTTGGAGCCGCCTTTGCATGCTAGGGCAGTTTTGTTAGACCCTGTTAACCTACACGGGTATTTTGTTGGTCAAAGTTGTTTGGATATAATATCTTATTGGATGCCCAATCTATGGGCTAGGTCTGTAAATGTGTATGTAACTTGACCACAGTCGCATGATCATTATATGTTTAATTACGAGTCTTGGTCCTGGCTTACGTATAGTAGCTCAGTGGATGTGTCTGCATGTTGTTCTATTATTTTACTGCTTCTGTTCAGGCCCCAAATATTATTTATAATAGGTTACTTTGTCTGTTTTTGGGTGGGTCATGCCCAAAACTCTTAGGGGCAGGTTAGGGGTGTGACATTAATTTTATGCAACTTCCATTTTTATTTTTATTCAACTTCAATTTTATTTAATTTCCTTTTCTATTCAACTTCATTTTTTTATATTTATTTTTATTCAACTTCCTTTTTTATTTAACTTCCAAATAGATCGTTAAGGTACAGTGGTTACTTGAATGAACTTCCATTTTTAATTTTATTCAACATTCATTTGTATTCATTTTCAATTTCTATTCAATTTCCTTTTTTATTTAATTGCCAAATAGATTGTTAAGGTATAGTGGCTTCTTGAATGAACTTCCATTGTCAATTTTGATACAACTTTTTTATTCAATTTTCTTTTCCATTCAACTTCCTTTTTTTATTCAATTTCCAAATAGATCGTTCAGGTATAGTGATTTCCTGAATGAACTTCCATTTTTATATTTATGCAACTTCCATTTTATTCAATTTCCTTTTCAATTCAAATTGTTTTTTTATTTTATGGAACTTCCATTTTCATAAAAATGGAAGTTCATTGAAGAAACCACTCGTTTTCTATTCAACTTCCATTTTTATTTAATCTCCAAATTGATCGTTAAGATATAGTGGTTTCTTGAATGAACGTCCATTTTTAATTTTATGCAACTTCCATTTTTATTTTTAATCAACTTCCATTTTTATTCAATTTTCTTTTCTATTCAACTTCCTTTTTATTTAATGGCCAAATAGATCGTTTCCTTTTCTATTCAACTTCCATTTTAAATTTAATTTCTAAATAGATCGTAAAGGTATAGTGGTTTCCTGAATGAACTTCCTTTGTTATTTTTATGCAACTTCCTTTTTTATTTTTATTCATTTTCCTTTTCTATTCAATTCCTTTTTTCTTTAATTTCCAAATAGTTCGTTAAGGCATAGTGGTTTCTTGAATGAAGTTTCATTGTTATTTTTATTCAACTTCCATTTCTTTTTCTATTCAACTTTCTTTTTTTATTTAATTTCCAAATAGATCGTTAAGATACATTGATTTTTTGAATAAACTTCCATTGTTAATTTTATGCAACGTCCATTTTTATTTTTATTCAACTTCCATTTTATGCAACTTCCATTTTTAATTTTATGCAACTTACATTTTTAATTTTATGCAACTTCCATTTTTATATTTATTGAACTTCCATTTTTATTCAATTTCCTTTTCTATTCAACTTCCATTTTTATTTTTATTCCAGTGTTAATTTTATGCAACTTTCATTTTTATTTTTATTCAACTTCCATTTTTATTTAATTTCCAAATAGATCATTAAGGTATAGTGGTTTCGTCAATGCACTTCCATTTTTATTTTTATTCAACTTTCATTTTTATTCAATTTCTTTTTCTTTTCAATTCAACTTCCTTTTTTATTTAATTTCCTTTTATTCAACTTCCAATTAAATTCAATTTCTTTTTCTATTCAACTTGTTTTTTTATTTAATGTCCAAATAGATCGTTAAGGTGTAGTGGTTTCTTGAATGAACTTCCATTTTTTATTTAATTTCCAAATAGATCGTTAAGGTATAGTTGTTTTTTGAATGAACTTCCAATTTTATTCAATTTTCTTTTCTATTCAATTTCCTTTTCTATTCAACTTTCATTTTTATTTTTATTCAACTTCCATTTTAATTTTTATTCAACTTCCTTTTCTATTCAACTTCTCATTTTATTCAATTTCCTTTTTTTATTCAACTTTCTTTTTTCTTTTATGCAACTTTCACTTTTAATTTTATTCAACTTCCATTTTTACTTTTACTCAACTTCCATTTCTATTCAATTTTCTTTTCTATTCAATTTATATTTATGCAACTTCCTTTTTTACTTAATGTCCAAATAGATCTATGCCTTAACGATCTATTTGGAAATTAAACAAAAAAGTAAGTCGAATAGAAAAGGAAATTGAATAAATTTCCTTTTCTATTCAACATCAATTTTTATTTAATTTCCAAATAGATCGTTACAGTATAGTGGTTTCATTTTTATTCAATTTCCTTTTCTGCCACTATACCTTAACGACCACTATATCTTAACGATTTATTTAGAAATTAAATCAAAAAGGAATTGAATAGAAAAGGAAAATGAATAAAAATTGATGTTCAATAAAAATAAAAATGGACGTTGCATAAAAATAAAGATGGAAGTTCATTTAAAAAACGACAATACCTTAACGATCTATTTGGAAATTAAATAAAAAAGGAAGTTAAGGTATAGTGATTTCTCGAATGAACTTTCATTTTTAATTTTATGCAACTTTCATTTTTATTTGTATTCAATCTCATTTTTTATTTAACTTCCATTTTTATTTTTATGAACTGAAGTTCATTCAAAAAACCACTATGCCTTAACGATCTATTTGAAAATTAAATAAAAAAGGAAGTTGAATAAAAATAAAAATGGAAGTTGAATAAAATTAAAAATGGAAGTCGCATAAAATTAAAAATGGAAGCTCATTCAAAAAATCACTATACCTTAACGATCTATTTGGAAATTAAATAGAAAAGGAAGTTGAATAAAAATGGAAGTTCATTCAAGAAATCACCTTTTTTTATTTAATTTCCATTTCTAAATAGATCGTTATGTTTAAGAAACCACTATATTTCAACGATCTATTTGGAAAATAAAAATAAAAATTGAAGTTGCATCAAAATTAACAATAGAAGTTCATTCAAGAAACCACTATACCTTTGGAAATTAAATAAAAAAGGAAGTCGAATAGAAACGAAATTGAATAAAAATGGAAGTTGCATCAAAATTGAAAATGGAAGTTCATTCAAGAAACAACTATACCTTAACGATCTATTTGGAAATTGAATAAAAATGGAAGTTGAATAAAAATAAAAATAGAAATAGAAATTGAATAAAAATGGAAGTTGAATAAAAATAAAAATGGACGTTGCATAAAATTAACAATGGAAGTTCATTCAAGAAACCACTATACCTTAATGATCTAATTGAAAATTAAATAAAAAAGGAAGTAGAATAGAAAACAAAATTGAATAGAAATGGAAACTGAATAAAAATGGAAGTTGAATAAAAATAAAAATGGAAATTAAATCAAAATGGAAGTTCATTGAAGAAACCACTATACCTTAATGAATTATTCGGCAATTAAATAAAAAATGAAGTTGAATAGAAAAGATCTATTTGGAAACTAAGGAAGTTGAATAAAAATTGGATGGAAGTTCATTCAAGAAACCACTATACCTTAACAATCTATTTGGAAATTAAATAAAAAAGGAAGTTGAATAGAAAAGGAAATTTAATATAATTGGAAGTTTCAATAAACCACTATACCTTAACGATCTATTTTGAAATTAAATTAAAAAGGAACTTGAATAGAAAAGAAAATTGAATAAAAATGGAAGTTGCATCAAAATTGAAAATGGAAGTTCATTCAAAAAACCATTGTATCTTAACGATCTATTCGGCAATTAAATAAAAAAGGAAGTTCAATCAGGAAACCACTATACCTTAACGATCTATTCGGCAATTAAATAAAAGTGGAAGTTAAATAGAAAAGAAAATTGAATAAAAATGGAAGTTGAATAAAATTAAAAATGGAAGTTCATTCAAGAAACAAGTATACCTTAACGATCTATTCGGAAATTAAATAAAAATGGAACTTGAACAGAAAAGGAAATTGAATAAAAATGGAAGTTGAATAAAAATAAAAATGGAAGTTGAATAAAAATAAATATGGAAGTTGAATAAAAATAAAAATGGAAGTTGCATAAAATTAAAAATGAAAGAGAAAAGGAATAAAAATAAAAATGGAAGTTGCATAAAATTAAAAATGGAAGTTCATTCAAGAAACCACTATACCTTAACGATCTATTTGGCAATTAACAATGGAAGTCCATTCAAGGAACCACTATACCTTAATGATCTATTTTTATTCAATTTCCTTTTCTATTCAATTTCTGGATGTTGCATAAAATTAATAATGGAAGTTCATTCAAAAAACCACTATACCTTAACGATCTATTTGGAAGTTAAATAAAAAAAAGGAACTTGAATAAAAATAAAAATGGAAGTTCATTCGAGAAACCACCATAAAATTAAAGATGGAAGTTGAATAGAAATGGAAGTTTAATAAAAAAGGAAGTTGAATAGAAAAGAAAATTTAACTTCCATTGTTTTATTTAATTTCCAAATAGATCGTTAAGGTATAGTGGTTTCGTCAATGAACTTCCATTTTTAATTTTATGCAACTTCTATTTTTATTTTTATTGAACTTCAATTTTTATTAAATTTCCTTTTTTCTTCAACTTCCTTTTCTATTCAACTTCCATTTTTATTCAATTTTCTTTTCTATTCAATTTCCTCTTTTATTTTATTCCTTTAACGATCTATTTGGAAATTAAATAAAAAAGGAACTTGAATAGAAAAAGAAATTGAATACAAATGGATCTATTTGGAAATTAAATAAAAATGGAAGTTGACATGGAAGTTCATTCTAGAAATCTATTTGGACATTAAATAAAAAAACAAGTTGAATAGAAAAGAAAATTAACAAAGGAAGTTGAATAAAAATGAATAAAAATAAAAATGGAAGTTGCATAAAATTAAAAATGGAAGTTCATTCAGGAAACCACCATACCTTAACAATCTATTTGGAAATTAAATAAAAAAAGTTGAATCAAAATGAAAGTTGCATAAAATTAAAAATGGAAGTTGCATAAAAATAAAAATGGAAGTTGAATAAACATAAAATTGAATAGAAATGGAGGTTCATTTTCCAAATAGTTCGTTAAGGTATAGTGCTTTCTTGAATGAATTTTTATTTTTATTTTTATTCAAGTTCCATTGTTAATTTTATGCAACTTCCATTTTTATTTTTATTCAATTTTCATTTTTAATTTTATGCAACTTCCATTTTTATTCAATTTCCTTTTTTATTCAATTCCTTTTTTATTTCAATTTCCTTTTTTATTTAATTTCTAAATAAATCGTTAAGGTATAGTGGTTTTTCGAATAAACTTCCATTTTTAATTTTATGCAACTTCTATTCAACTTAAATTTTTATTCAATTTCTTTTTTTATTCAACTTCCATAGTGGTTTCTTGAATGGACTTTCATTTTAATTTTATGCAACTTCCATTTTTATTCAATTTCCTTTTATTCAATTTCCTTTTTTATTCAATTTCCTTTTCTATTCAACTTTCATTTTTATTCAATTCCCTTTTTTATTCAATTTCCAAATAGGTTGTTAAGGTATAGTGGTTTCTTGAATCGAAGTTCATTCAAGAAACTATTATGCCTTTACGATCTATTTAGAAATTAAATAAAAAAGGAAGTCAAACGGAAAGAAAGTTGAATAGAAAAGAAAATTGAATAAAAATGGAAGTTAAAAATGGAAGTTCATTCAAGAAACCACTATACGTTAACGAAATATTTGGAAATTAAATAAAAAAGGAAGTTGAATAGAAAAGGAAATTAAATAAAAAAGGAAGTTGAAAAGAAATAAAAATAAATAAAAATGGAAGTTGCATAAAAATAAAAATGAAAGTTGCATAAAATTAAAATGTGGAAGTTCATTCAAGAAACCACTACACCTTAACGATCTATTTGGAAATTAAATAAAAAGGACGTGGAATAAAAATGGAAGTTGAATAAAAATAGAAAAGGAAGTTGAATAAATTTAACAATGGAAATTCATTCAGGAAACCATTATACCTTTACGATCTATTTGGAAACTAAATAAAAAAGGAAGTTGAATTGAAAAGTAAATTGAATACAAATGGATACAAATAGAAGTTGCATAAAATACGAATGGAAGTTCATTCAAGAAATCACTATATCTTAACGATTTATTTGGAAATTAAATAAAAAAAAGGAAATTGAATAGAAATAAAAATGGAAGTTGCAATAAATTAAAAATGGAAGTTCATTCAAGAAACCACCATACCTTAACGATCTATTTGGAAATTAAATAAAAAAAAAAAGTCGAATAGAAAAGGAAATTGAATAGAAATGGAAATTTAATAAAAATGAAAGTTGCATAAAATTCACATTGGAAGTTCATTCAAGATACCACTATACTTTAACGATCTATTTGGCAATTAAATAAAAAAGAAAATTGAATAAAAATGGAAGTTAAATAAAATTAAAAATGAAAGTTCATTGAAGAAACCACTATACCTTAACAATCTATTTGAACGTTAAATAAACAAAGGAAGTTGAATAGAAAAGAAAATTGAATAAAAAAAGAAAATTGGACATTAAAAAGAAAAGAAATTGAATAAAAATTGAAGTTGAATAAAAATAAAAATGGAAGTTGCATAAATTTAACAATCACTACAAGAAATTGCATTTTTCGCAACGCAACAAAATATGTTGCTAAAAGGGAAAATTCGTTGGCAAAGAGTTTTACCGACACACAAAGCTACGTTGGCAACCCGTAGGCAAAAGTGAGTTGGCAAAAGTTTTTGCCGACGAAATTATCATTGCGTTGGTAAAAGTAATACCTTTAGCGACGAACACAGTCGTCGCTAAAAGCCTCCATCCATCGTCGGCAATTTACCTTGCGTTGGTAAAAGTCATTCAAATATGATGATTGTGTGGCACTTTTCGCGACACAAATTTGCATGGGCAAAAAATATACTTTTAGCAACAACATATGCGTCGGCAAAAGTAAACTTTTGGCGACACATTTACGTCGGTAAATGTTGCCATTTGCCGACGATTTGTTTGTCGCTAAAGCTTTACTTTTGGCAACGACAAATTGGCATTGGCAAAAAATACACTTCTACCAACACAATATGAGTAGGGAAAAGTAACTTTTAGCGACACATTTACGTCGGTAAATGTTGCCATTTACCAACGATTTGGTTGTCGATAAAACTTTAGTTTTGGCAACGACAAATTGGCATTGGCAAAAAATACACTTTTAGCAACACAATATGAGTGAGCAAAAATAAACTTTTAGCTACACATTTACCGACAAGTTATTTGTCGAGAAAACTTTACTTTTTAACGACGACAAATTTGCAGTGGCAAAAATAATTGAAACTCATTCATAATTTTTTAAAAGATTTACAGTTTTACAAGAGGCATCCCTCAGGCACCACTATAACAAACTAATAACATTGATATGAAATCACACAAAATACCCCCTCCATACCCTTCCATCCAAAACACCAGCAGTTGCCCGAACTTACACCTAATGACAACCCCCATTAATGAAAACCTGATCTATTACATATTGGACAAAAAGTCCTGTACCCTTCCAAACATCAACAACACCAGCAAACATCCAACAACAACACCGCAACACCTCATCATAACAATCACCATCACAGCAGCATCACCACAGCATCTCAGCAACAGCAGTAACATCACAGCAACACCAGAAGAATAGCAGATTAGTATAGCAAATCAGCAAACTGATTCAACACAGATCATCACCAGTTCAGAAAACCATTTCAACTCAGCAACCCAAACAAAATCATATAACCAAATCAGAATTGACGCAACAGTTTACCTCATTTACCAGAACAGTCAGAAAACAAATCAAACAAAACCCGCAACAAAACTACACAAAATGCTCAGAAATCAATTTACCATGTTTGTCATCCATCAATTGTTCAAACAGCCCTCAAAACTATACAATTCTTAGTAACTTTCAAGTCATCAGGTTAACAGAAGTTAAGTAAAAATTCAAACTAATTCACTGGCTGTCATGTTTACACTAGGAGAGTGAGTTATATAAAAACATTCAATTCAAGTACACTACAATGTTTACCAAGCTAACCTTATACCAATGCACTGGAAACAGTAAAAGTAACTAAGCATTGAGATTGTCCATACACCACAATGTTCACTGATGGCTCTCTTCACTGCTTTAGAATGTGACTGGTGCACTGAAATATGAAACAAAGTTGAATCATTTCACTCAGAACCATTAGTGGCAAATTTATTACACTCAAATCATTAAATTAGTCATGAGAAAGTCAACAAAATGCTTCTATAATGAAGGTACCAGTAAACAAGATCAGAAACATTGACCTCATTCCCCCACCATCTGCTAGTGGGGAAAGAAAGGAAAAAAAAAATAATAAGGTGGTTTGGAATTCAAAGTGCACCTTCTGGCTCATGCAAGCTATGAGAAGAGATTTGCTTCTTAAGCAAACCTTCAGCTAAAAGCAACAGTTTCTCTCCCCCATTACCACATAAAACCTACAGATATACAGAAACTGTTAAAAAAGCAGAACATAAAAATGCACTTTTATCTAAAAAAATCTAGCAATAGACATGGGCAATCTATAAGAGCATTGGCTAAAAAGAAAAAAAAAGAAGATAATAATAAATAAATACTTAATCATGTTTTATGTTGCGGCATGTATAAAGATATGAACTATCAATGTGCATTGAGAACTTGCTCATGTAAATCTAGCAATATTACTCATAAATTATATCAGCTTTTGTCATTTATGCTATAGACACATCATGTGCTAAAACCGACAACATTTACATGAAAAACTGAAGAGCAAAAGAAAAAGGAAAGAGAGCGAGAGACAAAAGGTCAACAGAATCTGTAACTGAATGCTACAGATTGCCCAAAGCAAGAACCTTTCTTCACCAACAATCTTGTACATTTTAATAGCAATCTGACAAAAAAGATAATATGTAAATAAGCAATGCTCTATCCTACTTTAACAACCCATATGCATGTAGATGTTATAAAATAACAAATATATATACATATATATGATTATAGGATACCATCAACCTGTTGCTGCTTCACAAATGAGTACTCACAAACGTAACAGTTAAAAAGACCCATCATTAATTCCATATTGTTTGGAAACTTCCCACAGGCATACTCGTAGCAACTAGTAGCCATGTCCACTGCCGACATATAACAATTATTGAGCTATGTAAATCTATTGATATAAAAATTTTAAAAAAAAAAAAAACATATATATAATCACGTATGTACGCACACTAAGCAATACTTATACTGACAATGATCAAGTCATTGGAATACAATCTGCAACGCGCTGAGAGTGAGATCATCAATTAAGATAGTCATTGGTATGCAATAGGTCTTTGGCATTTAAGCAAACAGAGTGCTTCGTCAGATTTACCCATCCTTTCCAAAATAAGAGCCTTAAGTGCCTGCATGATAGTTAAAAGCGTAAAAATGAGAACCCTTACACCACGTATGATGCTTTTTATACATTAATGTGCTGAACATCGATCAATTCTATTAATGATCAAAGAGCTCTCATGATATTTCCATTCAAACCTAAAAAATTATCCAAATGAAACATACATCTGCTATATGTGCATGTCGAAGCTCTAGCCAAATGGGATCATGATCCTCCAAAAGAACTTTTTTCTCAGGGGCACTACCTGCTTTGCCTGGGACCTAAGAAGTATACTTGCCTAGTTATGATATGCAGTAGACAAAGGACACTAAACATCAATTTCACACAGAGAATAAAATTCGGCACAGGACTTACCTCATGCACATATTTATTTCCCTCCATATTTAATAAATCATGGCAAATGGCATCATATGTCCATTCATGTATCACAGGAGCAATCTAGGAATGCAAAATAAGCATATTTAGTATAAATTATAATCTAAGTAGACAAGACAGTAAGCACCACTTAACTGACACATGCATCCAAGAACCTGGTCTATAGATCTATCCAAGATAAGCAGCTCACATGTTTCTGTCTGGGGAAAGTTAGGGAGGTTAGCTTTATATTTCATAAGATGATTCCAAACACCAGCAGCTAGCTTTGTGGGAATTAGATCACGAAATGTTGTCATTGTGGTTGGATCAAGGGATTTGGCTGCACGATAGCGTACTAAAGGAAACTCCTGAAAAACACAAGATCATGCATGTTTAAGAATTGTTTAATACAAAGCAGATTAATAATTAAGAGTCATAAATTACATACTCGTAATGAAGCAAAAACTGTAGCAATCTGAGTAGCCATCACACTCAAACACGCATCACCTTTGCGAGTACTCTGCTCATCCCCAAAAAGTTCTTCTAAAGCCCTCTCATTATCAGTGACAAAACCCTGTATTGTTAAAACAACAGTTGAGAAGAAGCATGATATACAATAATATTTTTTTGATCATATTATGATACTAATTGCCTTTTTGGGCAGTAGGTGGGCTTATTTGAGGAGGTTGGGGGAGGAATGCATGGATTAAATTGCTGAATATTAAGAATAACAGTGAGATAAAATTGTTCAAAAATCTTGAGTTTCATAAGTTCTTGGTTTTTCTTGCAGAGAAATCCCTGAAGAAGCAAACAATTTGGGAGCAACAGTAGCCAGAGATGAATGGCAAAAATATACTAAAAATTTGGGAGCAACAGTAGCCAAAGATTAGGAGTTCTAGCTAAAATGAAATCAGACTGTCAAGAATTTACACAAATTTCAGTGCATCAGCATAATGTACCTGATTATTGATGGCTAAGTACTCCAAGTTCATCTGCATATTTCCCACCAAAATGAGAAGAATGGCAAAAATATACTAAAAAACAGTTGACAAATGCAAATTGATTCACTAAAATCACAGAATCAAGAACAATCTTGAAGAAAACAAATAAATCATAACCTCTCTCAAGGCACCTATGCGAGCTAGCACAGCTCCATCTCTCTTGATCTAATTAACCAATTCTCGTGGAACAGATGAACTGAAAAAAACAAAAGCCCTAGAAATAGAACAGCAAAAAGGGAAGGGGGGGAGTGAATAAAAATCATCAAGAAAATTACAACTTCCAAGAAATTAAATTGCACAAACAATATCAAATTTTAAAAAAAAAAATTGCTGAATATACTTTTTATATAGAGGTGCTCTTCCAGACATGTCCGACAGAAACATAATAACACTGCATGTCAATAAAAAAAGCATGAGAGAGATGGTGGGCGGGTGTTACCATCCAAAAACCATGATAAAAACAAAGGAGAATAAATTTACAAAAATGTTACTAACATACGAATATTTGACTAATAAAAAAATACTAATAATAATAAATCTAAAATAGCTACAAAAATGTAGTAAAAACACCAAATTGGGAGATCAAAATACCAAAAACTGCGATTTGCCAAAATCACAGGGAGAACACAGCATAATCAGATTCATATCCATAAATGAATTCAGTTTTTAAAAAATCTATATAAGTCAAAGTAACCAGTATTTAGTTGAAAGATGAATTTATACACAACTATCAAAACAGAGCATTTCTTTCTCAGAACCAATATAGCAGTGAATGTTTAAATCACTGAAACTATTGTTTACCAACTAAATCCAATAGACTGAATGAAATTAAGTACAAAAATCAATACCATATGCAGCAGAAAATAAAAACAGAAACTATTTACTTTTCTTTGGTTGGCTGGATGTAGTATATGGCATCCATGGTGGGCAATGGCTACCTTCGCCTGTATATATCTTCCACCACTGCAGAAAAAATAGAAATGACAACTACTCAAAACAATACCAACATTCCAATAACAAGAGGAGGAAAATATGTCAGTGTAGCTAGTTTTTCACATCCCACAAGCCATTGTCTATTATTCAAAACTTGTCAACTTTGCACGTCTGCTAACTTCTGCATCAAGCCATCATAAAGGAGAAAACAGAAAGGAATTTTTACCAAAAGCTAAATTAATTTCCCAAATTCAGATGTGAGATCAAATTGTCCGAAACTAGGCAGTTTTTGTTGTTTGTATTATTAAAACAGAATGATTTTAATAAATAATAATGGTGATTAACATGTCATTTGCATACACATACTCTCTTTCTACTTTTTTATTTCTGCATTTTTTAAACTATTTTTTATTGTTTCACATACACATTCTCTCTTTAGTCTTACAAAGTGGTTGTTTATTATTTATTTATTTATTTTCTTCTTCTTCTTCTGGGTTCTTTGTAGATATTATGGTTTATTTTTTTTGTAAATGTTAATATAAATATAATATTGCACACGCATCGCGTGTGCACATGCCCTCTAGTTCATATGAAGATAGTAATGAAGTTTTTCTGTCAACCAGACAGCATCTTAATTACATAAGACCAGCCCAGATTCCTCAAGACTAGAATTCAACGTCTATGACTGGTTTGTAAGATCCAGCATTAATTGCCATAATCAAGACCGACCAAATACATTGCAACGCAGATGACAAAATGTTCAACATTCAAACCATTTAGGAACAGCGCTTCTGTAAATGACACCAGCATTTTCTCCAAATAACATCAATCACATTGCAACAAATTAGAAAAACTAGAACATATAAAAAATAAACAGAAAAGTGGTCACTGCATGCTCTTAATATGAAGTATTTTAAAGCATTAACTCATGCAACAGGCCTACAACAGCTATTAAAATAGACAAGAACACAACAAAAAAAGGGGAAAATGTGGAACCTGGCCAAGAGCATGGACATGATGAAAATATGAACTTATGCGCAAAGCCAACAACATGCATGAATATTCACCAAAAAAAAAAAAAAAAAAAAAACATGCATGAATTTGGCAGAAACATCTAAGCAACTATAGAGAAGAAGGAATTCAAAATTTATCAACATTGGCCTTCTTATGTCTTACATGAAACTCCTTCCTCTGTGATATCTGCCATCTTGCATGAGCAAGACATGATTTTGACAGTCACTTTGTCCATGATGAGCACCTACAGGTAAAAGTGTCAGCTAACTGACAGGTCTGAAATATGTAAGCTTGAAGTAAATAGAGGGCAATAATTTTTAAGTATTACAGAGAGCACTATTGAGCAAAAATCACAAGAGAGAAAATAATATTGAACAAGAAGAAATTATGAAAGACATAGAGGAGCAGGGAAAAAAGTCACTGCATTAACTTTGTTAATTTCTTTAATTTTATCCAACATTTTTGCTTTTTTACATTTTGCTTTAACTTTGTTTCATTTTCTGTTTTACATTTTCATTTTTTTCCAAGTTTTTTACATTTGTGATGTTACACTTAACTCATAGAAACTAATGACAGAGTACTTTTCAAAAAAGTTATAGCACCATATCATCATCATCATCTTATCATAATTGTTGAATCCTTTTCTTTTCCTAGCCCCTGATTTTGTTTTGAAAATGCAAGTTCTTTCTGGGACTTATATACCTTTGTTTTATTGCTGCTGAATTCTTGAAGTTGTTGATTTAATCTCTTTTATAAGCAGTTATTCTGTCTCCCTCTTAAATGCAAACTCATTGAATTACAAAGAAATGAAAGACATATAAGATTTACTACGTTGTAAGCTTAACACTCTTGTTTGGATGGAGGGGTTTGGTGAGAAAAGAAAAGAAATGGTGAGAATTAGAAACCCACTCTGCACTTAAATCATTAAAATAAAAGAGGGATCAAGACCCATTACAGAGAGAGAGAGGGGAGAGAGATTACATACCTGTGTTGGAGAGCTTATATAAACATCAAACCTTCAAGTGGGAATAAACTGGAATGCAATAAACCGATTGAAATTAATTAAAAGAAGTAATAAACTGATCTACGAAAGGAGAGTGAAGACTCACTGTCATTAGGGTAAAACCAAAATCAAAGAGAGAAGGGGAGAGGCAGAAATCAAAGCTAGCGAGTGTAGAAATCAAACCTAGCGAGTTCGAGTTCGAAGGGAGCACATTCAGAGCATTTTCGATCCGGATACAAAACCAGTAGCAGTCTTGCAGAAACCCACTCTGCACTTAAATCATTAAAATAAAAGAGGGATCAAGACCCAGATCGTTACAGAGCAAGAGAGAGGAGAGAGACAGAGAACTACCTTCAGTTTTCTCTGAAATTGATTTGCTTCAAAAACCCTAAGAATTGAGAGAAGAATAAGGAACCCAAATCAGCGGGGAATAAGGAACCCGTCCATGATCAGAGGAGAATAAGGAACCCAAACCGGGGAAATTTCGCGCCAATATTTTAGGGATTTTGGGATTTTGATTTTCATGTTTTCGGTAGGTTTACAACAATAATAAAATGCCATTTGAAAACTGATCTTTTAAAAGATTATTAAAATTGAAATGAATGTTATAAATAAATTGAACACTAAAAATTAAAATTATATTTTTAAAATTTTAAAAATTATTTATGACTTCCTAAAAAATAAAATTACACAAAAATAATAAGTATTTTTTTTATTTTTTTACCATTTTTTTTTTTAGTTTTTTAAGAAAAAAAATTCTAAAATAAGTTTCTAAAAATAAAATCAAACATATTGAAATTGATAATTTAACCAGATTCTTTGAAAAAATTTAGATTATCTCAAATTAGCTATCTAAACTTAAGAGTGTTTTTGAGCTTCATGGATTCATTTTGTGATCTAATTCGATGATCACTTTAATTTTACAATTCAATAATTAGAATATTTAAAAATTTTTGAAAAATTATAATAAAAATACAAGTAACTAAATCACCTCATTTCACTACCAAAACTTTTACCGACGAATAGTATTATCGTCGCTAAATGTTTAACTCTTTGCCCATGCCAATTTGTCGTCGCCAAAAGTAAGCACATTAATAGCGACGCTTATTGTGTTGCTAAAAAATAAGTCTTGTAGCTAAAAGTTATGAAATTTTGGCGCCAACCAATATTTTTTGCGCCTAGTCAATGTTATGCTTTTTTAGCAACGACAGTAAATTGCGTTGGTAAAGGTCTACTTTTCCCAACGAAATTGATCACTGTGTCGCTAAAAATATACTTTTCGCTACGAAAAATTGACGTTGTCGCCAAAAGTAGTCGCCAAAAGTGCAATTTCTTGTAGTGAATGGAAGTTGAATAAAAAAGAAAAATAAAAATGGAAGTTGCATAAAATTCAAAATAGAAGTTCATTCAACAAACCACTATACCTTAACGATCTCTTTGGAAATTAAATAAAAAAGGAAGTTGAATAGAAAAGAAAATTGAATAAAAATGGAAGTTGAATAAAATTAACATCCATTTTTATTCAACTTCCTTTTTTATTTAATTTTCTTTTCTATTTAACTTCCTTTTCTATTTAATTTCCAAATAGATCGTTAAGGTATAGTGGTTTGTTGAATGAACTTCCATTTGTATTCAATTTCCTTTTCTATTCAACTTCCTTTTTTGTTTAATTTCCAAATAGATCATTAAGGCATAGTGGTTTCTTGAATGAACTTCCATTTTTATTCAATTTCTTTTTTATTCAATTTCCTTTTCTATTCAACTTCCTTTTTTATTTAATTTCCAAATAGATCGTTAAGGTATAGTGGTTTCTTGAATGAACTTCCATTTTCAATTTTATGCAACTTCCATTTTTAATTTTATACAACTTCCGTTTTTATTTTTATTCCAAATAAATCGTTAAGGTATCGTGGTTTCTTGAATGAACTTCCATATGGAAGTTGGTTATTTAATTTCCAAATAGATCGTTAAGGCATAGTTGTTTCTTGAATGCACTACCAATTGTTAATTTTACTCAACTTCCATTTTCAGTTTTTATTCAACTTCCATTTTTATTTAATGAACTTCCATATTAATTTTTATTCAACTTCCCTTTTTATTTTTATTCAACTTCCAATTATATTGAATTTCCTTTTCTATTTGGAAATTAAATAAAAAAGAAAATTGAATAGAAAAAGAATATTGAATATAATTGGAAGTTGAATAGAAATGGAAAATGAATAAAAATGGAAGTTGAATAAAAAGGAAAATGAAAATCCATTCATGGAACCACTATACCTTAACGATCTAATTGAAAATAAATAAAAAATGATGTTGGATAGAAAAAGAAAATTGAATAAAATTACAAATGGAAGTTGCATAAAATTAACAATGGACGTTTATTCAAGAAATCACTATGCCTTAACGATCTATTTGGAAATTGCATAAACTTAACAATTGGAAGTTCATTCAAGAAACCACTATACCTTAACGATCTATTTGGAAGTTGAATAGAAAAGGAAAATGAATAAAAATGGAAGTTGAATAAAAATAAAAAGGAAGTTGAATAAAAAAGAAAATTGAATAAAAATGGAAGTTGAATAAAAATAAAAATGGAAGTTGCATAAAATTGAAAATGGACAAATGAAACCACTATACCTTAACGATCTATTTGTTTATTAAATAAAAAAGGAAATTGAATAGGAAGTTCATTCAAGAAACCACCACACCTTAACGATCTATTTGGAAGTTAAATAAAAAAGGAAATTGAATAGAAAAGGAAATTGAATAAAAATGGAAGTTGAATAAAAATAAAAGTGGAAGTTGCATCAAAATTGAAAAAGGAAGTTGCATAAAATTAAAAATAGAAGTTCATTCAAGAAACCACTATACCTTAACGATCTATTTGGCAATTAAATAAAAAATGGAAGTTGAATAGAAAAGGAAAGAAAAAAGGAAGTTGCATAAAAATGGAAGTCGAATAGAAAAGGAAATTGAATAAAAATGGAAGTTGAATAAAATTAAAAATAGAAGTTCATTCAAGAAACTACCATACCTTATTTGGAAATTAAATATAAAAGGAAGTCGAATAGAAAAGGAAATTGAATAAAAATGGAAGTTCATTCAGGAAACTACTATGCCTTAACGATCTATTTGGAAATTAAATAAAAACCACTATACCTTAACGATCTATTTGGAAATTAAATAAAAATGGAAGTTGAATCGAAAAGGAAATTGAATAAAAATGGAAGTTGAATAGAAATAAAAATGGAAGTTGAATAAAAATGGAAGTTGAATAAAATTACAAAGTTCATTCAAGAAACCACCATACCTTAACGATCTATTTGGACATTAAATAAAAATGGAAGTTGAATAAAAGTAAAAATGGAAGTTGCACAGAAAAGGAAATGGAAGTTGCATAAAATTAATAATGGAAGTTCATTCAAGAAACCTTAACGATCTATTTGTAAATTAAATCAAAAAGGAACTTGAATAGAAAAAGAAGTTGAATAGAAGTGGAAGTTGAATAAAAATAAAAATGGACGTTGAATAAAATTTAAAATGGAAGTAAGTCGAATAGAAAAAGAAATTGAATATAATTGGAAGTTGAATAGAAGTTGAATTGAATACAAATGGAAGTTAGAAATTAAATAGAAATGGAAGTTGAATAGAAAAGTAAGTTGAATGAATAAAACTTTAAGCTGAATAAACATAAAAATTGAATGAAAATGGAAGTTGCATAAAATTAAAAATGGAAGTTCATTCAATAAACCACTATACCTTAACGATATATTTGGAAGTTAAATCAAAAAAGAATTGAATATAATTGGAATTTGAATAGAAAAGGAAGTTGAAAAAAAATAAAAAAGGAAGTTGCATAAAATTAAAAATGGAAAAGGAAGGAAAAAAAATAAAAATGGAAGTTCCATAAAATTAAAAATGGAAATCCATTCAAGAAAACAATATGCCTTAACGATCTATTTGGAAATTAAATAAAAAAGAAAGTTGAATAGATCACTATACCTTAACGATCTATTTGGAAATTAAATAAAAAAAAAAGTTGAATCGAAAAGGAAATGGAAGTTGAATAAAAATAAAAATTGAAGTTCATTCAAGAAAACACTATACCTTAACGATATATTTGGAAATAAAATAAAAAAGAAGTTGAATAGAAAAGGAAATTGAATAAAATTAACAATGGAAGTTGCAACTTCCGTTTTTATTCAATTTTCTTTTCTATTCGACTTCCTTTCCTATTCAACTTCCTTTTTTATTCAACTTCCTTTTTTATTTAATTTCCATTTTTATTCAACTTCCATTTCTATTCAACTTCCTTTTTTCATTCGACTTCCTTTTTTATTCAACTTCCAATTATATTCAATTTCCTTTTTTATTTAATTTCCAAATAGATTGTTAAGGTATAGTGGTTTCTTGAATGATTTTTTGAATGTACTTCCCTTTTTATGTAATTTCCAAATAAATCGTTAAGGCATAGTGGTTTTTTATTTTTATTCAACTTCCATTTGTATTCAATTTCCTTTTCTATTCAACTTGTTTTTTATTTAACTCCCAAATAGATCGTTAAGGTGTAGTCGTTTCTTGAATGAACTTCCATTATTAATTTTATGCAACTTCCATTTTTATAAAATAGCTCGTTAAGGTATAGTGGTTTATTGGAAGTTGCATAAATATAAAAATGGAAGTTGCATAAAATTAAAAATGGAAGTTCATTCAAGGAACCACCATACCTTAACGATCTATTCGGAAATTAAAAATGGAAGTCTATTCGATCTATTTGGGAATTAAATAAAAAAGGAAGTTGAATAGAAATGGAAGTTGAATAAAAACAAAATGGAAGTTCATTCAAGAAATCACTATGCCTTAACAATCTATTTGGATCTATTGGGAAATTAAATGAAAAGGAAGTTGAATAGAAAAGGAAATTGAATACAAATGGAAGTTGAATAAAAATAAAAAAGGAAGTTGAATAGAATTGAAAATGGAAGTTCATTCAAGAAACCACTATACCTTAACGATCTATTTGGAAATTAAATAAAAAAAGGAATTGAATAGAAAAAGAAAATTGAATAAAAATTGATGTTGAATAAAAAAGGATATTGAATAAAAATGGAAGTTCATTCAAGAAACCACTATACCTTAACGATTTATTAGGAAGTTAAATAAAAAAGGAAGTTGAATAAAAATGGAAGTTCATTCAAAAAACGACTATACCTTAACGATCTATTTGGAAATTAAATAAAAAAGGAAGTCGAATAGAAAAAGAAATTGAAAAAAATGTGGAAGTTGCATAAAATGAAAAATGGAAGTTCATTCAAGAAACCACTAAATCTTAATGATCTATTTGGAAATTAAATATAAAAAAAGTTGAATAGAAAAGGAAAATGAATAAAAATAACAATGGAAGTTTATTCAAGAAACCACTATACCTTAATGATCTATTTGGAAATTAAATAAAAAAGGAAATTAAATAAAAAAGGAAGTTGAATAGAAAAAGAAATTAAATAAAAAAAGGAAGTCGAATAGAAAAAGAAAATTGAATAAAAATGTAAAAATGGAAGTTGAATAGAAAATGAAGTTGAATAGAAATGAAAATGGAAGTTCATTCAAGAAATCACCATACCTTAAATAAAAAAGGGGATTGAATAGAAAAGAAAATTGAATAAAAATGGAAATTGTATAAAATTAAAAATGGAAGTTCATTCAGGAAACCACTATACCTTAACAATCTATTTGGAAATTGAATAAAAAGGAAGTTGCATAAAAAAGGAAATTGCATAAAATTAACAATGAAAGTTCATTCAAGAAACCACCATACCTTAACGATCTATTTGGAAATTGAATAAAAAAAGGAAGTTGAATAGAAAAGAAAATTAAATAAAAAAGGAAGTTGAATAGAAAAGGAAACTTGAATAGAAAAGGAAAATGAATAAAAATGGAAGTTGAATAAAAAAGAAAATTGAATAAAAAAGGAAATGAATAAAAATAAAAATAAAAGTTGCATAAAATTAACAATGGAAGTTCATTTAAAATGGAAGTTGAATAGAAAAGGAAATTAAATAAAAAAAGGAAGTTGAATAGAAAAGAAAATTGAATAAAAATGGAAGTTGCATAAAATTAAAATAGAAGTACATTCAAGAAATCATTATACCTTAACGATCTATTTGGAAATTAAATAAAAAAAAGTTGAATAGAAAAGGAAATTGAATAAAAATGGAAGTTGAATAATTTCCAAATAGATCGCTAAGTGTACGGGAAAGAGATTCACCTTCACGTATAATCCTGTTGATCAAGCCTGAGTTCTTCTGCACGTCGTCGTTCTATCACCTGAAAACTCAAACTTGAGCTGGCCGGCGGGTGTGTGCCGGAAAACCCCTCCGATGCCTAAGTCAGTAAGCAAGACAAATAGGCAAAAGCTCAATGTAGTCAGGGAGCAAAAGTTGCATTACCTCTTCATAGGTGATATTGGTGAGCTTATATAGGTTTCGAGTGGCATAATCCTAGTAGGACTCTAACTCCTCCATGTAGAGTCCTCCTAGGATTCAAATTCCTGGAAGATAATGCTTATCCTCCAACACCCCCCTCACTGCTTAAACCAAGTGAGATGGTCCTTCTATGGCCGAACTTCAAGACGACCGAAGTAGCTATTAGTCCGACTGTTACAGGCCTTTCTCTTACCTCGGCTTTCCATGCTAAGGCCGAGCTATCCATAAGAGAGTCGAGCCGAACTATCTCCAAAGCCAAGTCCATAAGATGACCAAACATACTTCGGTTTCCAAATGCCGAGACCGAACTAACACCGTTGCACCAAACAGGCAGGTATGACCGATCTAACTTATAGTTCGGCTCTTCTATCCCTCGCCTCTACTCCGGTTCCACATGCTAAAACTGGGCTATCCGTAGAAGTGTCGAGCCGAACTAACTTAAACGGTCCCGGAAAAGCTTCTATTGTACTCCGGTTAGAAGACGCGACCGGACTCATCCCAATGCGCTGAAACCGAACTACACCGTGCCCATCATCCAACCAGACTAACCGTAGTATCCCTTTGACCGGTGCGCCTAATATCTTTCGTATTTGGGCCTGTCTCGGCCCAACTCCCAGCTCGGCCCAATTTAGTATAAATTACCCTCTCAATTGCCCCTTAATTCCATCTGCAAAGCATGATAGGGATTACTCGTCTATAGCCGAGCTAAAATTTTGAGCTTATCCAGCCGAGCTCTAATCCTTTAGATACTCCGGCCGAGTTGAAACCCTTTTAGCTTCTCCAACCGAGCTAAAAACACATATTAGCCATCCAGCCGAGCTAAAACCCAGTTAACTTATCCGGCCGAGCTAAAAACCCTTCAGCCTATCCAGCCGAGCTAAACTTGAGCCGTACTGTGCGCGTCCGGTCAAAACGTCTCTTCAGTTTGCAGAAACTGAATCGATTGTCCTTCCAATGACACGTGGCAGGCTCGCATTGGCCAATCCCAGCTGTCGCGCCGCCCTCGTACTCCGAAATTTTTGAACAGTTCCCGCCTTTACGATTTCATCAAAACAAATAAAACCTCTTCACTTATTCAAATCACTCTCCAACTATTCACTCTCTTCTCTCTCTGTGCTTATGCTCTTCTCAACTTCTTCCAACTTTTGAGCTCGTGTTCTCTTGATTCCTTCTCCAGCTCGTCCTCTATACCAGGTAAGCACACGAATCTGTTCTTTGTTTCCTATGTTTTTGCTTTTATTCAATCCATGGCAGTGTGCTTGGTGTTTTTGCAAAACACTTCTCTTGCTTAACTTCATGCTGTTTCTGGAAAAACTTCATAAGAACGTCATGAACATCAAGAAATAGCTAATAGAACACCTGTTTGATCCGAAAAACACGTCTAACCGAACTAGAAAACTGTTTTTGCTACACATAGATTTAGACAGACTAGGACCGAACTAGCACTTGTACACAACTGTAGTCTCAATAGAATCTTCTGATGTACTATAGCCGTCATAAACGAACCGAAATAAGTGTGAACCTAGATAATCAGCAACCTCGGTCATCAACCGAGCTAAGCCTTCGGGGCCAAGCCAGCTTTTTGAGTTTCTAAGCCGAACTCAAAAAGCTGCCCCTTGATGCTCAGCCGGAATAACGAACCCCACAGTTAGAACCGAGCTAACGAAAACATCCTGCTGAACCGAGATAAAACGCACCATGTTGAAACCGAGGTAGATCCCGCATCAATCCTTCTAGCCGAAGTAAGGCTTCCTTTCCTTGTTTTGTTTTTTATAGCACGGTCGATGATCTGTGCTTAACACCTTGTTTTTCTACTTTGCAGACTTAGGTTGCCAGGCACTCCACTGTGCGTCCAACCGAACTACTGAGCACAATTTTCAAACCGATATAAATTATTTTTAACTTATATAATAAAATGGGGAAGTACAGATTCCTAGTAGAAACCCCAGGGGGGCTAGCCGATTTCCGAGAGGATTACAATATCCCAGCCGATGTAAATCTGACTTTGGCGGAAAAAGATGTAGATCCCTGGAACAACGAAGGCTTTGTCCCCTTTACCATACAATCCATAGTAGAGACCGGACTACGATTCCCAGTCCAGCCGTTAATCTGTGAATACCTTAGGCAAACCAGACTTTGCCCAACCCAACTCTCCACCAACACCTATCGCATAATAATGGGCATAGACGCCCTAAACCGGCAACACGGTCTGAACCTCGGTTTAGCCGAACTATTTCACCAGTACTCAATAGGATCTAAAAACGAAGGCTGGTGCTATTACCTAAGAATACGCCGAGGTCGAGAAAAGATAATAAAAAACACACCAGACAAAGATCTAAACGATGACGATTTCTTTTGGGTCTCTGGAAACTTTGAAGACCTTGAGGCTCAAATTCCTGGCCGAAGAATAAACTGGAAAATGGGACAACCCGGTATACATACCTCGGTCGCCTTTCTCACTTTTCTTTTTATTTCGGCGTTTTGCTAGGAACCGAACTAACAGTTGTTTACTTTTGCAGATTCAGCTTATCTTCACTCCCAGTACAACTATCCGAACCTCGATCTTCTGCGCACCGCGCTAAGAGTAAGGGAGAGAAGTTGGGCCAAACTCCTTGATTTCAAACCGACCTACCGATACTCCGGTCGCCGCAAAGCAAGGGTGACCGATTTTCTTCTTGAAGACCCACCAGAACCGGACC
Organism: Camellia granthamiana; assembly: GCA_036172215.1. Classification (NCBI taxonomy): domain Eukaryota; kingdom Viridiplantae; phylum Streptophyta; class Magnoliopsida; order Ericales; family Theaceae; genus Camellia; species Camellia granthamiana. The sequence goes on from CM069906.1 coordinate 152,257,172, forward strand.
CAACCTTGCCAGAAATTGTCCTTGTTCCCTTAACAGCCGAACAAGAGATGGCAAAGAAGAACAAGATGAGGGCCATGCTTACCGCCACCACAAGGGCCGAAGTGCCACCAACTCAACAAACCACTGAAGCCGTGGTAGCTCTTCCCACACAACAGCCATCCTCCTCACGCCGAGCTAAACGCGCCCGGACTACTGAGACCGAGCAGCGTTTGGTTGATGAGGTTGATCCCATCCTTCCACCGAGCCCCGAACTTAACCCACAACCGGAATCTTCTGACCGAGCTACGCCAATCAACAAATGGGCTCCACCCTTCGTCTTCAACAACCGAGATATCGACGAAGGTGACTCCGTTGTTGCTGACAAGGATCACCTACTAGCCTTCAACCTGGCCCGGGGTGTTTGTCTTCCCAAAGACATGGAGCATCATAACAAACAACTAAATACCGAGCTGAAAGCCATCCGGTCATCCACTAAGTCCATGATTTTGGTAAGCAGTACTGTTTTTTCTTTGATCAGTCTAATTTTTCCCAACTCCTAGCTCGGCTGACAAGGAACTCTTCTTTTGCAGGCCATTCAGAAGAACACCATTGCTCATGGGCAAATAATGGAACTTCGCAAAACAACGAGGCACGCAATAAGGGATGCCGAAGCCAGGGCGGCCGAGCTGGCATTGTCCAAACAAAGGTCGGCCGGACTGGAGGCCGAGGTAGCTCGCCTGACCGGACTGGTCACCTCGGCCGAAAATGACAAACAGCGCGCCGTGACCGAAGTGAAAGGCAAATACTTACGGGAGATGGCGGAGCTTGAAAACAAGAAGAATGCCGAAATATCTGAGCTGAAGCAGAAGGCTGAGGACGCTTCCAAAGAAGGTTTCAAGGAAGCCGAAGCTGGCTACTCTCTGCAGTGCGAAGCAGCGAAAAAACTGTTTTTCAAGTGCGGCTGGAGAGGTGCAGTGGAGAAGGTCGGTTGTGGACCTGAAACCGAGGTCTACGATGCTCCTGAGCACTTTATTCTGGCCTCACTGCAAGAATATGCTGATGAACTCCAAAAACAATTCCTCGGTTCGTCTGATGATGATGATGATGACGAAGAGGCGGCAGAGACTCCGGCTATCCAAGAGCAAGTTGGCGATCAGTCAGTTCGGTCGGAGCCTATGATTGAAAATGCGGCGCCCGAACTCCCAACCGAGACTACTTTGACTGCAGACACCGGAGTACGTGCTGACCTTGGGACCGATCTTGACGCCGAGATAAATGATCTGTTTGTTTGAACTTTTTTTTTTTGTATTTCTGAACTTTTGTAACCGGGCTTCGGCCCTTCTGCTTGTACTTGGCTTTGACTTTAATGAAAATATCTTCCAACTCTTATCTCGGTTATGTATGTATGCCTGTACATGTAGTGAAGTTTCCATGTGTTTATTTGCAAACTCTGATCTCTGATCTCGGTTCCAGCTATCTAACTTATTAGCCAACCACTCTTCAGCCGATATAACTTACTTCGGCTGAAGAGTACACAGTGTTGGTTTAATCCAGCCAACCACTCTTCAGCCGATATAACTTACTTCGGCTGAAGAGTACAAAGTGTTGGTTTAATCCAGCCAACCACTCTTCAGCCGATATAACTTACTTCGACTGAAGAGTACACAGTGTTGGTTTAATCCAGCCAACCACTCTTCAGCCGATATAACTTACTTCGGCTGAAGAGTACAAAGTGTTGGTTTAATCCAGCCAACCACTCTTGAGCCATACCCATACTTCGGCTGAAGAGTACAGAGTGTTGGTTTAATCCAGCCAACCACTCTTCAGCCGATATAACTTACTTCGGCTGAAGAGTACAAAGTGTTGGTTTAATCCAGCCAACCACTCTTCAGCCGATATAACTTACTTCGGCTGAAGAGTACACAGTGTTGGTTTAATCCAGCCAACCACTCTTCAGCCATACCCATACTTCGGCTGAAGAGTACAGAGCGTTGGTTTAATCCAGCCAACTTCTAAGTTGGTTTTTCCAGACAACTTAGAATAAAGTGTTTGGTTATTCCGGCCAAACGTCCTGCAGCCTGGATCCTTATCCTGGGCTTAGGAAGGGTGTTGGTTTAATCCAGCCAACCTCTAAGTTGGTTTTTCCAGCCAACTTAGAATATAGTCTGTACTGCACCTAACTCATCAAAACTATCTTTTACAGAAAAAACAACCATGCTGAAAAGAATCGACTTGTTTTATTGAGAGAGGAAAAAACTACACATTCTTGAGAGAGAAGGAAAAAAAACTAAAAATAAAACAATTTAAGATTGGCAGTGTTCCATGGCCTTGGGATTGCTTTGCCTTCCTTATCTTCCAAGTGGTATGCCCCTTTGCCTGCTAAGCCAACCACTTTGTAAGGTCCTTCCCAATTCGGTCCCAACTTGCCATCTCCTGGAACCAGGGTGTTTCCCATCACTTTGCGAAGTACCCAATTGCCGATCTTGAACTGTCTGGGATGCACTATTTTGTTGTACTTTCTAGACAACTCTTGTTGGTAGGAGGCGATGTGAACCAAAGCTCTGTCTCTTCTTTCTTCCGCGAGATCAAGTTCTAATGCTATTGCTTCGGCGTTTAAGTCTGGATCAAAGTTTTCACTCCGAATTGTGGGGAGACCAACTTCTAATGGGATGACTGCTTCCATGCCATAAGCTAAGGAGAATGGTGTTTCTCCTGTTGATCGTCGAGGCGTGGTGCGGTAAGCCCACAGAACATGAGGGAGTTCTTCTGCCCACTTGCCTTTAGCCTTCTCTAGCCTTTTCTTCAATCCATCCAAGACTACCTTGTTTGAAGCTTCTGCTTGTCCATTCGCTTGGGGATACGCCGGTGTGGAATTGTAGAATTCTATCTTGTACTCCTCACAAAAGCCTCTGAAAATTCTGCCGTCGAACTGTGTGCCGTTGTCTGAGATCAGTGCTTTTGGTATGCCGAAGCGAGTGATGATGTTCTGCCAAACAAACTTCTTCACATCTTTTTCCTTGATTGACGCCAAGGCTTCTGCTTCCACCCACTTTGTGAAGTAGTCTGTTGCCGCAAGAAAGAACTTCCTGTTGCCTGGTGCTGTTGGGAGTGGTCCCACTATGTCTAAGCCCCACATTGCGAAAGGCCATGGACTAGTGAGAGGTAGAAGTTCTCTGGCAGGTTGGTGTATTTGATGCGCAAACTTCTGGCACTTTTCACATTTCTTGACGTACTTCTCTTAATCCGCTTGCATGTACGGCCACCAATATCCTTGTGAAATAGCTCGGTATGCCAATGATCGTCCTCCTTGATGGCTGCCGCATACACCCTCATGTATTTCGAACAGGAATGCTTCCACTTTGCTGGGGTGCACACACTTTAAGTAAGGTCCTGAGAATGACTTTTTGTACAACGCCAGGGATGGGGAGAGCCAGAATCGCTGCGACTTTGCTCTTATTCTGTTGGCTTCTTTCTTATCTTCTGGTAAGGTGCCATCTTTCAGGAACAAGATGATAGGATCCATCCAAGAAGGACCTAGATCGGCGCAGCATACTTCTCCTGCTTCTGGGTCTTCAATACTTGGTCTAGGCAGATAGTCGATCAATAGAGGATGTGGGATGGAGGTATCCGCCATTGAAGCGAAACCTGCTAGTTTGTCTGCTCTGCTGTTCTCCTCACTGCCAATCTGTTCTATCCTCACCACTTCGAACTTCTTGATCTCGGTTCTGACTAGCTCTTGGTACTTAGCCATTCTATCATCCTTTGCTTCGTAATCGCCAGAAATTTGATTTACCACCAACTGTGAGTCGCTGTAGACCATGAGTTCGGTGGCCTTCATGTAGGCTGCTGACTTGAGTCCTGCAAGAAGCGCTTCGTACTCCGCTTCATTGTTTGATGCTGGGAAGCCAAGGTTGATTGCCTACTCCACTACCAGGCCGTCTGGAGAGATGAGGACTATGCCAAGTCCTGCTCCATGTCGATTGGATGCTCCATCCACAAAGAGCTTCCACATCTCCCCAACGAACAACTTCCAACAAGTGGAGGGATCGGATGATGCCTTGGGGTCTTCCATGCTGCTGATTTCGCCATCTAAGTCCAGGCCTGCTGCCTGCCCCTTGTCATCTTGTTGCACCAAGTTTTTCTTCATTGGCGAGTCTGGACTTGGTATAGCATGGTTTACTTCTTCCTTGTTTGTATTACTCCGGTCTGCCTTAGGACTTGGCTGAGTAACCAATACCAGGGGTTGCGTTATTCCGACGTCAACTTTTGTCCCTAGTTCGGTTGAGTCAGTCAGGTCGACTGGGCAGATATGATGACTTCCAGGAGTGAACTCTGCGACAAAATCCGCCAATGCTTGAGCTTTTATTGCGGTTCTGGGTTGGAACTTGATGTCGTATTGTCCCAACTCTACTGCCCACTTCAGAATTCGCCCAGAGAAGTTTGCCCTTTCAAACAAAGCCTTTAGTGGGAAGGCTATAAGGACAACTATAGTATGGGCGTGAAAGTAGTGCGACAACTTTCTTGAGGCCATCATCAAGGCTAATGCCAGTTTCTCCAGTGGCAAGTACCTTGTTTCGGCGCCCAGCAGTGTCTTGCTAACATAGTAGATGGGCAGATGTTGGACTCCTTCTGCACGGACCAACACCGCGCTGACAGCGTGCTGCGACACTGCCAGATATAAGAAGAGTTCTTCTCCAGGAATTGGTGTTACAAGTAGTGGTGGAGAAGACATGTATTCCTTCAAGCTTTCCAGAGCTCGGTCACATTCTTCGTCCCACTCAAACTTGGCCTTGAGTGCATGAAAAAATGGTTGTAGCCTGTCTGACGATCGGCTAATAAACCGATTGAGCGCGGCTGCCATTCCGGTGAGATGCTGCACTTCTTTCACTGAGTTTGGTCTCTCCAGATCTTGTATTGCCTTGATCTGAGATGGGTCTGCTTCTATACCTCGGTTGGTCACCAGAAAGCCTAAGAATTTGCCTGATCCTACTCCGAAAGCACACTTCGACGCGTTGAGGCGTAACTTATGCTTCTTCAGGATTTCAAACATCTCGCTTAGGTCCTTCAAGTGGTCATTCTCATCCTTGCTCTTGACCACCATATCATCGATGTAAGCCTCCATTGTTTTGCCTAACAACGGCTCAAACATCTTGGTAACCATTCTCTGGAATGTCGCCCCTGCGTTCTTTAGGCCAAAGGGCATGACCTTGTAGCAGTAGAGTCCCCTTGGTGTGGTGAAAGATGTGACATCCTGGTCCGGTTCATGCATTGCGATCTGGTGGTAGCCTCTGTATGCATCCAAGAAGCTTAGTCGGTTGTGCCCCGCAGTCAGGTCTACCAGTTGATCAATCCGTGGTAGAGGAAAGCTATCTTTAGGGCATGCTTTGTTGACAGTTTTATAATCGACGCAGACGCGCCACTTGCCATTCTTCTTTGGCACGACGACTGTGTTGGAGATCCATCTGGGGTAGTGCACCTCTCTGATTGCCCCTGCTTCCAACAAGTTTCCCACTTCTTCCGCCACTATCTCGGCGTGGTGGAGTGCCGATCTGCGGGTGCGCTGAATGATTGGCCTGGCTGATGGGTGGACATTGAGTTGGTGGCAGATGAAGTTGGGATCAATGCCTGGCATGTCGTATGGAGTCCAGGCAAACACTTCGATGTTAGAGGTCAAAAATTCCAAGACCTCTAACCTCTCAGCGCCGGACAACGATGAACCAAGCAGAAAGAACTTATCCGGGTTCTTTTCATCTATTCTGACTTCCACCAAGTCTTCCACTGCTTTCTGGCTTGCCGCTTTGCCGACGTCTGCGAATAGTTCATTACTCTCCGGTTCTTCCACCGAATGAACATACCCCTTTGTAGCGCGGCTTCCATTCACCGTGACAAAACATTGCTTGGACATGATTTGGTCTCCATAGACTTCTTCTATTACTCCGGTGTCGTTTGGGAACCGCATCACTTGGTGGTAGGATGACGCCACCGAGCGCATGGCATGCAGCCATGTTCTGCCCAAGATGATGTTATAGGTGGATGGGACCTTTAACACCCAGAACTCTACTTGCTTCGTCACACTCCCTGCTCTGATTGGAAGGATGATCTTGCCAACTGGCCATTCTGGCATCGAGTTAAATCCAATCAAGGGTGACACTGCAGGCGCTAAGTCTTTATCTTGCAGTTTCAATTGTTTGAACGTCTCATAGTACATAATTTCGCACGAACTTCCCTGGTCAATCAGAATCCGCTTGACGTCAAAATCCTTGACTCGGAGAGTGACGACCAGGGCATCATTGTGGGGGCAATATATTCTGTCCAAGTCTTTATCCGAAAAAGACATAACATTTGTGGCCTCTGTCCTCCCCTTCTTGGCGACTGGTTGGGCACTTAGTACTTCCCTTAAGTGCTCAGCCTTCTTGATCGAACCTCTGAGCTCACATACACGCTCAGGTTCGAAAACTCCATGTATCACATTGATAATGCCTTGAGGTGGAGCGTCGATTGGCATTCCGTTGGGGTTATTACGGTCCTGGGGGGCTGGCTGTGCCCCTCCTTCAATGTATTTGTCTAAGTGGCCTGCCGCCACTAACTCCTCCAAATGCTGCCTCAACGGGGTGCAGTTCTCAGTTCGGTGCCCCTTTTCTTTGTGGAAGGTGCACCGTGATCTATCGTCATAGTCCTTCTGTGCCTCGCCTAGCTTGGCTGGCCACTTGACGAAAGGTTCGTCTCGAATTTCGCTAAGTATTCGGTAGATCGGCTTCTTGAAGACCGTGGTGATGGCAGTGCGGACTCTCAACCATCTCTCGTCTCGGTCTTCTTCGTTGTCGCGTCTTCCACGCCCATTTTTGTTCGGCCGATTTACCGCATTGACCTTTGCTGAGGCCTTCTTTTCTGGCGCTGCGGTCGTGCCAGACTTTGCTTTGGCACGGGCGCCATCCTCTTCCACCCTGATGTGCTGATGCACTCTTTCCATCAGGGCTTCCATGGTAAGAGGTGGCGTCATGGTGATAGAATCCCTCAGTCTGTTCCCAACTGGGAGTCCTCTCTTGTATTGCGCAATGGCTAGATTGGTTGGGCAGTCCCCAATCTGGTTGAATGTCTCCCAATAACGGCTGTTATATGACCTCAGGGTCTCTTTTTCGCCCATGTCGATGGAGAGTAGCTGGTCGATCTCCACCGGAGTCTTAGTGTTTGTTCTGAATCTTGTGACAAATGCTTCTGCCAATTGCGCCCAGGAGGCTATGCTGCCCTCTGGGAGTTTCTCAAACCAAGTCAAGCCTAGGTCACCAAGGCTTGAGGGGAACAAGATGCACATTAAGGCCTCGTTCCGCCGGTATACGGCCATGACCTGGCGAAAGTGGCTTAAGTGCAAGTAGGGGTCCGTCTTCCCCTCGTATGTAGTGAACTTCGGCTGTAGAAAGCCTGACGGTAAAGGCGCGTTCTCAATCGCTGGGACAAACGGTGAGGTTTGCAGCCTTGCCAATACTTTGTCCGTTGGTTCGTAGGCCGGGCGCGGTTGTGGCATTCCAACCTCGACGCCTCCATGCGTCCGAGGAGCCAACCGCTGTAAGGCCGAAACTCTATGTGGATCACCCGCCCTGGCATCCTCCCTGCGTCGTGCCTTTTCTTCTAACACGGTTCGTAGGTCGGATGACCTGGGTAACTCCGTTTGTCTGGACCTTGTTTGGTGCGTATGCGAAGGCCAGTATGTGCTTCCTTCCGTGTAAGACCTTTCAGATCTCGCCCTCTCAGACCTGGAGTGACGAGTTCTGGAAGATCTTGATTGCGTATCGCCTGTCCTGAGGCTTCTCTCTTCTGCCTGGGAGGGTGTAGAATTCCTACTACGACCCTCTGAGTGGCGAGGGGGCGTCTTGTTCGTGCGCCCCTCTCCTGTCGCCACTTCTTTTCCTTTCACCCGGCGTTTGAGAGCTTCCATGTCTGCTGCCATCCGCCGTATCAACTCGTCTTGTGCTTTGACGCGATCCTCCAAAGCCTGAGGATCAACCCTACACCTTTGTCTTTCTGGGCTTTGCGAACGAGAAGGATGAGGGCTGCTATTCCTCCTTCGTCCCCTTGCATCCCTCCTGGAATTTTGCCTTTGTGGTTCCAGGTTCGCCATGGGAGGGACCAAAGGTAGGCCTTCGCGCCTTGCACCTCCGTCTGGGGTTTGTCCGTCAATGGCGGACTGAGGCAGTTCTTCATTGTTGGCCATCGAATTTTGAGAGAAAAACACTTGATCAAAAGGTTGTTCTTCTCTGTTCTTCCCACAGACGGCGCCAATTGTACGGGAAAGAGATTCACCTTCACGTATAATCCTGTTGATCAAGCCTGAGTTCTTCTGCACGTCGTCGTTCTATCACCTGAAAACTCAAACTTGAGCTGGCCGGCGGGTGTGTGCCAGAAAACCCCTCCGATGCCTAAGTCAGTAAGCAAGACAAATAGGCAAAAGCTCAATGTAGTCAGGGAGCAAAAGTTGCATTACCTCTTCATAGGTGATATTGGTGAGCTTATATAGGTTTCGAGTGGCACAATCCTAGTAGGACTCTAACTCCTCCATGTAGAGTCCTCCTAGGATTCAAATTCCTGGAAGATAATGCTTATCCTCCAACACCCCCCTCACTGCTTAAACCAAGTGAGATGGTCCTTCTATGGCCGAACTTCAAGACGACCGAAGTAGCTGTTAGTCCGACTGTTACAGGCCTTTCTCTTACCTCGGCTTTCCATGCTAAGGCCGAGCTATCCATAAGAGAGTCGAGCCGAACTATCTCCAAAGCCAAGTCCATAAGATGACCAAACATACTTCGGTTTCCAAATGCCGAGACCGAACTAACACCGTTGCACCAAACAGGCAGGTATGACCGATCTAACTTATAGTTCGGCTCTTCTATCCCTCGCCTCTACTCCGGTTCCACATGCTAAAACTGGGCTATCCGTAGAAGTGTCGAGCCGAACTAACTTAAACGGTCCCGGAAAAGCTTCTATTGTACTCCGGTTAGAAGACGCGACCGGACTCATCCCAATGCGCTGAAACCGAACTACACCGTGCCCATCATCCAACCGGACTAACCGTAGTATCCCTTTGACCGGTGCGCCTAATATCTTTCGTATTTGGGCCTGTCTCGACCCAACTCCCAGCTCGGCCCAATTTAGTATAAATTACCCTCTCACTAAGGCATAGTGGTTTCTTGAATGAACTTCCATTGTTAATTTTATGAAACTTCTATTTTTATTTTGAATGAACTTCCATTGTCAATTTTATGCAACTTTCATTTTTATTTTTATGCAACTTCGTTTATTAATTTTATGCAATTTCCATTTTTATTTTATTCAACTTCCTTTTTTATTTAATTTCCAAATGGATCGTTAAAGCATAGTGGTTTCTCGAATGTACTTCCATTGTTAATTAATTTTATGCAACTTCCATTTTTATTAAATTTCCTTTTCTATTCAATTCCTTTTCTATTTCTATTCAACTTCCATTTTTATTTAATTTCCAAATAGATCGTTAAGGTATAGTGGTTTCGTGAATGAACTTCCATTTTTAATTTTATGCAATTTCCATTTTTATTTTTATTCAACTTCCTTTTTTTATTTAATTTCCTTTTCTATTCAACTTTCTTTTTTATTTAATTTCCAAATAGATCGTTATTCAATTTTCTTTTCTATTCAACTTCATTTCTTATTTAATTTTTATTTTTATTTAATTTTTAATTTTATGCGACTTCCATTTTTAATTTTATTCAGCTTCCATTTTTATTTCTATTCAACTTCCATTTTTTATTTAGTTTTCAAATAGATCGTTAAGGTATATTGATTTTTAGAATGAACATCTATTGTTAATTTTATGCAACTTTCATTTTTATTTTTATTATATTTCCTTTTAAATTCAATTTCCTTTTCTATTCAATTCCTTTTTATTTATTTTCCTTTTCTATTCAACTTCCTTTTTTATTTAATTTCCAAATAGATCGTTAAGGTATAATGGTTTCTTGAATGAACTTCCATTTTTAATTTTATGCAACTTCCATTTTTATTCAATTTCCTTTTCTATTCAATTTCTTTTTCAATTCAACATCATTTTTTATTTAATTTCCAAATAGATCGTTAAGGATAGCGGTTTTTTGAATGAACTTCCATTTTCAATTTTAATTTCTAAATAGATCGTTAAGGTATAGTGGTTTCTTGAATGAACTTCCATTATTAATTTTATTCAATTTCATATTTTTATTTAATTTCTTTTTCTATTCAACTTCCTTTGTTTATCTAATTTCCAAATAGATCGTTAAGGTATAGTGGTTTATTGAATGAACTTCCATTATTAATTTTATTCAATTTCATAAAATTAAAATGGAAGTTTATTCAAGAAATCACTATGCCTTAACGATCTATTTGGAAATTAAATAAAAAATGATGTTGAATAAAAAAGAAATTGAATAAAAATGGAAGTTGCATAAAATTACAAATGGAAGTCCGTTGAAGAAAGCACTATACCTTAACGATCTATTTGGAAAATAAATAAAAAAGGAAGTAGAATAAAAATAAAAATGAAAGTTGAATAAAATTGAAAAGTGGAAGTTCATTCAAGAAACCACTATACCTTAACGATCTATTTGGACATTAACAATGGAAGACATTCAAGAAACCACTATACCTTAACAATCTATTTGGAAATTAAATAAAATAGATCGTTAAGGTATGGTGGTTTCCTTAATGAACTTCCATTTTAATTTTATTCTACTTCCATTTTTATTCAATTTCTTTTTCTATTCAACTTCCTTTTTTATTTAATTTCCAAATAGATTGTTAAGGCATAGTGATTTCTAGAATGAACTTCCATTTTTAATTTTATGCAACTTCCATTTTTATTGAATTTCCTTTTCTATTCAACTTCCATTTTTATTCAACCTCCATTTTTATTCAATTTCCTTTTCTATTCAACTTCCTTTTCTATTTAATTTCCAAATAGATCGTTAAGGTATAGTCGTTTCTTTGAATGAACTTCTATTGTTATTTTTATGCAACTTCCATTTTTATATTTATTCAATTTTCATTTTTATTTTTATTCAAATTCTATTTTTATTTTTATTCAACTTCCAATTATATTCAATTTCCTTTTTTATTCAACTTCCATTTTAATTTTATGCAACTTTCATTTGTATTCAATTTCAAAATAGATCGTTAAGAAACCGCTATACCTTAACGATCTATTTGGAAACTAAATAAAAAAACAAGTTGAATAGAAAAGGAAGTTGAATAAAAATAAAAATGGAAGTTCATTCAAGAAACCACTATACCTTAACGACCTATTTGGAAATTAAATAAAAATGGAAGTCGAATGGAAAAGAAAATTGAATAAAAATGGAAGTTGCATAAAAAGGAAGTTTATCACTATACATTAACGATCTATTTGGAAATTTTTATTTTTATTCAACTTCCATTTTTATTCAATTTTCTTTTCCATTCGACTTCCATTTTTACTTAATTTCCAAATAGGTGGTTTCTTGAATGAACTTCCATTTTTATTCAATTTCTTTTTTTATTTAATTCCTTTTTTATTCATTTTCCTTTTCCATTCAACTTCCATTTTTATTTAATTTCCAAATAGATCATTTCTATTCAATTTTCTTTTATTTTCAACTTCCATTTTCAATTTTGATGCAACTTCCATTTTTATTTTTATTCAACTTCCTTTTTTATTTAATTTCTTTTTCTATTCAATTTCCTTTTCTATTCAACTCCCCTTTTTTATTTAATTTCCAAATAGTTTGTATTCAAGGAAGTTGCATCAAAATTAAAATGGAAGTTTATTCAAAAAAATCACTATACCTTAACGAAGTTGAATTAAAAATGGAAGTTGAATAAAATAAAAATGGAAGTTGCATAAAATTAAAATTGAATAGAAATGGAAGTTCATTCAAGAAACCACTATACCTTAACGATTTATTTGGAAAGGTTTCCTTTTTCTATTCAACTTCTATTTTTATTCAATTCAACTTTCATTTTTATTTTTATTGAACATCAATTTTTATTCCATTTAATAAACCACTATACCTTAACGATCTAGTTGGAAATTGAATAAAAAAGGAAGTTGAATAAAAATGGAAGTTGAATAAAAAAGGAAATTGAATAAAAAAGGAAGTCGAATAGAAAAAGAAATTGAAAAAAAAGTGGAAGTTGCAAAAAATGAAAAATGGAAGTTCATTCAAGAAACGACTATACCTTAACGATCTATTTGGACATTAAAATGGAAGCTCATTCAAGAAACCACTATACCTTAACAACCTATTTGGAAATTAAATCAAAAAGGAAGTCGAATTGAAAAGAAAATTGAATAAAAATTTAAGTTGAAAAGGAAATTAAATAAAAATGGAAGTTGAATCGTAAGGTATAGTCGTTTCTTAAATGAACTTCCATTTTCAATTTTATGCAATTTCCATTTTTATTCAACTTCAAGAAATCACTATACCTTCTTTTCTATTCAAGTTCCTTTTTATTCAATTTCCAAATAAATCGTTAAGGTGTAGTGGTTTCTTGAATGAATTTCCATTTAATGGAAATTCATTCAAGAAACCACTACACCTTAACGATCTATTTGGAAATTAAATAAAAAAGGAAGTCGAATATAATTGGAAGTTGAATGAAAATGGAAGTTGCATAAAATTAAAATAGAAGTTCATTCAAAAAACCACTATACCTTAACAATCTATTTGGAAAATCAATATGCCTTAACGATCTATTCGGAAATTAAATAAAAAGGAAGTCGAATGGAAAATGGAAGTTGTATAAAATTAACAATGGAAGTTCATTGAAGAAACCACTATACCTTTACGATCTATTTGGACATTAAATAAAAAGGAAGTTGAATAGAAAATGAAATTAAATAAAAATGGAAAATGGAAGTTCATTCAAGATACTACTATACCTTAACGATCTATTTGGAAATTGAATAAAAAAGGAAGTTGAATAAAAATAAAAATGGAAATTGAATAGAAAAGTAAATTGAATAAAAATTGAAGTTGAATAGAAAAGGAAATTGAATAAAAATGGAAGTTCATAAAATTAACAATGGAAGTTCATTCAAGAAACCACTATACCTTAACGATATATTTGGAAACTGAATAAAAAAAATAAGTTGAATAGAAAAGAAAATTGAATAAAAATGAAAGTTGCATAAAATTAAAAATGGAAGTTCATTGAAGAAACCACTATACCTTAACGAATGAACTTCCATTTTTTTTTCTATTCAATTTCCTTTTTTATTTAACTTCCTTTTTTATTCAATTTCTAAATAGATCGTTAAGGCATAGTGATTTCTTGAATAAACTTCTATTTTTAATTTTATGCAATTTCCATTTTTATTCAATTTCTTTTTCTATTCAATTTTCTTTTCTATTCAATTTCCTTTTCTATTTAACTTCTTTTTTTTTATTCAATTTCCAAATAGATCGTTAAGGCATAGTGGAAATTAAGTTAAAAATGACGTTAAAAAAGGAAATTAAATAAAAATAGAAAAGGAAGTTGAATAAAAAAGGAAATTGAATAGAAAAGGAAATTGAATAAAAAAGGAAATTAAATAGATCGTTAAGGTGTAGTGGTTTCCTGAATGAACTTTCATTTTTATTCAATTTCTTTTTCTATTCAACTTCCTTTTTTATTTCCTTTTCTATTCAACTTCCTTTTCAATTTTTATTTAATTTCCTTTTTTATTTTTATTCAACTTTCATTTTTATTTTTATTCAACTTCCATTTTTTATTCAATTTCCTTTTCTATTCAACTTCCTTTTCTATTTAATTTCCAAATAGATCGTTAAGGTATATTGGTTTGTTGAATGAACTTCCATTGTCAATTTTATGCAACTTTCATTTTTATTTTTATTCAACTTCGATTTGTATTCAATTTCCTTTTTTATTTAATTTCCAAATAGATCGTTAAGAACTTCCATTTTTAATTTTATGCAACTTCTATTTTTATTTTTATTCAATTTCCATTTTTGATTGCCAAATAGATCGTTAAGGCATAGTGGTTTCTTAAATGAACTTCCTTTTTAATTTTAGGCAACTTCCTTTTTAAAATAATTTCCAAATAGATCGTTAAGGTATAGTGGTTTCTTGAATGAACTTTCATTTTTATATTTATGCAACTTTCAATTATATTCAATTTCCTTTTCTATTCAACTTGTTTTTTTATTTAATTTTCAAATAGATCGTTAAGGTATAGTCGTTTCTTGAATGAACTTCCTTTTCTATTTAATTTCATAAAATTAAAAATAGAAGTTCATTCAAGAAACCACTATGCCTTAACGATTTAATTGGAAATTAATTAAAAAATGATGTTGAATAGAAAAGGAAATTAAATAAAAAAACAAGTTGAATAGAAAAGAAAATTGAATAAAAATAAAAATGGAAGTTCTTTCAAGAAACCACTATACCTTAACGATCTATTTGGAAATTAAATAAAAAGGAAGAACCACTATATTTCAACGATCTATTTGGAAATTAAATAAAAAAGTAAGTCGAATAGAAAAGAAAATTGAATACAAAAGGAAGTTGAATAAAAATAAAAAAGGAAGTTGCATAAAATTGAAAATGGAAGTTCATTCAAAAAATCACTATGCCTTAACGATCTATTTGGAAATTAAATAAATGGAAGTTGCATAAAAATGGAATAAAGATGGAAGTTCATTCAGGAAATCACTATGCCTTAACGATCTATTGAGAAATTAAATAAAAAAGAATGTTGAATTGAATATAAATGGAAGTTCATTCAAGATACCATTATACCTTAACGATCTATTTGGAAATTAAACAAAAAAGGAAATTGAATATAATTTGAAATTAAATAAAAAGGGAAGTTGAATAGAAAAGAAAATTCAATGGAAATGGAAGTTCATTCAAGAAACCACAATACCTTAACGATCTATTTGGAAATTAAATAAAAATGGAAGTTGTATAAAATTCACAATGGAAGTTGCATAAAATTAACAATGGAAGTTCATTCAAGAAACCACTATACCTTAACGATCTATTTGGAAATTTAATAAAAAAAGGAAGTTGAATAAAAAAAAAGGTTCATTCAAGAAATCACTATACCTGAACGATCTATTTGGAAACTAAATTAAAAATGGAAGTTGAATAGAAAAAGAAATTTAAAAAGGAAGTCCATTCAAGAAACCACTATACCTTAACGATCTATTTGGAAATTAAATAAAAAAGGAAATTAAATAAAAATGGAAGTTGAATAGAAAAGGAAATGGAAGTTGCATAAAATTAAAAATGGAAGTTCATTCAAGAAACCACTAAGCTGAATAACAATGGAAGTCATAGAAAATTGAATATAATTGGAAGTTGAATAACAAGGAAGTTGAATAGAAAAGGAAATTGAATACAAAAAGAAATTGAGTAAAAAAAGAAGTTGAATAGAATTAAAATGGAAGTTCATTGACGAAACCACTATACCTTAACGATTTATTAGGAAATTAAATAAAAAAGGAAGTTGCATAAAAAAGGAAATTGAATAGAAAAAGAAATTGAATAAAAATGGAAGTTGAAAAAAATTAAAATGAAACTTCATTCAAGAAACCACTATACCTTAACGATCTATTTGAAAATTAAATAAAAAAGGAAGTTGAATAGAAAAAGGAAATTGAATAAAAAAGGAAGTTCATTCAAGAAACCACTATACCTTAATGATCTATTTGGAAATTAAATAAAAAAGGAAGTTGAATAAAAATAAAAATGGAAGTTTATTCAAGAAATCACTATACCTTAACGACACCATACCTTAACGACCTATTTGGAAATTATTTTTCCAAATAGATCGTTAAGGTATAGTGGTATCTTGAATGAACTTCCATTTGTATTCAACTTCCTTTTTTATTTAATTTCCAAATAGATCGTTAAGGTATAGTGGTTTCTTGAATGAGCTTCCATTTTCAATTTTGATGCAACTTCCATTTTTAATTTTATTCAACTTCCATTTTTAATTTTATTCAACTTCCTTTTTTATTCAATTTCCAAAGCGATCGTTAAGGTATAGTGGTTTCTTCAATGAACTTTTCACTATACCTTAACGATCTATTTGGAAATTAAGTTGCCGATCATTTTGGAAATTAAATAAAAAAGGAAGTTGAATAAAAATAAAAAATGAAGTTGAATAGAAAAGGAAATTGAATATAAAAATGGAAGTTCATTGACGAAACCACTATACCTTTCAATTTCCTTTTCTATTAAACTTCCATTTTATTTAACTTCCATTTTTATTCGATTTCCTTTTCTATTCAACTTCCTTTTTTATTTAATTTCCAAATATATCGTTATTCAATTTCCATTTCTATTCAACTTCTTTTTTTATTTAATTTTCTTTTCAATTCCACTTCCTTTTTTATTCAACTTCCAATTATATTTAATTTCCAAATAGATCGTTAAGGTATAGTGGTTTCTTGAATGAACTTCCATTTTTATTTAATTTCAACTTCCAATTATATTCATTTTCCTTTTCTATTAACTTCTTTTTCTATTTCCTTTTCTATTCAACTTTCATTTGTATTCAATTTCCTTTTCTATTCAACTTCCATTTTTATTTAATTTCCAAATAGATCGTTAAGGTGTAGTGGTATCTTGAATGAACTTTCATTGTTAATTTTATGCAACTTCCATTTTTATTTCTATTCAATTCCTTTTTGATTTAATTTCCAAATAGATCGTTAAGGTATAGTGGTTTCTTGAATGAGCTTCCATTGTTAATTCAACTTCCAAATATATTCAATTTCCTTTTCTATTCAACTTCCTTTTTATTCAATTTCCTTTTTTTATTCATTTTCCTTTTCCATTCGACTTCCTTTGTTATTCAATTTCCAAATAGATCGTTAAGGTACAGTGATCGTTAAGGTATAGTGGTATCTTGAATGAACCCACTATACCTTAACAGTCTATTTGGAAAATAAATAAAAATGAAATTGAATAGAAAAGGAAATTGAATAAAAATGGAAGTTGAATAAAATTAAAAATGGAAGTTCATTCAAGAAACCACGATACCTTAACGATCTATTTGGAAATTAAATAGAAAAGGAAGTTGAATAGAAAAGGAAATTGAATAGAAAAGGAAGTCGAATAGAAAAGGAAGTCCATTCAAGAAACCACTATACCTTAACGAAATATTTGGAAATTGAATAAAAAAGGAAGTTGAATAGAAATCAAAATGAAAGTTGCATAAAATTAAAAATGAAAGTTCATTCAAGGAACCACTATGCCTTAACGACCTATTTGAAAATTAAATAAAAAAAGGAAGTTGAATAAAAATAAAAGTTGCATAAAATTAAATTTGGAAGTTAAATAAACCACTATACCTTAACGATCTAATTGGAAATTAAATAAAAAAGGAAAATGAATAGAAAATGAAATTGAATAAAAATGGAAGTTGAATAGAATTAAAAATAGAAGTTCATTCAAGAAATCAATATACCTTAATGATATATTTGGAAATTGAATAAAAAGGAAGTTGAATAAAAATAAAAATGGAAGTATCTTGAATGAACTTCCTTTTTTATTTAATTTTCTTTTCTATTCAACTTCTATTTTTCATTCAAGAAACCACTATGCCTCCTTTGTTTATTTGATTTCCAAATAGATCGCTAAGGTATAATGGTATCTTGAATGAACTTCCTTTTTTATTTAATTTTCTTTTCTATTCAACTTCCATTTTTCATTCAAGAAACCACTATGCCTCCTTTGTTTATTTAATTTCCAAATAGATCGTTAAGGCATAGTGGTTTCTTGAATGAAAAATGGAAGTTGAATAGGAAAAAAATTAAATAAAAAAGGAAGTTCATTCATAAAAATAAAAAACCACTATACCTTAGCGATCGACTTCATTTTTTATTTAACTTCCAAATAGATCGTTAAGGTATAGTGGTTTTTTGAATGAACTTTCATTTTTAATTTCCAACTAGATTTTTTGGTATAGTGGTCTTGAATGAACTTCCATTTTAATTTTATGCAACTTTCATTTTTATTCAACTTCCTTTTTTGTTCAAGTTCCATTTTTATTCAATTTGTTTTTTTATTCAACTTCCTTTTTATTTAATTTCCAAATAGATCGTTATGGCATAGTGGTTTCTTGAATGAACTTCCATTGTTAATTTTCTACAACTTCCATATTTATTTTTATGCAACTTCCTTTATTCAACTTCCTTTTTTTATTCAATTTCCTTTTCTATTCAACTTCCTTTTTATTTAATTTCTAAATATATCGTTAAGATATAGTGGTTTTTTGAATGAACAGGAAATTGAATTGAACTTCCATTTTTAATTTCCAAATAGATTGTTAAGGTATGGTGGTTTCTTGAATGAACTTTTGCTATACCTTAACGATCTATTTGGAAGTTGAATAAAAAAAAAAAAAAAGGAAGTTGAATAGAAAAGGAAAGGAAAATGAATAAAAATGGAAGTTGAATAAAAATAAAAATGGAAGTAATTTTATGCAACTTCCATTTTTATTTTTATTTAACTCCAATTATATTCAATTTCCTTTTTCTATTCAACATCCTTTTTTTTATTTAATTTCCAAATAGATCATTAAGGGATAGTGATTTCTTGAATGAACTTCCATTGTTAATTACGGTATAGTGGTTTCTTGAATGAACTTCCATTTTTATTTCCAAATTGATCGTTAAGGTATAATGGTTTCTTGTTCCAAATAGATCGTTAAGGTATAGTGGTTTCTTGAATGAACTTCCATTTTTATTCAATTTCCATTTTTATTTTTATTCAACTTCCAATTTTATTCAATTCCTTTTTGATTCAATTTCCTTTTTTATGCAACTTCCATTTTTATTTTTCTTGTTTATTAACAATGGAAGTTGCATAAAAAAAATAGAAGTTCTTTCAAAAAACCACTATACCTTAACGATCTATTTGGAAATTAAATAAAAAATGAAGTTGAATACAAATGGAAGTTCATTCAAGAAACCACTGTACCTTAACGCCATTTCTTGAATGTACTTCCATTTTTTAATTAATTTCCAACTTCCATTTTTATTCAATTTTCTTTTTTATTTAACTTTCCTTTGTTATTTTAATTTCCAAATAGATTGTTAAGGTATGGTGGTTTGCTGAATGAACATTTTCTATTTTTAGTGAATAGAAAAGAAAATTAAATAAAAATGGAAGCTGAATAAAAATAAAAATGAAAGTTGTATAAAATAAAAATGGAAGTTGAATCAAAATAAAAATGAAAGTTGCATAAAATTGAAAATGGAAGTTCATTCAAGAAATCACTATGCCTTAACGATCTATTTGGAAGTGAAGTTCATTCAAGAAACCACTTAACGATCTATTTGGAAATTGAATAAAAAAGGAAATTGAATAGAAAAGGAAATTGAATAAAATTGGAAGCTGAATAAAAATGGAAATTAAATAAAAAAGAAGTTGAATAGAAACGGAAATTGAATACAAAAGGAAGTTGAATAAAAATAAAAATATTTTTGAAGTTGCATAAAATTAAAAATGGAAGTTGAATAGAAAAGGAAGTCGAATAGAACCTTAACGATCTATTTGGAAATTAAATAAAAAAAGGAAGTTCATTCAAGAAACCACTATACCTTAACGATCTATTTGGAAATTAAATAAAAAAAGGAAGTTGAATAGAAAAGGAAATTGAATAAAAAAGGAAGTTGAATAAAAATACAAATGGAAGTCCATAAAATTAATAATGGAAGTTCATTCAAGAAATCACTATGCCTTAACGATCTATTTGAAAATTAAATCAAAGATGAACTTGAATAGAAAAGAAAATTGAATAGAAAAGGAAGTTCATAAAATTAAAAATGGAAGTTCATTCAGGAAACCACTATACCTTAACGATCTATTTGGAAATTAAATAAAAAAGGAAATTAAATAAAAAAGGAAGTTGAATAGAAAATGAATTCGAATTGAAAAGGAAATTAAATAAAAAAGGAATTTGAATAAAAATGGAAGTTGAATAAAATTAACAATGGAAATCCATTCAATAAATCACTATACCTTAACGATCTATTTAGAAATTAAATAAAAAAGGAAGTTGAATAAATTTAAAAAGGATTGTTCATTCAAGAAACTACTATACCTTAACGATCTATTTAGAAATTAAATGAAAAGGAAGTAGAATAAAAATGGAAGTTGAATAGAAAAGGAAATTGAATAATTGGAAGTTGAATAAAAATAAAAAAAGGAAGTTGAATAGAAAAAGAAATTGAATACCCACTATACCTTAACGATCTATTTGGAAATTAAATAAAAAAAGGAATTGAATAGAAAAGGAAAATGAATAAAAAAGGAAATTAAATAAAAAAGGCATTGAATAGAAAAGGAAAATGGAAGGTGCATAAAATTAAAAATGAAAGTTGCATAAAATATAAAAAAAGGATCTATTTGGAAACTAAATAAAAAAAATCACTATACCTTAACGATCTATTTGGAAATTAAATAAAAAAGGAAGTTGAATAGAAAAAGAAATTGGAACTTAAATAAAATTAAAAACGAAAGTTGAATGAACTTGAAAATGGAAGTTCATTCAAGAAACAACTATGTTCATTGAAGAAACCACTATACCTTAACGATCTATTTGGAAATTAAATAAAAATGGAAGTTAAATAGAAAAAAAAATGGAAGTTGCATAAAAATAAAAATAGAAGTTCATTCAAGGAACCACTATACCTTAATGATCTATTTGGAAACTAATAAAAAAGGAAGTTGAATAGAAAAGGAAATTGAATAAAATTAACAATGGAAGTTCATTCAAAAAACCACTATACCTTAACGATCTATTTGGAAGTTAAATAAAAAAGAAAATTGAATAAAAAAAGAAAAATGGAAGTTGCATAAAATTAAAAATGAAAGTTCATTCAAAAAACCACCATACCTTAACGATCTATTTGGAAATTAATTAAAAAACAAGTTGAATAAAAAGGACATTGAATAAAAATAAAAATGGAAATTGCATAAAATTAAAAATGGAAGTTGCATAATAAAAATAAAAATGGAGGTTGTATAAAATTAAAAACGCAAGTTCATTCAAGAAGTTGAATAAAAATAAAAGTGAAAGTTGCATAAAAAGGAAATTGAATAAAATTAAAATGGAAGTTCATTCGAGAAACCACTATACCTTAACGACATATTTGGAAATTAAATAGAAAAGGAAGTTGAATAGAAAGCGAAATGGAAGTTTGTTCAATAAACCACTAAGCCTTAACGATCTATTTGGAAATTAAAAATGAAAATGGAAAGTTGAAATAAAAATAAAAATGTAAGTTAAATCAAAATAAAAATGAAAGTTGCATAAAACTAAAAATGGAAGTTCATTCAAGAAACCACTATACCTTAACGATCTATTTGGACATTAATTAAAAATGGAAGTTGCATAAAAATAACACAGGAATTGAATAGAAAAGGAAATTGAATAAAAATGGAAGTTGAATAAAATTAAAAATGGAAGTTGCATAAAATTAACAATTGGTAGTTCATTCAAGATACCACTATACCTTAACAATCTATTTGGAAATTAAATAAAAAATGAAGTTGAATAAAATTAAAAATGGAAGTTCATTCAAAAAACCACTATACCTTAACGATCTATTTGGAAATTAAATAAAAAAGGGAAGTCGAATAAAAATAAAAATGAATAAAAATGGAAGTTGAATAGAAAAGGAAGTTCATTTTCAAAATAGATTGTTAAGGTTTGAAAATTAGAAAAGGAAATTCATTCAAGGAACCACTATACCTTAACGATCTATTTGGAAATTACATAAAAAAGGAAGTTGAATAAAAATGGAAGTTTATTCAAGGAACCACTATACCTTAACGATCTATTTGGAAACTAAATAAAAAAGGAAGTTGAATAGAATGGAAAATTGAATAGAAATGGAAGTTGGAAATGAAAGAAAAAAGGAATTGGAATAGAAAAGGAAATTGAATAAAAATTGAGGTTGAATAAAATTAACAAGGAAGTTGCATAAAATTAAAAATGGAAGTTCATTGAAGAAACCACTATACCTTAACGATGCAACTTCCTTTTTATTTAATTTCTAAATAGATCGTTAAGATATAGTGGTTTCTTGAATGAACTTCCATTTTTATTTTTATTCAACTTCCATTTTTATTCAATTTCCTTTCTATTCAACTTCCTTTTCATTTAATTTCCAAATAGATCGTTAAGGTATAGTGGTTTCTTGAACGAACTTCCATTTTTATTTTTATTCAACTTCCATTTTTATTCAATTTTATGTTTATTCAACTTCCATTTTTATTCAATTTCTTTTTCTATTCAACTTCTTTTTTATTTATTTTCCAAATAGATCGTTAAAGCATAGTGGTTTATTCAATGAACTTCCATTTGTATTCAACTTCCATTTTTATTTTTATTTTTATTTAATTTCCAAATAGATCGTTAAGGTATAGATCGTTAAGGTGTGGTGGTTTCTTCAATGAACTTCGTTAAGGTATAGTGGTTTTTTGAATGAACTTTCATTTTTATTTTTATTCAATTCCCTTTTTTATTTAGAAATTAAATAAAAATGGAAGTCGAATGGAAAAAGAAATTGAATAAAAAAGGAATTCGTTTCTTGAATGAACTTCCATTGTTAATTTTATGCAACGTCCTTTTTTATTTAATTTTCAAATAGATCGTTAAGATATAGTGGCTTCTTGAATGAACTTCCATTTTTAATTTTATGCAACTTCCATTTTATATTTATGCAACTTCCAATTATATGCAACTTCCATTTTTATTCAATTTTCTTTTCTATTCAACTTCCTTTTTTATTTAATTTCCAAATAGATCGTTAAGGTATAGTGGTTTCTTGCATGAACTTTCAATTTTTATTTTTATGCAACTTCCATTTTTAATTTTATGCAACTTTCATTTTTATTCAACTTCATATTTTTATTCAATTTCCTTTTTTATTTAATTTCCAAATAGATCGTTAAGGTATAGTGGTTCCTTGAATGGACTTCCATTTTTATTCAACTCCCATTTCTATTCAACGATCTATTTGGAAATTAAATAAAACAAAGTTGAATAGAAAACGGAAGTTGCATAAAATTAGCAATAGAAGTTCATTCAAGAAACGACTATACTTTAATGATCTATTCGAAAATTAAATAAAAAAGGAATTGAATAGAAAAGAAAATTGAATAGAAAAGGAAATTGAATAAAAATGAAAATTGAATACAAATGGATACAAATGGAAGTTGCATAAAATTGAAAATGGAAAAGGAAGTTGAATAAAAATGAAAGTTGAATAAAAATAAAAATAAAATAAAAAAGGAAGCTGAATAAAATTAAAAAAGGAAGTTGCATAAAATTAAAAATGGAAATCCATTCAAGAAACCACTATACCTTAACGATCTATTTTGAAGTTAAATAAAAAATGATGTTGAATAAAAAAAGAAGTTGAATAGAAAAGGAAAATGAATAAAAAATGAAGTTGAATAAAAATGGAAGTTGCATAAAATTAAAAATGAAAGTTCATTCAAGAAACCACTATACCTTAACGATCTATTTGGAAACTAAATAAAAAAGGAAGTTGAATAGAAAAGGAAATTGAATAAAAATGGAAGTTGGAAATTAAATAAAAATGGAAGTTGAATAAAAATAAATACGGAAGTTGCATAAAATTAAAAATGGAAGTTGCATAAAATTAAAAATGGAGGTTGAATAAAAATAACAATGGAAGTTCATTCAAGAAGTTGAATGGAAAAAAAAATTGATTAAAAATGGAAGTTGCATAAAATTAAAAATGGAAGTTCATTCAAGAAACCACTATACCTTAACGATCTATTTGGAAATTAAATAAAAAAGGAAGTTGAATAAAAATAAAAATGAAAGTTGCATAAAATTAACACTGGAAGTTCATTCAAGAAACCACTATATCTTGACGATCTATTTGGAAATTAAATAAAAAATGAAGTTGAATAAAAATAAAAATGAAAGTTGCATAAAATTAACACTGGAAGTTCATTCAAGAAACCACTATACCTTAACGATCTATTTGAAAATTAAATAAAAAATGAAGTTGAATAGAAAAGAAAAAAAAAAAAAGGAAGTTGAATAGAAAAGGAAATTAAATAAAAAAAAAAGGAAGTTGAATAGAAAAGGAAATTAAATAAAATTGAAGTTGAATAAAAATAAAAATGGAAGTTGCATAAAATTAAAATAGAAGTTCATTGAAATTAGAAATGGAAAAGGAAATTGAATAAAAATTGAAGTTGCTTAAAATTAAAAATGAAATTTCATTCAAGAAATCACTAAGCACTACCAATTGTTAATTTTATGCAATTTCCATTTTTATTCAACTTCCTTTTTGATTTAATTTCTAAATAGATCGTTAAGGTATAGTGGTTTATTGAATGAAAGTCAATTTTGAATGAACTTCTATTTTCAATTTTGATGCAACTTCCATTTTTATTCATTTTCCTTTTCTATTCAAGTTCCTTTTTTATTTAATTTCCAAATAGATCGTTAATGTATAGTGGTTTCTTGAATGAACTTCCAGTGTTAATTTTATGCAACTTCCATTTTTATTCATTTTTAATTTTATTCAACATCCATTTTTATTCAATTTCTTTTCTATTCAACTTCCTTTTCTATTCAATTCCTTTTTTATTTAATTTCCAAATAGATCGTTAAAGTATAGTGGTATAGTGGTTTCTTGAATGAACTTCCACTTCCACTTTTATTTTTATTCAACTTCCATTTTTATTAAATTTCCTTTTCTTTTCCACTTCCTTTGTTTATTTAATTTCTAAATAGATTGTTAAGGTATAATGGTTTCTTGAATGAACTTCCATTTTTATTTTAAACAATGGAAGTCGAATGGAAAAGGAAAATGAATTCAAGTATAGTGGTTTCTTCAATGAACTTCCATTGTTAATTTTATGCAACTTCCATTTTTTATTTTGATGTAACTTCCATTTTTATTTTTATTGAACTTCCAATTATATTCAATTTCTTTTTCTATTCAACATCATTTTTTTATTTAATTTTCAAATAAATCGTTAAGGTATAGTGGTTCCTTGAATGGATTTCCATTTTTAATTCTATGCAACTTCCATTTTTATTCAATTTCCTTTTCTATTCAATTTTCTTTTCTATTCAACATCATTTTTTATTTAATTGCCGAATAGATCGTTAAGGTATATTGATTTCTTGAATGAACATCTATTTTTATTCAATTTTCTTTTTTATTTTATGCAACTTCAATTTCTTTTTTTATTCTACTTCCTTTTTTATTTAATTTCCAAATAGATAGTGAAGGTATAGTGGTTTATTGAATGAACTTCCATTTTAATTTTATGCAACTTCCATTTTTATTTTTATTCAACTTCCATTTTTATTCATTTCCTTTTCTATTCAACTTTTTTTTTTATTTAATTTCTAAATAGATCGTTAAGGTATAGTCGTTTCTTGAATGAATTTCCATTTTTATATTTATGCAACGTCCATTTTTATTTAATTTCAACTTCCATTTTTATTAAATTTCCTTTTTTTTTCCACTTCCTTTGTTTATTTAATTTCCAAATAGATCGTTAAGGTATAGTGGTTTCTTGAATGAACATTCATTTTTATTCAATTTCCTTTTTTATTTAATTTCTAAATAGATCGTTAAGGTATAGTGGTAATTCCATTTTTATTCAATTTCTTTTTCTATTCAACTTCCTTTTTTTATTTAATTTCCAAATATATCGTTAAGGTATAGTGGTTTCTTGAATGAACTTCCATTTTTATTTTTATTCAACTTCATTTTCCATTCAACTTCCTTTTTTGTTTAATTTCCAAATAGATCGTTAAGGTGTAGTGATTTCCTGAATAAACTTCCATTTTTATTTAATTTCATTTTCTATTCAACTTGTTTTTTTATTTAATTTCCAAATAAATCATTAAGGTATAGTTGTTTCTTCAATGAACTTTTTTTTTCTAATTTTATTGAACATCAATTTTTCTTTTTATTCAACTTCCATTTCTATTCATTTCCCTTTTCTATTCAATTCCTTTTTTATTTAATTTCTAAATAGATCGTTAAGGTATAATGGTTTCTTGAATGAACTTCCATTGTTATGTTTATTCAACTTCTATTTTTATTCAATTTCCAAATAGATCGTTAAGGTATAGTGGTTTCTTGAACTTCCATTTTTAATTTTATGCAATTTCCATTTTTATTTTTATTCAACTTCCATTTTTATTCAATTTTCTTTTTTATTCAACTTCCTTTTTTAATTTTATGCAACTTTCATTTTCTATTCAACTTCCTTTTTTATTTAATTTCCAAATAGATCGTTAAGGTATATTGGTTTCTTGAATCAACTTCCATTTTTTATTTTGATGCAACTTCCATTTTAATTTTCCAAATAGAGCGTTAAGGTATAGTGGTTTCTTGAAAGAACTTCCATTTTTAATTTTATGCAATTTCTATTTTTATTTTTATTCAATTTCCTTTTTCTATTCAACTTCCTTTTTTTAGGTAATTTCCAAATAGATCATTAAGGTATAGTGGTTTCTTGAATGAACTTCCATTTTTAATTTTATTCAACTTCCATTTTTATTTTTATTCAACTTCCAATTATATTCAATTTCTTTTTCTGTTCAACTTCCATTTCTATTCAATTTCCTTTTCAATTCGACTTCCTTTTTTATTTAATTTCCAAATAGATCGTTAAGCTATAATGGTTTCTTGAATGGACTTCCATTTTCAATTTTATGCAACTTTCAATTTTATTTTTATTCAACTTCCATTTTTATTAAATTTCCTTTTCTATTCAAGTTCCTTTTTTATTTAATTTCCAAATAGATCATTACGGTATAGTGGTATCTGGAATGAACTTTCATTTCTATTTTTATTCAACTTCCATTTTTAATTTTATGAACTTCCATTTTTATTTTTATTCAACTTCCATTTTTATTCAAATTTCTTTTTTATTCAATTTCCTTTTTCTATTCAACTTCCTTTTTATTTAACTTCTAAATAGATCGTTAAGGTATGGTGGTTTCTTGAATGAACTTCCTTTTTAATTTTATGTAGCTTCCATTTTTATTTTTATTCTACTACCATTTTTATTCAATTTTCTTTTTTATTCAACTTCGTTTTCTATTCAACTTCCATTTTTAAATTTATGCAACTTCCTTTTTTGTTTAATTTCCAAATAGATCGTTAAGGTATAGTGATTTTTTGAATGAATTTCCATTTTTAATTTTGTGCAACTTCCATTTTTAATTTTATTCAACTTCCATTTTTATTCAATTTCCTTTTCTATTCAATTTCCTTTTTATTCAATATCCTTTTTTATTCAACTTCCTTTTTAATTTTATGCAACTTCCATTTTTATTTTTATGCTACTTCCATTTTTATTTTTATTCAACTTCCTTTTTTATTTAATTTCCAAATAGATCGTTAAGGTATATTGATTTCTAGAATGAACTTCCATTGTTAATTTTATGCAACTTCCATTTTTATTTTTTTTCAACTTCTATTTTTATTCAATTTCTTTTTCGATTCAACTTCCATTTTTATTCAATTCCCTTTTTTATTTAATTTCCAAATAGATCGTTAAGGTATAGTGGTTCCTTGAATGAACTTCCGTTTTTAATTTTATGCAACTTCCATTTTTATTTTTATTCAACTTCCATTTTTATTTTCATTCAACTTCCATTTTTATTCAATTTTCTTTTCTATTCAACTTTTTTTTTATTTAATTTCCAAAGTGATTTTTTGAATGAACTTCCATTTTCAATTTTATGCAACTTTCATTTTTAATTTTATTCAACTTCCATTTTTATTCAATTTCCTTTTCTATTCAAGTTCCATTTTTAATTTTGATGCAACTTCCGTTTTTATTCATTTTCCTTTTCTATGCAACTTCCTTTTTTATTTAATTTCCAATTAGATCGTTAAGGTATAGTTGTTTCTTCGAATAAAAAAAAAAAAAATGGACGTTCATTCAAGAAATCACTATACCATAACGATCTATTTAGAAATTAAATAAAAATGGAAGTAGAATAAAAATGGAAGTTGAATGTAAAAGAAAATTGAATAAAAATGGAAGTTGAATAAAAATAAAAATAGAAATTGCATAAGATTAAAAATGAAAGTTCATTCAAGAAACCACCATACCTTAACGATCTATTTGGAAATTAAATAAAAAAAGGAAGTTGAATAGAAAAGGAAGTTGAATAAAAATGGAAGTTGAATAAAAATAAAAATGGAAGTTGCATAAAATTAAAATGGAAGTTTATTCAGGAAACGACTATACCTTAACGATCTATTTGGAAATTAAATAAAAAAGAAGTTGAGTAGAAAATGAAATTGAATAAAATGGAAATTCATTCAAGAAACCACTATATCTTAAGGAAATTGAATTTAATTGGATTTCCTTTTTTAATTTTATGCAACTTCCATTTTTAATTTTATTCAACTTCCATTTCTATTCAATTTTTCTTTTTTATTCAATTTCCTTTTCTATTCAACTTGTTTTTTTATTTAATGTCCAAATAGATCGTTAAGGTATAGTGGTTTCTTCAATGAACTTTTCTTGCTAATTTTATGGAACTTCCATTTTTATTTTTATTCAACTTCCATTTTTATTCATTTTCCTTTTCCATTCAACTTCATTTTTATTTAACTTCCAAATAGATTGTTAAGGTATAATGGTTTTTTGAATAAACTTCCATTTTTAAATTTATGCAACTTCCATTTTTATTTTTATTCAATTTCCTTTTCAATTCAACTTCCTTTTTATTTAATTTCCAAATAGATCGTTAAGGTATGGTGGTTTCTTGAATGAACTTTCATTTTTAATTTTATGTAACTTCCATTTTCATTTTTATTGAACATCAATTTTTATTCAATTTCCTTTTCTATTCAACTTTTTTTTTATTTAATTTCCAAATAGATCGTTAAGGTATGGTGGTTTCTTGAATGAGTGGTTTCTTGAATGAACTTCCAGTGTTTCATTTTTATTCAATTTCCTTTTCTATTCAACATCATTTTTTTATTTAATTTCCAAATAGATCGTTAAGGTATAGTGGTTTATTGAATGAACTTCCATTTTAATTCATTTTCCTTTTCTATTCAATTCCTTTTTGATTTAATTTCCAAATAGATCATTAAGGTATAGTTGTTTCTTGAATGAGCTTCCATTTTTAATTTTATGCAACTTCCATTTTTATTTTTATTCAACTTCCATTTTTATTAAATTTCCTTTTCCATTCAACTTTCTTTTTTATTTAATTTCCAAATAAATCGTTAAGGTATAGTGGTTCCTTGAATGAACTTCCATTTTTAATTTTATGCAATTTCCACTTTTATTTTTATTCAACTTCAAATTATATTCAATTTCTTTTTCTATTCAACTTCTTTTTTTATTTAACTTCAAAATAGATCGTTAAGGTATAGTGTTTCTTGAATTAACTTCCATTTTAATTTTATGCAACTTCCATTTTTAATTTTATTCAACTTCCATTTGTATTCAATTTCCTTTTCTATTCAACTTCCTTTTTTATTTAATTTCCAAATAGATCATTAAGGTATAGTGGTTTCTTGAATGAATTTTTTTTTTTCTAATTTTATGCAACTTCCATTTTTATTTTTATTGAACTTCCATTTTTATTCAATTTCTTTTTCTATTCAACTCCTTTTTTATTTAATTTCCAAATATATCGTTAAGGTATAGTGGTTCCTTGAATGGATTTCCATTTTTAATTTTATGCAACTTTCATTTTTATTTTTATTCAATTTCTTTTTCCATTCCACTTCCACTAAAACAAATTGAGTCTTGAATGACAAAATTTTTTTGTCTCCAAAGAGCTAATTTCGTCACCATAGATATTTGTGAGGAAATATTTTCGTCACCGGTTTCGTCATTGAATGTTTGTCACTAAAAGCCACTGTGACGAAAAATAATTTCGTCACTAATGAAATTACTTCAGTGACGAAATTTTTTGTCACCAATAAAATAACATTTTGTAGCTAAAAATTCTCATTTTCGTCACCAAATAGTTATTCAGTACCATATTTATAACTTTAGTTGACGAATAAATTTGTCACACATGTGGATTATTGATGAGGAAATAATTTCGTCACAGTAACATGTAAAGGTGACAAAATTTTTTGTCACACATGTTGATCATTGATAAGGAAATAATTTCGTCACAGTAAGATGTAATATTTCGTCACAAATATGTATATATATACGTGACGAAATTTTTAGTCACCAAACAACAAAATCAATGAAAATTTTCATATATAGGCTGCAATAAATTTTGTTACAAAAATTGTTTATTAGCGACGAATAATCACTTTGTCATAATAACAAGTACAAATCACGAAACAAATTCGTCACTAAACTTGTTCCATATTTTATAATTTAATTTAAATTATTATTTCATAAATATCCCTGCTCATATCTCAATAGTTTTCAAATATACTAACAAATCCACTAGCTATTATACACCACTCCACAAAACAATTCAGTAACCAATATATATTATAAATCAAAATATATCCATCAAACAAATTTAATAATAATTCATTAAGTATAACAAAAACACTATCACAACTAATCTCAAAATGAACTAAGTATCAATCGAAAAAAAAAATAACATTTGATCTTGATTTTCGAGTAGAACTAAGTATTAGTCCACAAAAAATATCAACACTTGATCTTGATTTGCAAGTATGCTTCCAAATGTCATCAAAAACCAATCTGCAAAGAAAATAAAAAAGGAAAACATTAATATATTATCAATTACAACTAAACTAATATATAAATAATTTTATTTTATAAACTAATTTAGCAAAAATGCATTTTTTTAATATTGGACTTTCATCTGTCCTAAACCACAAAAAACAGCTGATCTAACTGGGGCAAGTGAATCATGTGAAATGAACACATATGAACCTACCAATGTTGAAAACAATCAAGCAACATGATGACTTTTATTGTCATTTAGAATGGTTCAGTGAAACTTGGAAATTGGAATCAAAGGTAGTCCACTATTATGCAAGCATCATACCCAATTGATGAGCAACTAACCAAAACATAATAAAACAACTACAAATAAACATAGAAAGGAACAAAACCAATATACACCCCCTAAGTTGCCATCCCTTGAACTAGCATACATTCCATTCATACTGTGAGTTTCCAAACCAAAAGTCTCGTGCTTATACTATGTGTTTCTACGAGTCACTTTTGTCCTTAATAAGGTGTTCAAACCAATTTCTAGGCATTTTCATGATTAGTACACTGTTTTCCATATTTTTAAGCTAAAAAGTTCAAAAAATGCAAGTTTGATACTAACCCAAAAAAAAAAAAAAAATGCAAGTTTGAGCTAAATTTTCAAATCGGGAGTCTAGTGCTTGTTCGGTGAGTTTGTATAAGTCACTTTGGTCCTTACTAAGGTGTTTGAACTGATCATTGTGTATTTCTATGGCTAATTCAAAATTTTCCCTCTGGATGCCAATTTTCAACCTCAAGTGTTCAAAAAATGTACCCAAAAAAAAAAAAAAAAGGTGTTCAAAAAATGCAGATTTGAGCTTAATTTTAAAATAGGGAATCCTATGATTGTTCCATGAGTTTCTACAAGTTAGTTTAATCCTTACTAAGTTGTTAGTATTGATTCTTGGGCATTTTCCGTGACTATTTCATGATTTTTCCCTCTAAATGCTTATTTTCAAGCATAAATACTAAAAAAAATATTTTGTTCTTACTTCTATGCTTACTTTTGGTTGGCATGAAGTCAACTACAACAAAAGACAATCAAAACAACAAACACTAACAGAACCTTGCTTCCCCTGTTTCAAAGTTGAGCTAAAAGCAACAACCAATACTTAAGACCTAAACTAACAACATCAAACCTGCCATATAAGCACCACAAATCAACACCCAAACACAACAACCAAACCAGACCCAATACAGTAGCAATCATGCCACAAAGTGTTTAATGCTACTTGGATATTTTTGGTACTGTTGCTGGTAACATCAAGCATTTGGTTTTGTTTATTCCCAGCTAGGTTGCGTCCATACTAAAGGCTGCTATGGACTGCACAGGAATAAGGTTAGAGTGCCATGTGTTGGGCCATTTGTTAGAGGTGGCTGCTTATGTGTTGTATCTTGATACACAGTTCTAACTTGGATTCTATTAATTTCTTTTTAGTTTCTTTATAGCGATCCCGAGTTTTAACCCTTGTTGTACAGTGACTCGGAGTTAGTTCCGTAGAAGTTAGCAGCTGTTTGAACCTTGTTTACGTCCTTTCTACCTTGTTTTTGGAGTTACAGGATGTGTTGGGCATGTTTCGAGTGAGTGGTTTGAGCCTTGGTTTAAATCTTTGAGTGTTCGAATTTTGGTCTTTCCGCTCGAGCGGGTCTTGGAGCGCTCGAGCGGAGATTGCATGCTTCCCGTATTTTGAACCCTACAAAACTTCTGCAGGTGTGGTATCTACGCTCGAGCTGGTTTTCTGCGCTCGAGCGGGTTGCGCTCGAGCGGGATTGTTTGCGCTCGAGCGGACAGTACGTTTTTGGCGTGAGTTCTGGGAAGGAAAATTGTAACGCTCGAGCGGACTGTCCTTCACGCTCGAGCGGAAGTTTTCCATTTCTGTGTCTTGGCGCTCGAGCGGGCATTCTTGCGCTCGAGCGGACCATGTCTTTTGCTCTTTACGCTCGAGCGCTCTGTTTTACGCTCGAGCGGGAATGTCGCATATCAGGCATCAGTTGGGCGTTTTTGAATCACTTTTTACATTCTTCCTCTCTCTCTTACTTTCCAAAAAGATCTTTTGAGAGCCTCTCTCTCTAGTATTATCTTCTCTCTAAGGTTTGATCTCTCTAGAGTGTGAATCTATCCTAGTGCCTTTGTTAATAAGATAGAGGGTGTTGAGATCTTCGTTCTAATCGGAAAAAGTTGGGATTTGGAGCACTTTGGGTTTTGGTCTTCATCTCTGTTTGGGCTCTGACTTCGAGGTAGGGATAACCTACTCCATCTTATGAGTTTTGTCTTTGAATTTTAGCATTTTGATATGTTGGGGTTTGTTGGGTAATTTTGAGAAAGTTTGGGTCTTTTGTGTAATTTTGCAAAAGTTGGGGTTTTATTTATAATAAACCTAGATGCATGTTTGGCATAGAGAAATGAGATTTAATATTGGAACATTGATAGAAATGAAACTTTAGGGTTGTTTGAGAATTATGGTAATTTACCCTAATTAGTTTAATTAATTAATGTATGTAATTAATTAAAGAAAACGAGGAATTGAATTGAGAATGTTGGAATTGAGGATGTATGGGACTAAAGGGTGTAGTTGAGTCATTCATTGCTCACCTAGTTGAAATGTTGATATATTATCCATTTGTGCATTTATTTCCTGTTTAGAGATAATTGCTTTGGACTACCGGTAGAAGGTAGTGTTGATTGTTGTAGACAATGCATGATGATTAGGCAAACTAAAACTAATCGATTGGATGTGTCATAGAGTATGACGGTTGGTAGAATACATTAGCTTGATGTATTGATTGATTGCGTATATGATTATGTGTTTATATGCATTGCTTGTGTATGGGAGGAGATGGGGGATGTACTCCACGGTTTAGGGGAAGATGGGAGATGTACCTCTAAGCCGGTTAACAGTTTAGGGGAAGATGGGGGATGTACCTCTAAACCAGATTAGTAGTTATGGGAAGATGGGGGATGGACCCGGGGATGCAGCTCATATGCTCTCCTATTGCAGTTATGATATAGCTCTTACACTTATCGATTGAAGTGTTGTTTGGATTGATTTGATATAGCACTAAAATGTATATCGTTATCAATTGTGAAGTATAGAAATGTTTCTATGATAAGTTGATACGGTACCAGCATGTGTATCTTGAAGGAATTTCAAAAGTGTTTTAGTGAGGGATTATAATCTCATCAAATGTTTTGGCCAGAGTACTGAGCCGTGTTTTCAAACTCAAAGTTGAATAAGAAATGGAAGGCGAAGTGTAGCGTAGACTTGATTGTCATGGAGTTGTCATATGATGTGAATGAATATATCTGTGTTGACCATCTATCAGTTGTTGATCTTCTAGTCATTACTCATAGTTGGTTTAGTGTATTTCTACTGGGTTGTGGCTCACCCTATATGGGAACATCATTTTCAGGTACAGGTAGCAGGTTACCTCCAAGGACATAGCTTGGAAGGCTAGAGGCAGACAGACTGTTTTTGTTGCTTTATTTTCTTGATGTACTATTTGTGGATCCAAGCCAAGGGCTTAATGTGTAATTGAGTTAGTACTCTCTTATTTGTAACCAAGTGTTAACTTGGAAAGCTGTAAGCCCATAGGGCATTTATTTCTGTGTTGGTATGTAATGCTTCTTGTAAAGGACTACCCTGTTGAATAAAATGATGTTTGTCTCTCATGTCAATGCATGTTAATATTGATGGGTTTTATGTATTATTTTGGGGGCGTGACAACTTGATATCAGAGCATACCGGGTTCGAATACTTTGGGTACGTGGGAAGTGATTAGGATCACAATGGGTTTGTCTCGCTTGTTAGAGACTTAGATGTAATGTTATGTGCTTGAGTGATAACATGTTTATGTGACTATTTGGGTATGGGATTTAATTTCTAGGATGTTGATTGGATCCTTGGGTTTCTGGGAGTTGTAGACGCGCCCGCGTGGGCTTCCATCTAACAGTTCAAGGACTCGATTTGTGTCGCGGTTCTTAATCTTGAACCAAAGAGTCCAAATCTGGCAAATCGTTTTGAAAACAGATTTTTTGAAAGAAGTGCCAAACATGGACTGCTTTGCCAGATACAGAGTCGCCACCTAAATGTTTTTAAAATGGGAAATTTAGGAAACCCTGACTCGGTGCCGAAGGCCACGTGTCCGTCATCACCAAAGTGATCTTGGCTCAGGAGCTTGGGTACGATCGGGGAAGGTCAGCTATGAGCACCCCCTCTCGCCCGGTCCGAAGACCGGCCTCTACTAACCATGATATCCGTTTTTGAAAACATTATGTGTTCTTATTCCGGTTATTAGCCTAGAATTACTATGTTATGCGCACAGCAAACAAGTATAGACCAAATCGCCTAAATTGGAACAAAACACTACATGTTTGTTTTGAAAACAGTTTGCTACTCGCAAGTAGGCTAAAATGCAGGTTTTGCCACCCTCGAGTGGGCTTTTAGAAAAGATGATTTTGCCACTATCTAGTGGGCTTAAAACTCACAGTTTTTAATGTATTGTCCCAATTTAGGTAATTCGACCTCCATCCACAGGCATTCAAGCAGTTATGTCACATAAGCACTTAGCCTCATGGTAATCATGCTATTATGGCAACATTCACACGCATGCGATATGCTAAAGCATAAAAGCTCACCTAGTACTCCAAGCCAAAACAGAAGCTCATTAGAAATCCATGCATGGACCTAAGCATACTGAAATGTCTAATGCAACACATGCAAAGATGTAATCTAGGCAGGCTCGGCTATCCTAAACATGGCATATGGGATGCTACAAATAACACGTATTCAATTTGGAATTGAAAGTACGATGCAGTTTGTATGATGTGCCGAGCCTGATGCATGTCAACAAATGTATGGATGCACGCATGCATTGCATAAGGTATGCTAATTTTAAATATGCCCTAATCTACCATCATAAGCAGGTAAATAAAAGGGAAGAAAGAAGTGGGGGTTGGAAGACATACACACACCCACACACACTTATTACAGATTTGCCCTCACTCGGAGGGACCAAAATAATAATACAGTCCCAAAATAAATGAATAAATATTACAAATTCTAACTACTCAAATTAAATCGAATAAATGAAAGAAAAGGGGCCTCAGCCCTGCCTTGGGGCGCGCGAATGATGCATGCTTGATCCGACTTGCCCGGAAAACCCGTGCCATGGCATTGCTGCTTCTGTTTTTACTGCCCTGCCTCTCCAAAATTTTCCAGAGCCCTATAACACCCCCTTACATACTGCTGGACACCACCGGCTGGGGGAAAAGCTCACCGGATGCTCCAGTTTACCACCGGCTGCTTATGGTGTTTATCGGCACCAATACAGTGCCGGTCGGCACATAATACTGCCGGTCGGCAGAAAGTTCCTGCAGAGGACAGTTTGACAGCAGCAGCAAAAACAGCAGTGCAAGGCATGGTTTTTGGGCATATGTAAGCATGGTCATGGCCTCCTATCATGCTTGGGGACTCAAGGAGGTATGACTCTTGGTTCTAGGGCCATCAATTATACATTGGATGCATGATAGCCTAAGGAACCAAGATTGCTATTTTGATGTAACAATGCATGCAACACAAACATGAGAACTAAGTCCCTATCATGTCATAATCAAGGGCCTTAGTGACATGGGGATTGAGGTGTGTTTTGTCACTTGGAGTACAAACACCCCTCAATTCCCATACTTGGTTTGACACCCCAAACCAAGTGATGAAATGCAACCATGCAAACATGCAAACATGCAAACATGTAAACTAGGATGTTAGCAAATTAAGTACCACACAACTAACACGTTAGTCATGCAAAATGCTAGAATGTAAAAAAAGGCTAGAGTGATACAAAAATGAGCTAAGTATGCAATGGGATCAACCAAGTATGCAACTAGCATGTGATGAGCATATAATGACGGTCTTAATTACCATGGGGGAGGCCTCAAACCTCCCCAAAAACAGTAGCAAGATGTGCTCCAAAACAAGAACAAAATGTCATGCAAGCATGCAATTTGATGGGCCTAAACTAAGGCAACAAAAAGAGTAACTTGACACCACTTACACAACCACTCATGGCATGCATCTAACAACCAAAAACAGACTTTTAGCATGTGAAATGACACCCAAGCCCCATATAGGGCAGCCCCAAAAATGCACCAAACATGGAAGCATGCACAATGCTCATTCCTAGACATACAAGAGCACACCTTTATGGCATGAAATAGGCTACACATGCATATATACAAGCATGATTTATGGACTGAAAAATGACCCTAGATGATGCCAAATCATAGGATCAAGACAAGTTAAGCATGCTAGGAGCCAAAACATACAAGGCTTACAAGCCTAAAGTACAAAACAACCATGTCAAGCACACTATTCATGGTAAAATCAGTGGCTCACAGCCCTTATGCGTGACAAAACAAGACCAACATCCTCAAGATATTAGGCTAAAACATGGAGGCATATGAGGCTAAACACATGGCACATTTGTAAGCAAAGTAAAGCATTACTAAGCTAACATGAAAGGCATGTTAAAGGCTACAAATCCAACCTAAAACAGAGATCAAACATGTTCCAAAACACTCAAAACAACTCTGAAATGAAGCCAAAACCGACCATGTACACATGCTACTTTTTAGGTCAAAAAAAAAAGGCAAACAAGGGACAAAGGGGAGAGGGGTGTCTCTCCCCTATATGAGACTTGAAACCACCTTCCTCACCACTGAAAACCCACTGGTTTTCAGTGGTGAGAAGACCAAATCACCAAGTAAACAAAGCCTTAAGAAAAGAGGGCTAAAATGGCCAAAGCAAAGCCTAAGAAGGTGAGTTTTCACTCAAATCAAAAAGTGACCTTAATGAATGTTCTTGAGCAAGTAAAAACAAGATTTTTTTATGTTATGCACAAAGCTCAAATCATAAAGCAAAAGGGGTAGAAACTTGTTGCAAGATTGGGGAATATAAAGTGAAGTTCTTACCCTTGAAGATCCTTTGAAGAACAAGAGGTCCAGCCACTCTCTAGTGATCAAAACCAGCTCAAAACCACAGCAATCAACCTCCCAAGTCTCTCAATCTCGAGCTAAGGTGTAAAAGTGTGTGTAATGGTGCAAAAGTAAGGTAAAATCACACTTTTTGGCCTAAAATCACACACACAAGAGGAGAGAGAGAGGGAGAATCTAGAGAGAGAAGATATATCACACAGATATATAGATATATGCTCTGGTTTTTTGACCTAAATGGCTAACCCTTGTAAAGGGAGATGAAATGGAGTTATATAGGCAAAAATGAAGCTCTTACTTAATGGCTAAGCAAAGAGAGGGGGGTTCAAGAGGTGCAAGAGGCTCTTGGCTTCTAAGAGAAGCTAAGACAGCTGGCCAAGCTTCTCCAAGAAGCTTGGCCAAAGGTTCAAGCTCCTAGAGGAGAGAGGGGGTCAAAGGGCCCAAAGGAAGCATCCCCGTGCATGGGGAATGGTGATGGTGCATTCCAGCTGGCACAGCTGGCATGCACCAAGTCTGAGGATTCAAGAGGGTCACACCGACCAGCCAAAACAGTCACCGGCACAAAAAAGTGCCGGTCGGCAGTATAAAGTGCCGACCAGCCAAAGGTTTTGAGAAAACAGTGCCGATGGAAGAAATGGAGGGCCGGTGAAGTGAGGGGCTAGCCGGTGGTGATCAGGGGTGGCCAACAAGCCTTCCCCTACTCTCTGATACAAAAACACACAAGTCTTGGTACAAAACCAAGCACAGTACAAACCGGTTGAGAGATCCTGAGGCGCAACGCGCAGCCGGGGCCTCCGGGAACTCAAAACAAACGCAATCATGGATAATCACCGAGTGTTCAAGCGGTGACGTCCGAGTCTTGAGGACGGTCAAAAATAGGGTGTCTACAGTTGCCCCTCTTTGACAGAACTCGGCAGTCATAACAATGACGGGAGTGAATGTCAAAGCCCGAAGACGACCCATTTTTGACAAGGCCGAAGACTTGGACAAACATACAAGACAAGCAAGATATGCGCCTACAGGCAGGGGCAAAATGCAACTGAAAATGCAAGAAGCCTAGCATAATTTATGAAGAAAAGCTGTAACGAAGCACACATGCGACAGTTTTAAGCTAGCCAAGACAAAACCAACTACACTACAAGGCAGAGGGAATTGTGAGAGAATCAAGCGATTCTCGCTACGTTTCACGCGGAGAGTACAATACCTGTCCGGTTCATCTGGTCACGCCAGCTTCAAATGAACCGTACATACAATATCGTGCCTGAAAAGAAAGCAAACTTAACAGGTATGACATTGTTAGCAACATTCATAACAGTGCAAACGAAAGTGCGTGACAACGCATGCAATGTGTATAGAAAATTGTAATTGAACACATATAGTAAAGCAGAGCACGCATACAATGCAATGTGTATAAAAGGGAATTGAACACATGTCAATAAAGCAAAGCACGCATACAATGCAATGTGTATAAAAGGGAATTGAACACATGTCAGTAAAGCAAAGCACGCATACAATGCAATGTGTATAGAAGGTAATTGAACACATATCAGTAAAGCAAAGCACGCATACAATGCAATGTGTATAAAAGGGAATTGAACACATGTCAGTAAAGCAAAGCACGCATACAATGCAATGTGTATAGAAGGTAATTGAACACATATCAGTAAAGCAAAGCACGCATACAATGCAATGTGTATAAAAGGGAATTGAACACATGTCAATAAAGCAAAGCACGCATACAATGCAATGTGTATAAAAGGGAATTGAACACATGTCAGTAAAGCAAAGCACGCATACAATGCAATGTGTATAGAAGGGAATTGAACACATATCAGTAAAGCAAAGCACGCATACAATGCAATGTGTATAAAAGGGAATTGAACACATGTCAGTAAAGCAAAGCACGCATACAATGCAATGTGTATAGAAGGTAATTGAACACATATCAGTAAAGCAAAGCACGCATACAATGCAATGTGTATAAAAGGGAATTGAACACATGTCAGTAAAGCAAAGCACGCATACAATGCAATGTGTATAGAAGGTAATTGAACACATATCAGTAAAGCAAAGCACGCATACAATGCAATGTGTATAAAAGGGAATTGAACACATGTCAGTAAAGCAAAGCACGCATACAATGCAATGTGTATATAAAGGAGAACTTGAACACATATCAGTAAAGTCATGCACGCATACATGGCAATGTGTAATAGAAACTTGAACACATATCAGTAAAGTCATGCACGCATACATGGCAATGTGTATATAAAGGAGAACTTGAACACATATCAGTAAAGCAAAGCACGCATACAATGCAATGTGTAATAGAAACTTGAACACATATCAGTAAAGTCATGCACGCATACATGGCAATGTGTATATAAAGGAGAACTTGAATCATGATAAAACATGGTGTTGAGAGGCAACGTATTGCAACATAGTATAATTGAAATGATTTCTTTTGAAATTCACGGGATATGAAAAGGATACGGGAAGGAACGTCCTTCACATGTACCGGGCATTGCTCGCGAAAGTCATGGCCTGAGGTCAACTCGAAGGTCCAGTTGTATTCTGAAAGTGCAGTTTCTTGTACTGCCTTAAGTAATAAAGACGCCAAATTACACAATTGACCCGAACAAGGGCGCGGAAGGTACAACGACCGAAAGGGGAGGCTACTGGTACAATGCCGATACTCTGCTACCCCGTTATTTTCCTGCTTTACTTTCCTTTTTAATTAGGAGTTTAAGCACATTGCACTGCCTCAAGCATGTTTAAATTCTTTTGAAGTTGCGGGTTTTTACAAAAACACATGACGGAAATGAAACAGCTATTCGCTCGAAAAGGTGTTGCGCTTGTGTGCATCGCATCGCAAGGCATCACATAACAATGTGAATGAAATTGAAACTGTTGTTTTGAAAACAAGGTATCTGTAACAAGCCCGCGAGGGACCTCGCTACAGTTCGGACTCGATTTTTGTTGCGGTTCTCAATCTTGAACCAAAGAGTCCAAATCTGGCAAATCGTTTTTGAGAAAAACAGATTTTTTGAAAGAAGTGCCAAACATGGACTGCTTTGCCAGATAACAGAGTCGCCACCTAAATATTTTAAAATGGGAAATTTAGGAAACCCTGACTCGGTGCCAAAAGGCCACGTGTCCGTCATCACCAAAGTTGGCTCGGGAACTTGGGTACGATTGGGGAAGGTCACATCGTGAGCACCCCCGCTCGCCCGGTCAAAGACCGGCCTCTACTAACCATGATATCTGTTTTTTGAAAACATTGTGAGTTCTTATTCCGATTATTAGCCTAGGTTACTATGTGATGCTCGCAGCAAACAAGTATAGATTGGGCCGTCTGAATTGGAACAAAACATTTTATGTTTGTTTGTTTGAAAATGGTTTGATGGTGCTACCCGCAGGTAGGCTTAAAATGCGGATTTTCCACCCTCAGGTGGGCTTAGAAAACAGCGATTTTGCCACTATCTAGTGGGCTTAAAACAAACATTTGATGAATTATTCCAATTCAGATAACTCAACCTCCACCCACAGGCATTCAAGGTAGTTATATCACATAAGCAAATAGCCTCATGGTAAGCATACTATCATGGCAACACTCACACGCGTGCAAGGATGCTAAAGCGTAAAACTTACCGAGTACTCCAAGCCAAAACAAGAAGCTAATTAGAAATCATGCATGATCCTAAATGCGCTGAAATGCCTAATGCAACACATGCAAAAATGCAAACTATAGCAGGCTCGGCTATTCTAAACATGGCATGTGAAATGCAACAACTAACATGTATTCAACTTGGAATTGAAATACAATGCAGTTAGTATGATGCGCCGAGCCCGGTGCATGCAATACAGATGAATGATGCAAACATATTGTCATACTGTATGCTAATTGAAATATGCCCTATATCTAACCATCGTAAGCAGGTAAATAAAAGGGAGAAAGATGTGGGGTTGGAAGACATACATCACACTCACCCACCCTTATTACAACATTGCCCTCGCGCAGAGGGTCCGAATAAATAATAATACAGTCCGAATGAAAGAATAATACAATCCAAAATATTACAGATTTCTAATTAATTAACAAATTAATTACAAAAGAAATAAAACTGGCATGCAAGCCAGGGACTGCCTCGCTTCTGATGGATTATGCATGTTGGGCTGCCTTAGCGCGGAAATCCACTGGGATGCCCCAATCCGCCTCTGTTTGCAATTTTTCTCGAAATGCGTGCCAGACTCTGAAAAGTTGCTGATCCTTGATTTTGCTATAACAGAGAGCAGGAAAAGGGCATAGCAATGTATTTCACAAATATATGCATGCCTCGATCCTCGTGCCACCAATCACGCATATCGATGCATGATGGCCGAAGAACCGAATTGCACAACTCAATATAGGATGAATGCATATGAATGCTACAACAAAAACCTAACTCCATCATGGGTAATCCGGAGTGTCGGTGACTTGGGAATTGAGACCCGTTCCGTCACTCGGAGTACGAAACGCGCCTCGTTTCCGTGCAATATGCATGAAATGCAACTAAGATACAGCCTAGTATGCACAATGCTGTGAAAGTGAGATGAAAAGGAGATGAAAATGAGGCGCCTCGAAAAGCGTGCGCGCGGGCACGCAAACCGAGGCGATGACATGAAATGCAAATCGGATAAAACCGAAGTGCCTCGAAATGCGTGCACACGGGCACGCAAACCGAGGCGGTGATGTGAAATGCAAATCGGATAAAACCGAAGTGTCTCAAAATGCGTGCACACGGGCACGCAAACCGAGGCGGTGATGTGAAATGCAAATCGGATAAAATCGAAGTGCCTCGAAATGCGTGCACACGGGCACGCAAATCGAGGCATGGCCCGAAGGCATGAAATGGCATACGGAATGCGAATTGGGCTTACGCTAACATGAGAGGGCCTCGGCCACACTCACATAAGCTGCCGGTAGATGAAAATGAAGTGCCTCGAAATGCGTGCACACGGGCACGCAAACCGAGGCATGGCCCAAAGGCATGAAAATGATATACAAATGAGACATGGCATATGGCATGTGGAAGATGCAAATTTCAACAACCAAAATGATGCAAAACAGCCCCTGAATTATGGCAAAATTACACCTGATGCCCGAAACAATTCCCTAAATGCAATGGAATGGCCTACAGCTATGCCAAATATGCAGAATATGGACATGAAGTGTAAAGATAGATGCTAGGCAGCCCCTAAACTAGCGTTTTTTCAGTACAAAGCATGGCCAAACAATGATCATAAGTATAGCAACAATAGCTTGCAAAAATACGGGAAAAGAGGGGAATTACAAAGCAAGTGGTATCTACAATGCTCAAACCCAAAAAAATAGTTCTACAACATTAAAGAGGGGCCAAAAATATGCACATTTACAAAAGATGGAAGCTTCCAATTCAGTGCGTAGATATACTAAACATAGCATGCAAAATAAGGGCCAAAAGAGGGTTATAAAGAGAGGTATCATAAGCAATGACCAAACAACTCAAGAACCTTGATAAACATGAAGAATAGACCAAAACAAGACACTTTCTAAGCCTGATGAAGGCTGAAATCAGAAGC
The DNA here is from genome assembly GCA_036172215.1 of Camellia granthamiana. Lineage (NCBI taxonomy): Eukaryota > Viridiplantae > Streptophyta > Magnoliopsida > Ericales > Theaceae > Camellia > Camellia granthamiana. Next base: position 152,300,481 of record CM069906.1, read on the forward strand.
TAAGCAAGCCTAACAAAGCATGCGAATTTACGGAAAATATGATGGGTTACAAAGAAAGTACCAAAAATATTCACCAAATGGCTTAAGGCCCTTAACAAAGCATGACAAGGAGACAAAAATAAGGCTCTTTCTAAGCCTGATGAAGGCTGAAATCCGGAGCCAAATAAGTCTAACACAGCATGCAAAACATGACCAAAGAGAGATACAAAGAGAGGCCATTCATGGAGACACCAAACAAGATTGGTCCCTTCTACAATGTTGTAGAGGGACACAAAATAGGCTCAAAATCAGTTTATAGCATGCTCCAAAAATAAATTCACATGAGCTAAAAATAGCATGCAAGTTTACGGTAATTTGGAGGATTTACAAAGGAAATGCATGATAGAGTCATCAAACATGATGGAGCCCTTCTTCAATGTTGAAGAGGGACTCAAAATAATCCCACCCACAATATATAGTATGCTCGAAATCAGACCACTCAAAAGCCAAACAAAGCATGCAATTTTATGGCCTAAAGAGTGGTATTGAAAGAAATATATGATAGAAATGCCAAATGAGGTTGAGCCCTTCTACAATGTTGTAGAGGGGCTCAAAATGAGCACAAAAACAGTAGGGGTCAAAGCCTAAAAATAAAAGCAAATAGAGTAAAGAATTGATGGAAAAAAGTGCTAGAAAAAAGGTATTAGAGGCTTACCCTTGATGACAACTTTTTTGAGGCTTCTTGGCTCCAATTTGCTGATCTTTGGCCCTTGAAGAACACTTCTTTGCTGCTGAAATAGAGTTGTTGATGGTGGTGCTTAGGGTTGGTGAAGGAATGGCTTAGAACCCTAAAGGTTTTTTTGAGGTTTTGAGATTGAAAATGGAGGTTTTGAGAGAGAGAGCTTTTAGACCAAATTTTGTAACCCTAGCAAAGGGGCTGTCCAGCCCTTTAAGTAGACAAAAAAAGATGTAAAAGGGGAGGGAAATGGAGGCAAGATTTCCCTCCCAAAATATCCCCCGGATGGGGGAGATATTTCAGAAAAATATCTGGACAGCTGGAAAGAGCTGGAAAGCAGAAAGCTGGCCGGCCAGGTGGTTTTCTGGAAGGTGGCCGGCCGGCCACCCCAACTGGTCGGCCAGCCACTCTCCCTGGCCGGCCGGCCATGGCCCAAAAGTGAAGTGCAAAAATGCTGGCCGACCACCACTCCTTAGTGTCCTCCCATGTGTGTAGAATAAGGCCCCAGGGTCGGAATCTGGCAACACTGAAGCAGAAGTCACAACATAGAGCTTGAAGGAGAGGCTCAAAAATGAAACTCACAATTGCTGGCCGACCACCACTTTTTGGTGTCCTCCCATGTGTGTAGAACAAGGTTCCAAGGTTGAAAATGGGCAACACTGAAGCAGGAGTCACAACATAGGACTTGAAGGAGAGGCCCAAAAATGAAGTTCTGAATTGCTGGCCGACCATGCTCTTTTGGTGTCCTCCCATATGCCCTGATCACAAATATGTAGCTTTGGTTGGAAGAAAATACCCCTAGGGTGTTCAACATTGGCCCGGAAGTGAGCAAAACGGGCGCCGGAGGAGCGAAACTGGTTATCTGGGATAATTGCTGGCCTCCCACCCCCCAGTGATCTTCCTAGTGTTGAAACAGAGGTACCTGCCAAATTTGAACAAAAACTAATGAGAAATGAATGCTCGGGGCCAAAACCGCGCAATTCGGGGTCCCGAAAATGGGCTGCAGGTGCCGGAAGTGGTGTTCAGCAGCGAAGTGGGTATCTGCGACCCCAGTGTCCCTCGGAATAGTAAAACAGAGAAACCTTCCAAAAATCGGAGAAAACCGATGCAAAATGAATGCTCGGGGCCAAAACCGCGCAGTTCGGGGTCCCGAAAACCGGCTGTAAGCATCGGAAGTGGCTTACGGCCACGAAGTGGGCATCAGAGGCCCCAGGGTTCCTCGTAATGATGAAACAGAGGCACTTACCAAAAAACGGAGAACTCGGAGATGGTTGGGCGGTCCCGAACCGAGGCACACGGCCTGACGGCTCCGAAAACCGGGAACCGGGCTCCGAAATGGGCAAAATGGCCTACGGCCACGAAAAGTAGCTCACGGCCACCGAGAGATAGTCTACAGGACCACTCCCTCCCCTCAGGAAAGAAAACAGAGAAAATCGAGTCTGGTTCGCAAACCGAGACAAGGCACAGAAGAGAGTTCGGAAGTCCGGAGGCAGGGCGCACGGCCGCGACTCTGAGACTTCTGAACGAGCACAACATGCAACATCACCGAGCGCTCAACCGGTGACGTCTGAGTCTTAAGGTCGGTCAAAAATGGGGTGTCTACAGTTGCCCCTCTTTGACAGAACTCGGAAGTCAAGAAGTGACGAGAGTGAATGTCAAAGCCCAGAGACGACCCATTTTTGACAAGGCTGAAGACTTAAACAATCATACGAGATAAACAAGGATATGCCCGCAGGCGTGCCCGCAGGCAGGGGACAAAATGCAAAGCGACATGCACAGAGCCAGATGATCATGCAAGTGCAACAAGCTGTAATGAAGCAAGTATTGACAAATAGATGCAACAGTTTTAAGCAAGAATGCAAAGCAACAACTACATTTCATGCAGTTAAGAATGCGGAGAATTATTCGATTCTCGTCGCGTCTCACACGGAGAAGATACGATACCTGCGCGATTCGTCTGGTCGCACCAGCCTCAAATGAACCGTACATACAATATCGTGCCTGCAAAATAGAGAAATTCAACAAGAACAATATGCTAACAACATATATTCGATGCGATTCCTGTGATTCCGAAAGTTTGACACACACAGCGTCGGCGAGTGAAGCATCATAATGCGAGAAAAGATAATGCGTGACAACGCATGCTCAAGTACAGAAGTATGGTACACCAAGAAATAATGCACGACAATGCAAAATGTTCATGAGACTGCAAATCATAAGCCAAACAATGCAGAATGAGCACAAATCAGGGTGCCCATTTGTTGCGCAACAACGAGCTGGGAAACGCGCATTTCGGCGATGGCAACTCAATCGCGGCCTCTGATTCACCTCCCGGAGAGGTCACAACATGTTTAAAAAGGATACACTCTGATTTTGATGAATAATGAGGAGACGCATGTCAGAAATTGCAGCTAAAGTTCCGGTGGAGCAATTCGGCGCTAGAAAGTGCACTTTTCTTGAACTTTTTCAGGTCCCGGGAACTCCGATTTTCCTCAAAATTTGCAGAGAGGTAGGGGAGGGGGTGGGGATCATGGTCGGCCAGCCCATTTCCCTAGGAGAGGCCATCGGCCAGGGCCAAAAAGTAGAGGGGCCGGCCAGCCAGAAAAGGTGGCCGGCCGGCCACCTGCCCAAAGTAGGGGCATTTTGGTCATTTTTCCCATTTCTATATATACACTTGCCCACTCACTCCGAAATCACACCCACAGCCGTGAAATCTTCTTCTCTTGCTCCCCAAACCATTTTCTTCTTCAAATCTGCATTTTATACGCGCCCTCGGGCCTTCCACACAAGTTGCTTTCGCGAAATCTTCCAGTTTCGCGTACTTTGAGCCGACTAAATTTTGATTCCGGGGCTTCTCTTCTCATTTTCACCACTTGAGGTAAGTTTGAATCATTATTTGGAAAATTTTCCCGGGAGTTGACTTTTGTTGACTTTTTATTTCTCGAGAGTTGACTTTTGTTGACTTTTTCCAATTTTGGCCCATTTTGCTCATTTTTGCTTCTCTTTGCAGATTTCCTGACATGGCAGGTCATTTCCCTCACGGTGGAGGTCCTCCCGGTGCCGGAGATGATTTTGATTTTATGACATTACCCCCGAGGGTCCGCCCTTTTATTCCCGATCGATATGCCCCAGCGGTTCATAGGCTTCCACGAGCCACTTTTCGTCATTTCACCGATTTCAACGATCGGGTACCAGGGGATCTTCTTCTGCGGGAGCCAGAGCAGCACCTCTCCCACGACGCAGAGGTATTTTACTTCATTTTCTGCTTTTTCGTGCATTTCATTCCCCTGCCATGCTTGAACATACAGTTTAGCTTATGACATATTATTTTACTTGCACCCTGAGCATGTGACATAAACACTTGAATTTCGTGAACACACGGCTCACTAAATAATTGTGAACGCACAGTACACATTAGTTAGGAATTGAACACACGGCTCAAATATTGATTCACCGAACACACAGCCCGAAGTTGAAAATGAGCACACAGCACATACTGACTAAAAGCAGAACACACAGTCCCAAAACTCAGATTTTCTGAACGCACAGCCCAAATTTGAAGTGAACACACAGCCCACTGATTAAGAGTAGAACACACAGCCCTAACTCTGATTTACTGAACACGCAGCCCAGATTTGTTGAAGTGAACACACAGCCCACTGATTAAGAGTAGAACACACAGCCCTAAACTCTGATTTACTGAACACGCAGCCCAGATTTGTTGAAGTGAACACACAGCCCACTGATTAAGAGTAGAACACACAGCCCTAAACTTTGATTTACTGAACACGCAGCCCAGATTTGTTGAAGTGAACACACAGCCCACTGATTAAGAGTAGAACACACAGCCCTAACTCTGATTTACTGAACACGCAGCCCAGATTTGTTGAAGTGAACACACAGCCCACTGATTAAGAGTAGAACACACAGCCCTAATTCTGATTTACTGAACACGCAGCCCAGATTTGTTGAAGTGAACACACAGCCCACTGATTAAGAGTAGAACACACAGCCCTAACTCTGATTTACTGAACACGCAGCCCAGATTTGTTGAAGTGAACACACAGCCCACTGATTAAGAGTAGAACACACAGCCCTAACTCTGATTTACTGAACACGCAGCCCAGATTTGTTGAAGTGAACACACAGCCCACTGATTAAGAGTAGAACACACAGCCCTAAACTCTGATTTACTGAACACGCAGCCCAGATTTGTTGAAGTGAACACACAGCCCACTGATTAAGAGTAGAACACACAGCCCTAACTCTGATTTACTGAACACGCAGCCCAGATTTGTTGAAGTGAACACACAGCCCACTGATTAAGAGTAGAACACACAGCCCTAACTCTGATTTACTGAACACGCAGCCCAGATTTGTTGAAGTGAACACACAGCCCACTGATTAAGAGTAGAACACACAGCCCTAACTCTGATTTACTGAACACGCAGCCCAGATTTGTTGAAGTGAACACACAGCCCACTGATTAGGAGTAGAACACACAGCCCTAACTCTGATTTACTGAACACGCAGCCCAGATTTGAGGTGAACACACAGCTCACTAATTTTCTGAAATTTGAACACACAGCCCAAATACCAAATTTACTGAACACACAGCCCAGATTTGAGGTGAACACACAGCTCACTAATTTTCTGAAATTTGAACACACAACCCATTTTCACTTCATTTGTTGATACAGCTCATTTTCACTTCATTTGCACACAGCTCATTTTCACTTCATTTGTTGATACGCGCATTCACTCTAAATGCAGGCTGGCTCTCGCACAGTACGAGGATATGGCTCCACTGCCGTGAGGGAGTGGTATGCTGAGCTTCCGGAAGCTGTCCGGGACTTGGTTGATTTCGCAGGATTCGGACCCTTCTGCAGGGGGTTATCACATTGTCTTATCAGTAGGACCTTATTCGCTGCTCTGGCGGAGAGATGGTGGGACACCACCAATTCTTTCCATTTTTCTGCGACCGGGGATTTGACCATGACCCCACTGGACTTTGCTATACTCACCGGCCTAGACCTAGGCGGTGGACCCATTCCCTATGACGAGGATATGGGCCAGTGGGAGGCTGCTTGGATGCATCTATTGGGGGCACTCCCGCCTGTAGACAGAGCTTCCGGGAGGGTTCGGTATACTTGGTTCTCTTCCCATGTCCGGCGGCCACAGATGGAGCCCGATACTCCTGAGGAGGCGGAGCAGTATGCCCGTGGTTTCCTCATGTTCCTCTTCAGGACTACCTTGTTCGCCGATAGAGGGAACATGGTAGGGTTGTATCTACTGAGCGCTCTAGTAGACCTATCACAGGTCAATCAGTATGATTGGGGCGGCGCTGGCTTGGCTACCCTTTATTGTTATATGAGTGCAGTCTCTCGCGGGCGGGAGGACTTACTCGGCGGCTACTGGAGAGCTTGGGAGGTACATTCTGTCCTCTTGATTTACATTTCTGTTCCTCATTACTTGTTCACTGCACACACGGCGCACTTTGTACTCTATATTCTGCCTTTAGCACCTTGTATTCACATCCCGCACTGCTTTTCTCAGCTATGGGTATATGCATATTTCCCCACATTAGCTCCGGAGATGGAGGTGGCAGGACCTCCTGTGACCCCATTTTCATTGATGTTTGAGGGCGAGCACCTATCGAGGCCTCGAGAGACTCTCTTCTCTCTGCGACAGTACTTCGACACTGTTCGGGCGACAGAGGTATTTCAGAACTCTCAGTTCTTTTCATTTTCATCTTTGATCTGCTTTGTATATTCCGATTTCTGATTGATTTATGCATTGGTTATTCACAGATCACTTGGCAGCCTTGGGCCGTCTTCGGCGATGATCTCGAGAATCAGTACCCCGGAGGGTCGACTAGTTCCCAGTATAGGTTCCTGCTCGAGGGACCAGTCGGCAGAGCTTGGTTCCTGGGGGAACGCTTCCAGCGCCAGCTATGGGGGGGTAATTCTCAGGACCCTCCTGCTGTGCCTCCACCTACTATGCGGACTGCCGACAGGCTTTCTCCTGCGGAGGTCGCTAGGGATATGCAGGGCACCGATGCTTTATTACATCTCCTTGAGGGGAACTACGCCACCTATCGCCGCATATATCTGATGCCCCCCCTGACGGGAGTGCGGGCTCCGCCACTGAGGCGTACTGGCGTACCATCTTCGAGTCGTGCTCGTGCTACAGACATCCCCTCTTCTAGCAGGGCTGGTACATCTAGAGGTAGAGGTAGTTCGATTCCTCCGATTCCTCCGACTCTCGATCATCCTGGGTGGCCAGATATGCCGACCGAGTTGACGAGTTGGCGATTCGGGACGCCTTACCAGGTTCCGTTAGAGCCTCCTCTGCCTGACCACAGATATATCAGAGACCCTGATTCGCCCCCGGTATGTTTTTCAGCTTTGATTTATCAGTTAGATATTTGGACATTCATTCCTTTACTGATAGTTTTTGTATTTGCATTTACAGCCTCCAGTTGAGTATACGGATGAGCTGCTCGGGATGCTGGCCACATTCGAGGGCATGATCCTACGGAGGGAGGGACAGCTGGCCATTATGGGCGTGCAGGTACTGTTCACCTTTCTTGCATTTATCATATTTCTGTTAACATGTTGGTTTTGAACATTCCATTGCACTGATAGGCTGTGTAAAACACACCTGGCACACACCCCACTCACATACTGCATTTGCACCTGCTTTTTATGCTTGAACTGATGTATTGCACTTTTCATTTTCAGATGCCTCCCGTATATGCTTCGACACGGGGCGGGCCACCCGGGCCTTTCCAGAGAGGTCGAGGTGCTAGACCTGCTCGAGGTACAGGGACTCGAGGAGCTGGGCCATCCAGGCCTTATCAAGGAGCTCGAGGAGCAGGGTCGTCTCGCAGACGCAGGGCACCCATTGTCGAGGATGAGGAGGAGGAGGTCGCAGACCGTGTGTCAGAGACATCTCCTGGGGAGGGAGGCTCCGGTCTTGGTTCCGGGAGCGGAGACGAGCCCGAGGGGGATCCGGAGGATGACAGCTTCGATCCAGATGGTGATGATGATGCAGAGATTATCCCGCAGAAGAGGATGAGAGGACCTCCTCATTCCCGTTCCCGAGGACACTGATGTTATTTCCTGCTTTATTTTACTTTTTGGCTAGTAGTTTGTAGCACTTTGCACATTGTTAGGCAGTTCTATTTTCTGTAAAACTTGTACCTTTATTTATTGTAAAACATGATGGAATGAAACAGCTTTTGAAAAGATGTTTGTATTTGAAATTCTCAGCGTCGCATCGCATCATTTTGCACAAAAATGGAATTGAATGAAAATGTGCTTCATGTATTTACCGGGTCAGGTAATGAACCGACGCAACAAATCAAAACAAACCGACTCACTAAGAAATAACAGAATCTTAGCAAGTTTACAACTCGATAAACAAAATACAACAATGTTAACGACTCAATAGACAAGACTTAACAAAATTGCGCAAACAAAAGGTAGCAACTCAAAACATAAAATGCGACAGCTCGACAAAACTTACAACTCGATAAACAAAACAACAACTCGATAAGCAAAAATACAACAAAACGTACTTCGGACGGACAATCCAGATGATGGAACGTGCCCGAAACCGAGAGAAATGGAGGCCTTTGACATTCCCGATGCATGAAAATGCTTCAAACTTTCTTCCGGCGGGCAAAATCGGACCAATGCGTGGCCGAAAACATGTTGCATTTGAAAACTAGAAAGTGGCCGGCCTACTAGGATAGGTGGCCGGCCGACCACCTCCCCCGCAACCTCCAGAAATTTGACACGTGTCCTTTGAATAGTGTTTTGCCCTTCTATAAAAGCCCCACCCTTGGAACTTATTCATTTCATCACCTTTCCTCACAAAAATGGAGGCATTTCTCACAGAAAATCTCACATCTTGGATTTCTTCTTTAGATGGCTCGGAGAAGTTGAATTTCCGGGGTTTCGGCTTGAATGCACTATTTACGTTGAGGCGGACTCCACTGCATCTTCCTTTCCACCATGCGGCGGCGAGGTTTTGGAACCCGGTGACGCACGTCTTCAGCTTCGGAGGGCAAGAGGTATGTCCTACTTTTGAAGATTTTCAAATCTTGATGGAGTCCGAACGCTCAGAAGAGATCTTGCCTCAATCTCGTTTTGGCCATGCCCAAGCTTTAGGGCGGATGTGCGGTCTCAACGCGCATGATGCTCGATCACTGATTTGTAATGGGATGTTGGATATCCCGAGCCTGATTTACCGATTCTCCGATGCCGGTGACCGCAGCAACCATCATTGGCAAGGTTTCCGGCAACATGCCCTCTGCTTGTGCATGCTATCCCATTTTCTGTTTGTCTCGGGCTCCGGAGGAGCTAACATCCGCTTGATTGAAGTCGCTCAAGGCTTGAGAGAAGGAAAAAGTTGTATCGCCATGACTTTGGCCGAGACATTGATGGGTCTAGATGCCTTCTACCGCCAGGAGACAACCAGGTTTGCGGGGAGTCCACTACTGCTGCAGGTAATGTTTCCCACCCAAGCTCACATGTATATTTGCTCACATTACTCGGCCCTCGGGCTCGATTTTTCTCACAAAACCCTTATCTCACTTTTCTCTCATCGCACATCTCTCTATTCTTTATTCTCTCATTTTTCATCCCTCCCCAGATATGGCTGATGGATAAATTGCAAGTTGTGGACCCTTGCCCTGCTTATTCAGCCCGTGGCTACTTCTTTCGGCAACGCCTAGTCAATGCTCCTGATGAGAGCTGGTGGTTTGAATGGATGTGCAACTTGTCGGCAGATCGCATTGCGTGGCGCTGCCCCTGGCTGAATCTTCCGGCAATGAGCTATAGCATGTTCCAGGATACTGGGATCCGTCTGATCGGCTTGACTCACTGTGTATTCTATTTCCCATTCCGTATTCTGCGCCAGTTCGGCCATGATCAGACTTGCCCTCCAGAGGGGATAGAGTATCCGGCTGCGTTCCTAGTCCGAGGTGCGCATCTTGCCCGGCATATTACAGCTTGGAGTACCAGAGAGCTCTTGTCCCCCGCCCCTATTTTCAGTTGCGCTTTATCTGACGAGTGCTGGGATTGGCTCAACGAGGAGGCGCAGGTTGGGCCTAGGTTAGCATCAGAGGCTTCGACCAGCTTTGGAAGGGGGCGCAGGGACACCTGACTTGACTATGCCCCAGATTTATTGCTTTATTAGTACTTTCAAGTTTTCGTTATGAATGTAATAAAAAGCAACTTCAATTGTATGCAAGAGCGAGAGAACTCTGTTTTGAAATCAATGAAATTGAAGGTTGTGGTACTGAAAATTCTCCACCTTTGGTCCAAAAATGGTCTTAGTTGTGAAAAGATTAATTTGAACAAAGTCAACTTTCATTAAAACTTTTCAAAACTATTTTCGATATGGATCAGAACTGGACACACCTGAGATCTGTCACTGAGATGCACAACCCCGGATCCTAGCAACTGGAAAGTTGCCCCTAGTTTGAAAAGTGCCTCGGCAAATCGTAGCAACGGAAAGTTGCCCCTAGTTTGAATAGCACTGTATCGGAGATCACAATAAATGCTGATGAATAGAGATGACTGAGATGATCAGAATGGACAAAGTTGATCGGGGAAAAGATTATGACTGAACTTCAAGATGAAGCTGCCTACGTATCCCAAAGATGGGAATCAAGTCTTACGTAGTTCAAGCTTAGGTTCGCTCGGGTATTTCTACTCTCCTTTTGCGCTCTAACTTTTGCCAAGGCCGCCCTTTGCGGGTTTTCAACCTTGCGAGCTCAGTTTTTATAATTTCAAAATTTCTGTGCTCTGAGTTTTGCCTAGGTCGCCCTTTCGAGTTTTCGGCCTAGCGAGCCTCTCAAGGGTAGTATTTCTTCAACTTGTCCATGTTGATCGGTTGGGAAAACTCTAAGCCATCTAGATCCATCAGAACCACAGCTCCACCTGACCAGATTGACTTGATAATGTAAGGACCAGTCCAATTAGGTCTGAACTTGCCCCTTGGGTCGTGGATGGGAGCTCGGTTGTCCTTGAGCACCAAATCTCCTTCCTTTAAATCCCTGGACTTAACCTTCTTGTTGAAAGCCCGGGCAATTCTGCGTTGATAACCTTGGACATGGTACAGTGCTTTCAGTCTTCTTTCATCAAAAAGCATGAGTTCCTCAAATCTATTCTGCTGCCAATCCGCTTCGGCTATCTGGCACTCAGCCAATACTCGTAATGACGGAACCTCAATCTCAATAGGTAGAACGGCCTCCATCCCATAAACTAATGAATACGGAGTCGCCCCAGTTGAAGTTCTGATTGAAGTTCGGTAGCCCCACAGAGCAAACGACAGCTTATCTGGCCAGTCCCGGTAAGTTTCCACCATCTTCTGCAGTATGCGCTTGATATTCTTGTTGGCAGCCTCAACCGCTCCGTTGGTCTGCGGCCGGTAGGTAGATGACTTGTGAAAAGCCACGTTGTATTTCTCCAACAAGTTTATCACTTCCTTCTTGAAGTGGGAACCATTGTCTGAAATTATCTCATTTGGGACTCCGTAGCGACAGATGATGTTGTTTCTGATAAATTTTGCGACGTGAGAAGCCTTCAACACCGCATAAGATTGGGCCTCAACCCACTTTGTGAAATAATCTATCGCTACCAAGATGAACTCATGCCCATTCGACCCCTTCGGTGTGACAGCTCCGATTACATCAATTCCCCAGACAGAAAATGGCCATGGCGAAGTCATGTTGTATAGCTTTGACGGCGGAATGTTCATGCGATTTGCATGAATTTGACACTTGTGGCATCGCCGGACGAAACCGATACAATCCTCCTCCATGGTGGACCAGTAATAACCCTGTCTGAGGATCTTCCGTGCCAGCATTACCCCATTCATGTGTGCACCACATTCACCTCCATGGATGGCTTCCATCAGACGCTTGGACTCTTCAGCATCAACGCACAGTTTATGCATTCCCAGATGACCCCGTTTATACAGTTTACCCCCGCAGATGATGAACTGAACTGCCATTCTTCTTATTGCCCTTTTGTCCTTGGCATTTACCCCTGGCGGGAACGCTTCCTTCTCCAGAAAATTCCAAATGTCGTAGTACTAGGGGTTTTCGTCCTGAACTTCATCTATGGCTACAATCGACTCATAGGCAGGTGCAAATTTCTGATAAATGATAACTGGACGCATCCGGACTCCACACGGGATGTCTATCATGGATGATAGAGTTGCTAGCGAATCTGCGAACTTGTTGTTCTCTCTTAGTAGATGAGTGAAATTTAGCTTTTCAAACCGAGGAATCAGCAAATCCAAGGTTTGGTGATACATCATCATATTTTCTTCTTTTACTTTCCAGTCTCCTTTAGCTTGAGACACAACAAGGTTCGAATCCCCAATGACGTCCAGCCGTCTTGCCCCTAGTTCCAGGGCTGCTTCCAAACCAGCAATGCACGCTTCGTATTCAGCTTCATTGTTCGAGACTTTGAATCGGAGTTTGAAGGCTAGAGGGATACGGGAATTGTCGGGTGCTATCAGCAACACTCCTATCCCATACCCATGTTGATTTGACGCTCCGTCAAAGTACATCGTCCAAATTTCGTTGTCGATCTGCAAAATTGCTTCATCTGGGAACAGATACTCAACTGCTTCATCCCCCTCAACCGGGTGGTCGGCAAGGAACTCTGCTACTGCTCTTCCCTTCACTGACTTGCGCGTCACATATGTGAGATCAAATTCGGAGAGCAACAGCAGCCAACGAGCTAGCCTACCCGTAAGTGCTGGTTTCTCGAAAAGATATTTGATGGGATCGAGTCGTGAAACCAACATTACAGAGTGAGCTAACAGGTAGTGCCGCAGCTTCCTGGTAGCCCATACCAGAGCTAAGCAAGCCTTTTCCAGTGGTGTATATCGGGTCTCATACTCCAGCATTTTCTTGCTCAAATAATAGATGGCTTTCTCCACCTTATCTTCTGATTCTTGTGCAAGCATACAGCCCATTGTGGTTTCAGTTACTGACAGATACAAAATCAACGGCTTCCCTGGTTCTGCTGGTGATAAAACGGGTGGGTTCTGTAGATATTCTTTAATCTGTTCAAATGCAGCTTGACATCGGCCGTCCCATTGGAACTTCTTGCCTTTCTTCAGGAGACCAAAAAGTGGTTCACAAGTCAAGGTTAATTTTGAGATAAACCGTCTTATGAATTGCACTTTACCCAGAAAGCCGCGCACCTCCTTTTCAGTCCTTGGTGGGGGCATTTCTAGGATGGCCTTGATTTTGGAAGGGTCGACTTCGATGCCCCTTTGTGTAATCAGAAACCCCAGCATTTTCCCCGCTGTAACACCAAATGTACATTTTTGAGGGTTTAGCCGCAACCGGAATTCCCTGATCCTTTGGAAAAACTTATGCAAGGCGGTGTAGTGGCCCTCTCTTTCCTTGGACTTGACAATCATGTCGTCCACATACACCTCAACCTCTTTGTGGATCATATCATGTAGTATTGTGGTCGCGGCCCGTTGATAAGTAGCCCCAGCGTTCTTCAACCCAAACGGCATTACCCGGTAGCAGTATGTCCCCCACGGGGTGGTGAATGCAGTCTTCTCTCTGTCTTCTGGCGCCATCACTATCTGGTTGTACCCTGAGAAGCCATCCATGAATGAGAGCAATGCATGTCCTGCTGTGAAGTCCACTAACTCATCGATGTGCGGCAGGGGAAAGTCGTCCTTCGGACTGGCTCTGTTCAAATCCCTGAAGTCTACACACACCCGGATCCTGCCATCTTTCTTCGGCACCGGAACAATGTTGGCCAACCAAGTCGGATATTCAGATACCAGCAGGAAGCCTGTGTCGATTTGCTTGGTGACCTCTTCCTTAATCTTAAGAGCCCAGTCCGGGCGGATCCTTCTGAGCTTCTGCTTGACAGGTCGGGCCTCGGGGTCAAGGGGGATCCGATGCTGTACAATCTCAGGATCGATCCCAGGCATGTCTTCGTAGGACCACGCGAAAACATCTTTGAAATCTTTTAATAAAGCGACTAAGCGCTCGCGTTCCTCCGAAGACAATGTTGGACCCGATCTGGACCAGCCGCGGGTCCTCCTCAGTACCAATGTTCACAGAAATGATTTCATCCATTAATGGCTTAACAAATCTCTCTTGCTCTTGCTCAATTAAACGTTGTAAAACCGGAGGAACTTCGTCCTCGTCGTTTTCATCAAAATTTTGAAAGTCCGAATTAATGCAATAAATTAGGGGCACAGAAAAGTACTCAGAAACCACGGTTGCCTGATTCTCATTAAGTTCATCCAAATCGTCCTCGGTTACAATAGACTCAAATGAGAAAGAAAAAGACGACCTGGACAAGACTGTGGCATCCGGGTTGACACCCCCAGGAGTACCAGACTCAGACTCAGTCGAGCTGGAACCTGATTCCGACTCACAGGACTCGGTGGAATCAGATTCCGGCTCACTACCTGACCCGGTGCTGCTGGATAAGAATCCCTCCTCATACTGCCAAGTGAGAGAGGGTGCGATTGATGCATCCAAGATAGCTGCTGGCCGGCTCGCAGCCGTTTCATCTCCAATCATGGAAACCACGACGTTATTCCCCAAGCAATCTTGGTCGATCGGAGGATCAGAGAGGAGACTTGCCAGTGCTACCCCCATTTCCAATTCAGTGCCCTCAGGCTCCACTGCCTTATTCTGCTCAGCCTCAGTTGTTGGGTATGTCTGCTCTGTGGCAACGTCATCCCCGGATAGTTGCAGGTCGAAAAAGATTTCGAAGCCTGGTACGCGCTTCCTCTCCGCGTTGAACCATGGCTCTGGGAAGCCGCAAAATGGAAAATCTTCCCCCTCCCGGACAAAGCGTCCATTCAGGGTACCCCAGATGGGCCTGTGCATTAAATCAAAAGGCTTCCCAGCCTGCTTCGCTTTGGCCCTGCTGGCCATTTCCTTTCCTTTCCTGACCCAGTCCTCTTTGGTGGGTAGATAACCCAATCCAAAGGTATGCGGGTTGTGTGGCACTTCGGCCAGTGCTGCGACTCCTTTCCTGCCGCTTCTTCCCAATCCCATCCCGGGGATATGTTGTAGCTTGTTCATGAGGTAGACGGCTTGAGCGCTGACATACACACCTTCATTCACAGCCATGATATTCTGTACTACCCGGGCCTCAGCCAAAGTAAATCCCGATATGAACATGTCCTCCATGCCGTGTTCAATCTCCAGGACTGGCGTAGATACCTCTGGAGGGGGATGGATTGATGAATTCCCAAACACAATGGCTACTCCCTTTCCATAGGGGTATTTCACCATTTGATGTAGAGTAGATGAAACGGCCTTCACCTGATGCAACCAAGGTCGCCCCAATAGCATGTTGAAGGATGCAGGGACCTCCAAGACATGAAAATCTATTTCGTGTTGTCCAGGCCCAATCTTGGTTTGGATTTTCACTGTCCCTAGGACATCCCTACTTGTATTGTCATAAGCTCTGATTACTTGCGTGGTCGGTGTGAAGTCTGCGGGTTTCAACCCGATTGCATACGCCGTTCTGGCTGGGCAGACATTGATAGCGGATCCGGTATCAACAAGTACCACCGGAATCCATTTGTCCCTACATTCTACAGAGATGTAGAGGGGTCTATTATGATCCACGCCTTCAGGCGGCAGTTCCTTGTCTGAAAAGGTTAACGCCGGGGAACCTCCTCCCGGGAAAACCAGCCCAACCAGTTGTTCGGGTGTAGTTTCGATGGAGAGTTTGGCCTTGTCCATGGCAGATAGGACAGCCTGTCTGTGTACTCTTGAAGCCATAAGCAGTCCCCAAATGGAGATATCTGCTTGTATCTTCTTTAGCTGCTTCAGTACAGCCTCTTTTTCAACTTGCTTCTCTCTCTGTTTCTCTGCCTCTTTATCTTTCCCTGATGCCTCGGGTTGATCGAGGTGTGGGGGCTTGAAATAACGCCCACTTCTAGTCATGTGGTCCACCTCCTCAAGGTACCAGGTGCTGTCTGGTTGGCCCCCTGCCCAGTCTTCGTCCGTGTGGGCGAGATACAAGTCGTCATCCTCCCACCACATTCCATTAGCATCTAGCAGGCACCTGTCTGGTTCGGGCAAGTTCGTACTCTCGGTACCTTCCTCCCACATGCTCACAGCATGTTCAGTTTTTGTGCTCACAGCACTCTCAACCTCCTCATGTTTCTTTGCTTTTCGGATCCTCTCGGAATCCCATCTCTTTTCTTGTTCCTCCAGTGTCAATTGTTCTGTTTTCAAAATGTCTTGGTCCCGAGCGGAATTCTTCGTACCGGCGCTCTCCGGCAATTCAATCTGACCCTCGGCCCTTCCGGCCACAAATGGTACAATATCTGGCTGATCATCCAACCACCCGACAACTTCTGCTGACTCCTCGTATTCAAACCAGTTGATCGATGCATCCCCTGATTCCTGATCGTTGCAAAACTGGAGGTTGGCGAAGTCCTCTTCCACTGTTGTCAAATCATCCCCCGCTGATTCAAGTTTGTCGCTCCGGATCATACACAATTCAGTCCTCTCTGGCAACCCCATACTCAGTTCAGACCGGCCCACTGATAAAATGAATTCGCTTGGATCATAGGTTCTCCCAACAAGATTCTCAGGCTGCTCAGACCCCAGCTTCACAGTTCTATCCTCCTCTGCACTCTCTTCTGTGTTTTCTTCAATAGTCGCCACCACTGGCTTGGGTTGGTTTGTGGAGATGCTCATCATGCACAATGAGTCGGTGCAATCAGGGAGGAGCACCGCCGGCTTGGGTAGGTGGGAGGGGGTAATATAGATACTAGGGTCGTAAGACACGTCCCCAGTTTGGATGAGATTGATTCTTTTGGGCGGTGGAGCTTGGTTATGTGCTGGGAGTGGGTTGGT
Source organism: Camellia granthamiana (assembly GCA_036172215.1). Lineage (NCBI taxonomy): Eukaryota > Viridiplantae > Streptophyta > Magnoliopsida > Ericales > Theaceae > Camellia > Camellia granthamiana. The sequence continues at coordinate 152,317,088 of CM069906.1, forward strand.
TGTGACGTTGGGTCTTTCGGGAGGTAGACTGATGTTTTTGTCAATGAGGTCCTGAACCTCGTGACGCAGCTTGTAACATTGGTCGGTATCATGACCATGCTGCTGGTGGTATTTGCAATATTTGGCTGGGTTGTGGGAAGGGGGGAGTGGATTTGGAGGGGGCCTCGGTTCCAAGGGTTTCAGATGCCCCTTTCTGACTAGAACCCCGAGGACTTTGGACAAAGGCATATCTAGTGGGGAGAAGGTTCGTTGACCCCTGGATTGGTATCTTGAAGCTTGGTTACTGCTCCCAGATGCATCAGAAAAAGGTGTGGCCGCTGCGGGCCTTGGTTGGGGAGGGGGAGTGGTGGTGACCATACTGACCTCTGAAGTCCTTGTATTGGCGGAGCCGCTCGGGCCCGCATTGTTATTACGGTTGAATGTTCTTCGGGGCTGTTCCCGATCTTGGTCAATTAGACCCTGCTTCATTGCGTCCTCAATTTGCACCCCCATATCGTGTAAGTCTGCGAAGGTGGGGAAGGGAACGACAATCATTTTCTGCATTAACTTCGGTTGGAGATTGCGCACAATCATCCGGATTTGATCTTTATCTGTTGGCCTCAAGGTCATCATCGATGCCTTGGCTCTCCACCGAGTTACAAAATCAGAGAAACTCTCTTTCTGTTCCTGCCTTGTCGTCTCGAGATCACGAGTTGTGACCTCGATTTGCGTGTTGTACGAATATTGTGCAAGGAAGGCCTCAGCCATCTCATCCCAGTTTGTTTTCACATCATCTTCCAGTTTTGCGTACCAAGTAAATGCCACACCCGATAAAGTTCGACCGAACAGGGAAAGCTTTTGCGGTCGGGTTAGGCCCATTGGTCTTAGGATGTCTGAAAATAGCCGAAGGTGAACCATGGGGTCCCCGGATCCATCAAAGCGATCGATCTGGGGCATCTTAAATCTGTCCGGTAATGTCACGGCCACATCAGTATAGCCGTCTTCAATATCTGGGATGGCCTTCACCCCCTGTGATTTCTTGAAGAGTTTTTCCAACTTGCTCAATTTCAGAGCTGTCTGATCTACCTCGAACTCGAATGGAGAGTCCGGGTGATTGGGTGTCAGATTCTTGGACAGTTGCGGTAGAAGCGGGGGCGGAGCCAGCCCCGTTGGAAGACTCGTGTCCTCTTGAGTGTTCTGAAGGTTTGGCAGAGTGTTCTGTAGATTTGGGAGGGCATTTTGGGTATTCTGGGGATTCTGGGTATTCTGGGGGTTTTGACCGGCAGGGGTCTGTTCAGGTAAGGGGGCCCCGGGTGGAGGAGGGACCTGTTGTGAAGCAGACGCTGCGTTCTACTGTTGTAATCTGGTGATCAGCTCAGACTGCTGGGCCATGACCGCAGCCTGTTGTTTAGAAAACTCCGCCTGGCGGATAGCATCATCTTGCATCTGTTTCATGCTCTCATGCATCTGGCGCATCATCGCCTCCATCCCTGATGTATTCTGTGGCTCCATCTGAATAACTGGCAAGTGTATCTCTATAGCAGAAACAGGAATCTCAACCCGACTATTTGCTACTAAAACAGACTGCTGTCCCGGTATTCTCTGTTCTGACGGACTGCGCCTCCTCGGCCTCCTTCTGGTGACTGGGGGTAAAGAGTGGAACACTGGATGTCCGTCAACTAGATCCTCGGATCGGTTGAGTCGGCGACCTCGTGTCCAAATTGCTTGGGGAGTATCGACTGGCTCGGAAGCAATCGTGCTACAAACTGCCCTAGCAAAAAGATAATAAAGCAAAAAGGAAATAAATGACCAGAAAAACGGGCAGCATAACGGTTTAATTTAAATACACACAACACACAGTCGGGCATACAACACGCAGTTTAATAAGCTGGAAATACACTGCCCTCAACCACTGATCACTGTTCCTGTATCACTGTTCCCCTAAACTGAATCTGATATCCGCAGACAACTGGTTCTCAGACACTGAATGATGCCCGCAGGCCTGATGCCCAAACTCAACTGATACATGCATTCCCTGTAGAGGCGCACTCTAACAAGCACATAGCAGATAAGTGACAGCCAAAACACCCCTATGTTGGGGTAGGGTTTCCCTGTCCTATTTCGTCAGGAACTAGGGGTTCACTACGCACACAGCGGCTTCAAACAACCTATAAACGGGTAAGCAACCTGTCCTAGTTTGGAATGGTCACTATGGATCCGAATATGCACTAGGTCGAATGGTCAAAAAGGGTGCCCCGGTAAAACCGGGGTTTGTGTTCCCATACTGGCAGAGCCCGTAACCGGTCAGCCTTACGGACATGCCTTGACAAGACAAGCCTCCGGCAAACCGCTCAGGAACAGCAGATGGCAAACACGGTGTCCTAGGCGCACCATGCAAATGCAATGCAAAGAAATACACAAGTGTAGTCAAAAACAGATATCATGAATTCGAGTCAAGTTCTCTAAATCCCCAGCAGAGTCGCCAGAAACTGTAACAAGCCCGCGGGGGACCTCGCTACAGTTCGGACTCGATTTTTGTTGTGGTTCTAAATCTGAACCAAAGAGTCCAAATCCAACAAATCGTTTTGAGAAAACTGATTTTTTGAAAGAAGTGCCAAACATGGACTGCTTTGCCAGATAACGGAGTCGCCACCTAAATATTTTAAAATGGGAAATTTAGGAAACCCTGACTCGGTGCCAAAAGGCCACGTGTCCGTCATCACCAAAGTTGGCTCGGGAACTTGGGTACGATTGGGGAAGGTCACATCGTGAGCACCCCCGCTCGCCCGGTCAAAGACCGGCCTCTACTAACCATGATATCTGTTTTTGAAGACATTGTGAGTTCTTATTCCGGTTATTAGCCTAGGTTATTATGTGATGCGCACAGCATACAAGTATAGACTGAATCGCCTGAATTGGAACTAAACATCTCATGTTTGTTTGTTTGAAAATGGTTTGATGGTGCTACTCGCAAGTAGGCTAAGACGCGGATTTGCCACCCTCAGGTGGGCTTAAGAAAACATGATTTTGCCACTATCTAGTGGGCTTAAAACAAACAGTCAATGATTTGTCCCAGTCCAGATAACTCAACCTCCACCCACAGGCATTCAAGGCAGTTATATCACATAAGCACATAGCCTCATGGTAAGCATGCTATCATGGCAACACTCACACGCATGCAAGGATGCTAAAGCATAAAACTCACCTAGTACTCCAAGCTAAAAAAGAAGCTCGTTAGAAATCATGCATGATCCTAAGTATACAGAATGCCTAATGCAACACATGCAAAGATGCAAACTATAGCAGGCTCGGCTATTCTAAAGATGGCATATGAAATGCTACAGCTATCAAGTATTCAATTTGGAATTGAAATACAGATGCAGTTTGTATGATGCGCCGAGCCCGGTGCATGCAAAGCAGATGAATGATGCAAACATGCTGTCATACTGTTATGCTAATTGAAATATGCCCTATATCTAACCATCATAAGCGGGTAAATAAAAGGGAGAAAGAAATGGGGTTGGAAGACATACATCACACTCACACACCCTTATTACAATTTTGCCCTCGCGCAGAGGGTCCGAATAAATAATACAGTCCGAATAAAAGAATAATACAGTCCGGAATAAATATACAAATTTCTAATTAATTGACAAATTAATTACAAAAAAAAAAAGTAAAACTGGCATGCAAGCCAGGGACTGCCTCGCTTCTGATGGATTATGCATGTTGGGCTGCCTTAGCGCGGAAATCCACTGGGATGCCCCAATCCTCCTCTGTTTGCAGTATTTCTCGAAATGCGCGCCGGACTCCGAAAAGTTGCTGATCCTTGATTTTGCTGTAACAGAGAGCAGGAAAAGGGCATAGCAATGTATTTCACAAATATATGCATGCATCGATCCTCGTGCCACCAATCACGCATATCGATGCATGATGGCCGAGGAGTCGAATTGCACAGCTCAATATCGGATGAATGCAGATGAATGCTACAAAACCTAACTCCATCATGGGTAATCCGGAGTGTCGGTGACTGGAGAATTGAGACCCGTTCCGTCACTCGGAGTACGAAACGCGCCTCGTTTCTCGTGCAATATGCATGAAATGCAACTAAGATACAGCCTAGTATGCACAATGCTGTGAAAGTGAGATGAAAAGGAGATGAAAATGAGACGCCTCGAAAAGCGTGCGCGCGGGCACGCAAACCGAGGCGATGATGTGAAATGCAAATCGGATAAAACCGAAGTGCCTCGAAATGCGTGCACACGGGCACGCAAACCGAGGCGATGATGTGAAATGCAAATCAGATAAAATCGAAGTGCCTCGAAGTGCGTGCACACGGACACGCAAACCGAGGCGATGATATGAAATGCAAATCGGATAAAACTGAAGTGCCTTGAAGTGCGTGCACACGGGCACGCAAACCGAGGCGATGATATGAAATGCAAATCGGATAAAACCGAAGTGCCTCGAAATGCGTGCACTCGGGCACGCAAATCGAGGCGGTGATGTAAAGGCATGAAAATGCAAAATTGGGCTTACGCCGACATGAGAGAGCCTCAGCCACACTCACATAGGCTGTCGTCGGATAAAATGAGCTGCCTCGAAATGCGTGCACTTGGGCACGCAAACCGAGGCGGTGGCATACGCAATGCTAATGACATACGGAATGCAAATTGGGCTTACACTAACATGAGAGGACCTCAGCCGCACTCACATAAGCTGCCGTCGGATAAAAATGAGGTGCCTCGAAATGCGTGCACACGGGCACGCAAACCGAGGCAATGGTATAAAGCCATGAAAATGCAAATTGGGCTTACACTAACATGAGAGGGCCTCAGCCGCACTCACATAAGATGCCGACGGATGAAAATGAAGCGCCTCGAAATGCATGCACGCGGGCACGCAAACCGAGGCGGTGACATACAGGCATGAAATGGCATGGAAAATGATATGCAAGCATGCAAACCAAATTTCAGCAGCTAAATGAAGGGGAAAACAGCCCCGAAATGATGCGAAATGACATTCAATGCATGAAATCATCCCGAAATGTGATATTTAGCCCCCGAAATGGCCTACAGCTATGCTATACACGCAAAATTGACATATGAAAGCAAAAACAGTAGCAAGGCAGCCCCAAAAATAGCATCTTTCCAGTACAAAACATGGCCAAATTGTAAGCATAGATATGGCAAAAATAGCTTGCAAAAATACGGAAAAAGAGAGGAATTACAAAGCAAGTGGTATCTACAATGCTCAAACCCAAAAAATCAGTTCTACAACATTCGAGAGGGACTAAAAATATGCATTTTTACAGAAGATAAGATCCCCAAATTCAGTGTGTAGATATACTATACATAGCATGCAAAATAGGCCACAAGAAGGCTATAAAGAAAGGTACCAAAAGGGTGCACCAAACAACTTAAGACCCTTAATAAAACTTGAAGAATAGACCAAAAAAAGACATTTTCTAAGCCTGATGAAGGCTGAAATCAGAAGCTAAGATGGCCTAAACAAGCATGCAATTTTACGGAAAATATGAAGGATTACAAAACAAGTACCAAAAAAATTCACCAAATGGCTTAAGGCCCTTAACAAAGCAAGACTAGGAGACAAAAATAAGGCTCTTTTTAAGCCTGATGAAGGCTGAAATCCGGAGCCAAATAAGTCTAACAAAGCATGCAATACATGACCAAAGAGAGATACAAAGAGAGGCCATTCATGGAGACACCAAACAAGATTGGTCCCTTCTACAATGTTGTAGAGGGACACAAAATAGGCTCAAAATCAGTTTATAGAATGCTCCAAAAATAAATGCACATAAGCTAAAAATAGCATGCAAGTTTACGGTAATTTGGAGGATTTACAAAGGAAATGCATGATAGAGTCACCAAACATGATGGAGCCCTTCTTCAATGTTTAAGAGGGGCTCAAAATAAGCCCACCCACAGTATATAGTATGCTCGAAATCAGACCACTCAAAAGCCAAATAAAGCATGCAATTTTATGGCCTAAAGAGTGGTATTGAAAGAAGTATATTATGGAGACACCAAATGAGGTTGAGCCCTTCTACAATGTTGTAGAGGGGCTCAAAATGAGCACAAAAATAGTAGGGGTCAAAGCCCAAAAACCAAAGGGAAATAGGGTAAAAATAGGAAGCAAGAAAATGGTAGAAAAAGGGAAGTTGAGCCTTACCTTTGAAGACAAGTCTTTCTTTGCTTCTTGGCTTGAATTTGTTGATCCTTGGCCACTGGAAATCACTCCCTTGCTGCTGAAATGGAGTTGGTGATAGTGGTGCTAAGGGTTGGTGAAGGAATGGCTTAGAACCCTAAAGGTTTTTTGAGGTTTTGAGATTGAAAATGGAGGTTTTGAGAGAGAGAGCTTTGAGACCAAAATTTTGTAACCCTAGGGAAGGGGCTGTCCAGCCCTTTAAATAGGGTAAAAAGAGTGTAAAAGGGGAGGGAAATGGAGGCTAGATTTCCCTCCCAAAATATCCCCCGGATGGGGAGATATTTTAACAAAAATATCCGGACAACTGGAATGGGCTGGAAAGCAAGATGCTGGCCGGCCAGGGGGTTTTCTTCAAGGTGGCCGGCCGGCCACCCCACCTGGTCGGCCAGCCACTCCTCCTGGCCGGCCGGCCATGGTCAAAAAAAGGAAGTGAAAATTTTGGGCCGACCACCATGGTTTAGGGTCCTCCCAAGTGTGTAGAATAAGGCCCCAGGGTCGGAATCTGGCAACACTGAAGCAGAAGTCACAACATAGGACTTGAAGGAGAGGCTCAAAAATGAAATGCACAATTGCTGGCCGACCACCAACTTTTGGTGTCCTCCCATGTGTGTAGAACAAGGTTCCAAGGTTGAAAATGGGCAACACTGAAGCAGGAGTCACAACATAGGACTTGAAGGAGAGGCCCAAAAATGAAATTCTGAATTGCTGGCCGACCATGCTCTTTTGGTGTCCTCCCATATCCCCTGATCACAAATATGTAGCTTTGGTTGGAAGAAAATACCCCCAGGGTGTTCAACATTGGCCCGGAAGTGAGCAAAACGGGCGCCGGAGGAGCGAAACTGGTTATCTGGGATAATTGTTGGCCTCCCACCCCCCAGTGATCTTCCTGGCATTGAAACAGAGGTACCTGCCAAATTTGAACAAAAACTAATGAGAAATGAATGCTCGGGGCCAAAACCGCGCAGTTCGGGATCCCGAAAATGGGCTGTAGGTCCCGGAAGTGGTGTTCAGCAGCGAAGTGGGTATCAGGGGCCCCAGTGTTCCTCAGAATAATAAAACAGAGGTCCCCGCCGAAAACCGGAGAAAACTGATGCAAAATGAAAGCTCGGGGCCAAAACCGCGCAGTTCGGGGTCCCGAAAACCGGCTGTAAGCACCGAAAGTGGCATACGGCCACGAAGTGGGCATCAGGGGCCCCAGTGTTCCTCGTAATAGTAAAACAGAGATACCTGCCAAAAATCGGAAAACTCGGAGATGGTTGGGCGGTCCCGAACCGAGGCACACGGCCTGACGGTCCCGAAAACCGGGAACCGGGCTCCGAAATGGGCAAAATGGCCTACGGCCACAAAAAGTAGCTCACGGCCACCAGGAGATAGTCTACAGGACCACTCCCTCCCCTCATGAAAGAAAACAGAGAAAACCGAGTCTGGTTCGCAAACCGAGACAAGGCATAGAAGAGGGTTCGGAAGTCCGGAGGCAGGGCGCACGGCCGCGACTCTGAGACTTCTGAACGAGCACAGCATGCAACATCACCGGGTGGACCACTCCCTCCACCGGTGACGTCTGAGTCTTAAGGTCGGTCAAAAATGGGGTGTCTACAACCCCTAATGACTAAGACGTTGTCGCCGGCCCTTCTCTCCATCCTCAAACTCCCTTCATATCACATTCCTTATTTACAGTTCAATTTATTTATTTTTTTAATTTATAATTTCTATTTCTTCTAAAAAAATATGGGAAAAAATAGAGTGATATTTCTCTTACAATAAGTACATAGTACTAGTTTAGGAGAATAAGTGGTTCATTAGATTTAAAATCTAGAAATGTTTGGGATCCCCTTTGGCAATGACCCCCACACCCTCAAAGTAGACGCTCCATGTATGTGTGGACCCACTCATATATGTGTAGGGTCCACATCATAAGTAGTTCAGATTTGTGAGAGTCTCCTCCATGTATGTGTGGATCCACTCATATATGTATAGGGTCCACATCATAAGTAGTTCAATTTGTAAGAGTCTTGTGGGGTGAGAGTTCCAATCATTATTCTTAAAATTTTAGGGAAAAAGTTCTCTCTGGTGGTGTTTGGGAAGCCACTTTCCAAATTTTTTATCTCATTTTTTTCCACTAAAAGACAAAAATTTTATAAAACCAAAAAAAAAAACACATCCAAACAAAATATCACATCCAACCCCATAATCATTTCACTTTTTCTCTCACAAACATCACATCCAACCATATAAAAACCCAACTATCTTCCCAAACACTAAAAATTTTTTATCTCATAAAAACCTGCATCTCCTAAAATCTACATAAAAACTCACTTCCCAAACACCCACTCTATCTCATGATTGTACTTTGTTTTAACTGCTTTGCCCAGAGCGACATCTACTTCTTTTTTCTTTGTCAATAGATTTGCATAAATGCCATCCATAACTAAACCTCTTCTTCCACCCCCTCTCTTCAATGTTTCTTTCAGAATCCTCTATCAACCATTACCATTAAGCAAGGCATTGGATAAAAAAAATTTCAAGATTGTGTACTTTTATTTATTTATAAGTTTTAATTTAATTTATAGTCTTATTAGAGTGGTCTTCTAGTTTTGGTAACTTAGTTAGGGTTTTAAACTTAGGATCACGCTTGTCTCCGGTCCGATTCGAAATGGAGCGTATTATTGGGTCCGTGAGGCCCATCACAGGTTTAATTTCGATGATTTGAACTGTTCAATATGTAGGGCTCATCGAGTACTTCATCTCTGCAAAACATTACGTTGATCGGATATTGATAGCTACTTAATCAAATCATATTTTTGTCAATGATAAATATGATTTAAAAAATGAATTGTTAACAAAAATATATTCTAATTAAGTAACTATCAATATTCGATCAACTTGATTTTTTATAGTGAAAAAATACTCGACTAACCCTACACATTAAACAATTCAAATTATTGAAATTGGACCTATAGTGGGCCTCACAGACCCAAACAATACCATACAATTCACAAAGTGGACTGGAGACAATCTTGATCGATAAATTTATAAATATTATGTCTTTGCATTGTAATCTTTAGGTTTGAGAATATTATTACAACTGTAACCATTTGGTGAGATTATTTGACCCTTTGTATTCTCACTACTAAAAAATAATCAATTTTTGTGACTCCACAAGTCGACACAAATAATAAAAAAAACGATTGTAAAAAATCTTTTGCGACGGCCATGTGCATTGACAAATGAAAGATGCAAATATGAGTGTGACAAATACTTTTTGCGATGATAGAATAGCGGTCACAAATTATTTATGACTGCTTAACCTACTTATTTTGCTATTTTGTAATTGTAAAAAATATACCTACTATGTCTTAGTGACCATCTTTTCACAGTCACTGTCACCCATAAATGATACAAATGGATCCTTTTAGTGATGAATATTTTGTTATCGTAAATAATTTATCATAAAAACTATATCTGCATTTATTACAATAAAAATATCAATTGCAAGCACTTGGCAAAAAAAAAAATTTAATGAAAAATAACATCAAATTAACAAATTAATTTAAACATGTAATAGAAATATCAACCTATATTCTCATACATATATATATTCAAATAATATATACAGTAAATATAAAGATTTAAATTGGCAAAAATTCCGACATTCATGCATATATACATATATATGCACATACAAAATATAAACTTCTATACATGCAAAACAAATATTCATCAACCATTTTTGAAAGTGTTTATACAAAGTATTAAAAAGATTTAAATTCTCAACAAAAAAAGAAAAAAACAAACAAACAAAACAAAACAAAAAAAAAAAACAGTATAATCTCAATTTGGCTCTTAATATCACCCACTTGATCATATCAGTCACTCCCTCAACAAAACCCGCCAAAACATATATTTATATTAAGTTTAACACTATAATATTAAATTTTTAAAGTCTAGTAATAAGTTATTCAAACTTAAATTGAAAATTTAATGAATTTCTATGTACTAATTTAATTTATTTACATAACAAGTCGAGTAATGTTGCCCACATGCCTAATAACACAAGAATTACATAACAAAGTCCCAAGACACGTGGAAATGTACGATTTTCATATAAATAATGTTATATACACCAATTGGCATACCAATTAATGTATCCACGGATGATGTGGCATAATTTTAGATGTTTTGGGTCTTTATAATTTATATGATGGATGAGATTATAATTATGAAATAATTATGTCATAACACATGTTGGTACACTAATTAATAGATCAATTGATGCATGTAGCACCACTGTTTTCATATGGGGCTGAAGACCTTGCTAATTCATGTTTTGTTCCAAGTAATATTCCTGTTTATTTTAACTAAGGTTCAGTTGTGCAGGCTATATTGATGAAGCTACGGAGCAAATCCTAAATAAGCCCAGAAAATATGCAGGAAAAAACTAAAAAACTGATTATTAACAACATATGCAATACTTTCGCAATCCAAGGAACAAATAACAAAGATACAATGAGTGAAAAAAACATTTATAACAGCAAATTTTTTTTTTTTAAAGTGCTAAAGTACACAAATAGTTTTTGAAAAAAAAAAAACAATTCTATAGAAAATTCCCCAACTTTAATAAATTGTTTTAGCAACGTTGACCCAATTGCAAGAAAACCTTAGCAAAAAACACATTATTTGAAACTTCAATCATAACCCAACCCAACAAAGTAGTCCAAATACAAAAAAATTTAGCTTAAGTACACACAAAGACACCACCTAATACTTAAAAACCCCCAGAACAAAACGACACACTAGAACAATCTCAGCTTGGCAAGAATCCATATGTGGAAACTAAAGACCAAGGCGACACACCATATTACAACTCCAGCATATTTTCAGGTTTCAAGCCATTAAAAAATGTCAAATAGAGCAATACTCTTTTCCTAAACTCACAAATTACGTGCGAGAGTTCCTCAAACCGAGAAGTAAATATGTGGAACTAATGGCTTCTTATATCATTTTGTTAGAAAATATTTCAAATTTAAGCTCAATTAGTGGAATATTCTTCCCAGTTCAGTTTTCAAAGGCGATCAAGATTTGAATTTAGCTGTATGCGCCTACAAATACAACATATATAACAAACAAAACAATAATGTATCTTGGTTTCCAACCAAGTGAGCTCGTTTCAAGCAGAGAGAAGAACCAATATCTCAATTCAAAAGAAAGGGGTAAAAAAGGAACTGCCTAAGCTCACATTATAGGTTATTATCTCCACCTTAGTTGCACGAAGCGGGAGCGGGGGGCGGGGGCGGGAGCGGGAGCGGGAGCGGGAGCGGGGGAACGTGACCACTTAGAGGAGTCGTAAATTAGGAGCGCTTATGTATTATTTTTATTAATTATATTTTATTTATATTAATTATATTTTATTTATTATAATGAATAATAAATTATGTTAAAATAAATAATAAATAATAAATAAAAATTATATGTTTTATTTTATAAATTTTTAAAGATTTTTTTATTATATATGATTTAAATGGATTTCTTTTAAACAATTAGATAATTTATTATATGTTAAAAAGTTAAGAAATAATTGTTAAAAAAATAAATAATAAATAAAAATTATATTATATATAATAAAATAAATAATTTTTTATTTTACAAATAAAAATTATATTGTTTATAATAAATTATATTATAAATTATAAATTATATTTTATATATAATATTATATATATGATAAATTATATTATAAATTATATTATATATATATTATATATATGATAAATTATGTTATTATATAAAACAATGAAAGAAGAGGAGATCGAGGTGAGAGACGCGAGAGAGAGAGAGAGAGACGAAGACCGAAGGACGAAGACCGAAGGACGAAGACTAGGGCTTCGACGGGAAGTCAAATGGCGAGATCGAAGTCGTCGTCGAACGGAGGATCGAACCAGCGACCAGGTACTCTCCTTGCCTCTCAACAGTGCTCCCTTCCCGCATCAGATCGCGTTTCCCTCTCCTCAGATTCGCAATTCTGATGCGATCCTTCCTCAGAAGCGCAAAATCGCACTTTTTCGTCGGAGTCGTCGCCATCCTTGACGATTCCTGCTACTAAGATCTCCACAGCTTCAGCATTTCCAAGTCCATACATGTGAGGGCGTAACAAGATTACCATTGACCTGCAAACAGATAAAACTCCAGCAGTGAGATGTGGAAATCTAAAAATAACAAGTCGACAGTTAAAAGGGTAAAAAAGAATACCTTTGCACCAACCATTTTGTTGCCAAATTTAGTGTGCATCATATAAGCATAGTCAATGACAGTTGCCCTCTTAGGCAGATTTTTAATCTGTATGCAATGTGAAAGAGACCATTACGACATCAGGCAGCAAAATTTTTTTATGTGTGGCAATCATTCTCTTGCCTCTCCCTGTAGGTGTAAACACGAAGACACGGCTACCTAAAAGATCTCTGGTGATAGTTTCTACAAATTCTCTGGACCTCATATTTCCAACAAATTCCTCTTGCTATTCTCTAGTTGCGTTCAGAATGGATTTTATGGTACATTTAGATTATTGAACGGATTTCTTAATAGCCGTTCTACATCATTACCTCATCCATATTCCCCACCAGTAGCTAACAACAGAACATAAAGAATCTTCATGTTACTGGAAAAGTGACTTCAATTTGCATGAATAATACAATGCTATTGAAATTAACTATTGAGGACCAACAACTAGCCACTAAGTGAACTCCATTTTAAATTATGCTATGAGAGTTTACTGATCACACCTTTATCCAGTTTCCATTACTGAAAATGTTAAATACATTCCCATTTGATAGCCAAAGAGGGTCCTTTGGCTCCGGAGGATGCACCACTCACTGTTTCCAGCTGATCCACACACCTGGAATTGAAAGCCTTACAAATCTATTTTACCTTGACATGCATGTTCTAAGAATAGCCAAATAATACGAAAGTATACCTTTAACAAAAATTAAAAAATTAATTCTGTTGACAAAACGATACACTAACTGGTATGGAATTCATACCCATAAGGGTTTAGCTCAAATGGTAAGTCCCCAAGTAAATAACCAGAAGGTTTTATGTTGAACTTTGCCCGATATGTGAGGCTACACATATCCCAGGTCTCACTGAAGGTGGAGTCAAGGGCTCCTCGTTATCAAAAAAGAAAAACAGAAACTGGTGTGGAATTCAAAACTTACTCTGCCAACCACATATCTCAACAAAGAGATATAGAGACATATAAGCTCAACGTAGAAATAGAAGCTCATTTGCACAAGTAGCAGCTCTAGGACTGAACCTGTGAAGTAATGCCAGTTACTCACTTACTTGTTATGCAGTAAATGAGCCTATATCTTTGGCTCATAAGCAGTAATGCAATAATCCTGTAACATAAGCAAAAAAACTAAATTTTTAGTTTTGAAGAAGAAATGAAATATCGTGCACAATTTAGAAGAAATAAATCCTTCTTTCAAGATTCTGAGCATATCAATTGAGAATGCAATAGCCATTAAGGTCCACAAAACTAAGAAGAAAGCATAGCATCAACTGAAAGAATAGCTAATGACAACAGTTCAAGTGCTTTCCTGCCATCTTCACTCCCTCTCCCTCATATATATAAATATACATGTATGAAGGTCTGTTTTCTTGTCAAATGCTTAATTCTATCTATGACAAATGCTTTTCACAAGTACAAGGTTTACAGACTGATTGCCAACCAACTCATGAAAGATATTAATGAAGCAAACATCTTTAACAAAGCTACGCTAGTAGCATGAGTTTAATCTTCCTCATTAATGTAGCACATTCCTAGAATAAAGCTCTTTAATGAAAAAAGGATTGCCATCAAATGCATAAAATGATTTTCACATGACAATGAATTTAAAAGACAAAAAGGAAACGGAAAAGGAATACAACCTATAGAAGGGTAAAGTACAAATCTAAGGCAGAGAAAATTAAAATAAAACTGACTAAATTAGTGTTTTTGTTTACCACACAGGTTTCATCTATTTATTCCTAGCAGACACGATTGCTAATTAATACAATACAACTGTTCTCTTTTAATAAGTCTTGATAACCAAATTCTGCTCTAATTCGAAACTTAACCACATAAAATGAGATCTTCGATAACAGACATCAATTTTGCCAAAATAAAGGAAATATCCGTTGATAGACATAAAATTGTCACTCATGGAAGGAAAACAAATAATTAACTAAGTAATATATACCATGAAGGAAAATGAAATTAAATTAATGTATACATATGAAATAATTATCTAAGAGAAACTAGAGATCAGAAAAGTTGCTGATAATAACACCATGAGTTTATCATAGAAACTACACAAAGTTCACAAGGATTGGTTGGCTATGTAATTGTAGCTTCAATTAGAAAAGAAACCCATCAGTACCATGGCCACTTGAACAACCACCACCATTGCCACCAAGGCAATTGATGCCACCACCACCACAATCATGTTAAGCTGCAATTCCTCTGCCTCCACTTCTACTCAACTTCAAGTTGACAACCTTCATCACAAGAGCACAAGCACTACAATTAACAAAAGAACACCACCTCAACCACCTAACACTGGCAGTCCTTCCGACAGCACTACCACCATCAAAATTGCATGCCATCTCTACCTTTAAAGGGTGATACACACTCTACTAGTGATGAAGGACTGCTTAGTATATATTAAAACAAAAAAATAGTGATCAGTTTGTAAAAAAATGGATTCCAAGAGATAAGTTCAGATTCTGATGATTAAGGCCGGTTCGACAAATTTGAATGAACAGAAATTCAGCCAATAGAAAAAATAGAAGAGAAAAGTACCTTACTCCGTAGGGGCTGCTTCAGTTCCACACTCGAGTCAGTAGAATACTTCAACAATCATGCTTTAACCAGGAAAAACTTTCATTACAACTACAAAATTTTTATAGAAGCTACACTACACAAATTCCTAAAGATAAAAATTTCCTACAACCATGGCTTTCTAAACTCCTATAACAGCATACCTAGTCCTAGTCAAGGATTTAAAAAAAAAAAATAGAACTTTTGCAATCAAAAATGTATCCCTAACCCATAAAATCACTAAACTACCATATACTAAAAACAATGGATTGTGAACAAGTCCTTTCTCCTTCTTGTTTTTCCAACATCAACTAGATTGTAGAAACTAACAATATAAGTTGCAAAATCAAACTCTTAAAGAAAGCATTGGACTTTGAACACTCAAGACTATAAATATAACAAATTATAAAGTCTGCATAACAGAATAATGGAATCTGGGATGATTTTATTGTGTTGTTAGGTCACTGACTCACTGCCTACCTTCCGAAATACACCAATTCTAACACATGAATAATTTTAAATGAGACTTCACATGTCTTTAGTCACTCTAAAAAACATAAATGACTGCACTATCCGTTAGGTTAAAGATCTCACCCCAGCTTTGAAATTGAAATCTGAAATCCGAAACTTGAAAGAACATATGGCAATAGATTATTACAAAGAAAAATCGGACATTATCAGATTTTGTGTTCTTGGCTGCAGGGTCTAGAAGCACAGATGTGCTTAAAACCTAACAAACAAATTATCATTGCTTTGAGAAATGAAACACTCTAAACAACAAACGAGAGACATTTTTGGTCTTTGGGAAACATACATGCGTATCCCAACAAGGACTCGAACTTACACCATTTTAGCAACAAGAGGAGATTCCACTAAAGCTAACACATTGTGTCAATTTTATAACCATATCTAAACTAGTAGATAGTAAACTACATGTCTACAATAGTATATTCACACAATCATATGACTAAAATAAAGTATAAAGTTCTTGTCAAGGAAAGAAAGTCAATATATAATCATAACAAAGATATTAACTATGCAGGCATAAAAAATATATGTGAAGAAAGAAAAACATAAAAAGAAGGAAGGAAGAAGGAAGAAGGAAAAAATGAGAAATAAAAGAAGAGAACTATATATAGAACGGCAGCATGCTATTTAACATCCCTGACCAATGACTCAGCCCCCAAGACCATGTAGAAATACGTTGATGTAAACCTAGTAGTCATTCATTTAATTACACAAGATCACCTAATGAATGTCTTGGTCAAGTTAATATTTTTTGGCAAGGAAAAGCATTTAGAGAAAATAGGGGTATCATACAAGACTCAAATACAAGGGGAAGGTGTTTTAGGTTACGCAAAATTAATTTAAAATAGAAAAAATGATGACTTCTTGCAAAAATACAGTTATTAGGTTTGGATGGTACCAAAAGTAACCCTAATAAAGACTTCAATTTGAAATTTAATGGAGCGAAACAATACAGGCTCCAAATGTTGTTGAAATTGAGTTTTAGGTTACGATGGTAGTACAATGATTACTATGATTGTATCCAGATTTTACGTTTTACTAGTCATTGGCATTAACTATTCAATCAAATCTATTAAACATGCATAGGAGGAATTAGATTTTATATGAATTTCCACTCCAAAACCATATGAACAGTCTCACGATACTTTGAAGTTTGAAGTAACAGCAGAGCAAAAAAAACATGTAGAAAACAGTTGACAATCAACCTCACATATTATAAGTACAAACACATTCATTTACTAAAACAAACAGATCTAAACTTGAAAATAAGAAGGAAAAAAAAAGAAAAAAGAAAAATATACGAGCTTTTTAAGTAGGAAAATAATAGGGATGAAGAGGAGTAGAACCAATCTGTGTCATCTAGTGAATTTAACTAAATCTGAGTCAACCAATCATTCTTTCTTTTCTTTTTTTTCCTTTTTTTAATAATGTCATCACTGACAACTACTAGAAAGAAACAAACCTATATATTTGGTCTGTTAGAAATATGACGTGTCACAAAAAATAAAGATTGAAAGGAATTGAAAACAAAATTGATTTTAAATTTGGTACAAACAAAATGAAATATTAAAGTAGAACCATATTCTTGAAGGAAATAAAAAAAAAACTAGTGACGAAAGAGAAATCGCAAAAGAGAGAGAAGGTTCATAGATTACAATTCAAATCTATTACAGCAAATCACTGGGCGTATAGGCCAAACACAATCTGATGCTTTGTCAACCTTTGATGTTACGGGGCTCAAGTCCCCTTTTGTCTTCCCAGCCAAAGAAGAAGCAGAAGAAGAAGAAGAAGAAGAAGAAGTAAAAGCGATGAAGAGAAGAGGTCTATTGCTTTGTCATGTCTACAAAGCAAGTACGTGACTGAGATTCTAAGGAAAAAATACAGGAAAAAGGGAGGTGCATCAATGATTTGTTGCCAAAGAAATGCAGGTTATTGGCAATAAACAGCTTCATTTCTGAGAAACAAGAACAGAATTATAAAATTCAAACAATATTCACGATGAACATATACTAACAAATCTTACGTTGACATGGACATCATTTCTACATTTCTATGCTGAGACCCTTTAAGAGGAAATACTAAGCATCCCTAAACCCTATTATTCAAGTCTTCAACTTGTTTAACTTCATTAATACATTAATTCTTCTTTCTGATTATTGTCCAACCATGTTTTTTAATATATTTCATTCACTCATCATTGCTTTGGCACCCACCAATAGTAAAGATAACGTAGGTTTTTGATTGGTCACAGCCTTTGCAAATGCATCATCATTTCATCACCTCGCCAAAGTTTTGAATTATGTTCTTACTTAGAAACTCAATAAGCTCAAACAGGAAGTAAAATCAATCATACTAGAAATGACACATTGTTGATGTTACAAAACTATTTCATTCCAAAAGCCATATATAAATTTAATCAAACAGGAAATAAAATCAATTAAACATATCATAAATGACACATCCTTGATGTTAAAAACCATCTCATTGCAAAAGGCATAAATAAGCTCACAACTGTTGAAATTATTACACCAAGAGAGGGGAAAAACATTCCTAACTAGAAGGAAGAAAAAACTAGAAAGGAAACAAATGAAACATTGAAATGGAGATAACACCGATTATTTTCCAAAGAAATGCCATCAAACATTAAATATGGTTTCCATGCATGGATGGATGAAAGCCGATGGACGCATTTGTATATTGTCAATATCACAAGGACGCAGCTTCAAATTGCAAACCTTCCTAAAACTTCTATCCTTGAAGTTATAGGATATGACTTGACAGGATAGGTAGAAGATCAAGCATAAATCCCCTTCAACTTCTCCTCCGAGGAAGCAAAGCACTTCGACTTCATACGTTATCCCTGGAAAAGCCAATGCACCCATCTCAAGGTCAACATGATATTTCACAAACCAGTGACAATAGTCGCTCTCTAACTCCCACACATCAAACTGATCACCCCAATTTTGAATAGATTCAATGAACAGTAGATGACCTCCAGACTCCCCAAAATACGCTGGGGACTTTGTGAGACTATATGGCATCGGGAATGGGAAGGATTCATCTCGATTAATATCATAAGCTATTGATGTTTTTGAGCGGCAACAAAGCCAATGGATCTTACCATCAGAGAAGACACCATTTGCAATTATCATATCTGATGGGTAAATAACGGGTACAGAATCCACCCAAGTTCGAGTTTCGGATGAATATACCGCAATTTGATATTCAGGGCTGCGGTCTCTTCTGGAAATGAGAGCAATAATTTTGTAGTGAAGTGAAAGAGAGGGGTCAAATGCTAAGTTGATGGAAACTATGTGGTAGTACTGATCCCCGTTAACAGGCCTAGGAATGGTGGAATATTGCTGGGTGGTAGGGTTGAGAACATAGCAACGGCTGTGATTACAATAATACAAACCGGGCAAAGAGGAAGTGCAGAGCAATAAGCCATTACAGGACTTGGAAATAATGACATGGTCGCGGTTATCGAAGAAATCGAGATATAGAGGAGCAATTGAACGGTTGTGTTTAACAAGACCATTGAGAGATACGTGATTGAAATTGAAATTGTGAGGAAAGCGAGAATACCTTCGTAAGAAGAAAGAGGAAGGAGATTTCGGAGGAATCCAGCGTTGAAGAACGTAAGGATCCGAAATGAGAGAGCACCATCTCTTGGATACGGTCTTGAATCGGAATAGAGGTTTCGCCGGTAGGCGTATGAGGATCCGGCTGAGCAGATCGTCGTCTCCGATCACTTTTTCGGCGGCGGTGAGAGTGAGGTTGGCGGTGATGTTTACAGAGAGACGGCGGCGTTGGACGGAGGAGGACGCCATGGCGGCGGAGGCGGTGGTAGAGGAGGTCGATCAGGAGGTGAGGCGAGGGAGAGGGAGAGGAGTAGGGTTAGGGTTAGGGGTGGGAAGGAGAAGAAGAAGAAGAATAAATAGGAAGAGTGGAGAAGGAGGGATTATACATAGCGAAGAAGAGAGCTCGGTGAGTGTTCTCCAATCTGGCAAATTGCAATGCAAACTCCCCACTCAGCTCTCACCCCAGCTCTGATACATACATTTTTGCTTCTTTGCCGAGGGACGTTAGCCTTTCCCTCCCCGTTTGAATTGGCTGATTTGGCAAAAAACAAAAAAATATTTAATAATAATAATTGAGTAATGCTATATAAAGTAATAATAATTCGCACATAATTGATGTGACTTATTACAAATCTTTTAATTCAAAATAAAATATTATTAAAGATAAATTTATTTACAATAATAACATTATCATATCATTTTTATTAAGTTTTTTTTTGTATAAATTTTATGTATGTTTAGAATTTTTCATAATAATACTAAATACATTTAGATGGTGATACATCTATGATTTTGTTCCTCAATTCCACCCCTAATGAGGTGGTCCATGTGGAACGGTTCCATACTCTTTCTCTCTTTCATTTTTAGACTCCTTAATTCTACATCATTTGGGATGGAATTTAGGGGACAAAATTAGAGATGAATCAGTATTCATATATTTTTTAAAGATTTAGGTCCCATTTGAGAATTTGTTATTTTAATTGACTTTTTTATTTTTTGTAAAAAGATGTGTAAAAAAATAAAAAGTGATATTGACATGGATAAGCCCATAAAAATTATAACCCACCATTTAGGGCCCAATACATAACTAAAATATTAAAGCCCAGCATTGCTGAAGCCCCACGTAGCAATAAGAACCAATGACATCAAGACATATGGCAAGAGAAGGGCAAGCCACATAAGCAGACAAAGATCTGCAAAGTTATTGCCACTGCACATCGCCATTAATGAAGCCTCTTACAGCATTTATTGCGATAACCCCTCTCTTTCGGGACAGAACGCCTTCACCATGAATAAGGTAAGCTAGAGCATAGATTTTCGGCCAAGGTGACAGGTCGGAAGGGACAACGAAATGATTACCACAGAATATAAGCAGACGTCGAAGATAAGAAGAAGGTTAAGCTTTCTAACTCTAATCTATCTCTACATTCCACCTCTCTCTCTAACTTGTTCGTCGGAGGGTTTGCTGGAGGACTCCCCGTTCCCTGTTGAACTCTTGTGCAGGTTCCTCTGTGGGCTTGGTCACTCGGACACCGGTTTGGGAAGCGTGAACCAGTCCGACCCGTTCCGTCTGGAACCCGCAGTATCATCAGTTGGTGCCGTCTGTGGGAATGTTTTTGTTCCGCGCGCCAGTTGTGCTCATTGTCGCCAAAGACCCCTCCTCATCACCCCCTCTTACCACCTGCGAAGGTGGATGGTCACAACTAGATCTATGGCTTCTCACCCCAATGTTGCCGATCATCAAGTCGACCCTTGTAATCCAAATAACGCACCACAGTATTTCACCGAGCTCACCAACAGCATTAACTGCCTGGCCGAGCAAAACCAAGCCCTGATTAATGCTCTACTCCAAAGAAACCTTCATATGCTTCCTTCACCACCTCCAGATATCCCACCCAACCAAGAACGAGCCCCGAGCCATACTATCCAGCAGCCTAATCCACCCAACTTGGAAGGCTTGCAACCCCCTCCCCCAGGTATAAACCTGCCACCCCCGGGGCCCACATCCATCGATCCCAGCACCAACCCTTGAAGGAGAGGCCAGCAGCGTCCAGCCCCCGTTGCCTTCCAGTGGTGACAACATTCCTCTCTGGGACGCAGAACTCCGAGCCATGAAGCTCCAACTCCAAGGGTTCATGCAGAACATACAGCATAAACTATCTACCACAGCCAACTCCCCATTTGTTGCCTCCATCAGGGACAAACCTCTACCTCCTAAGTTCAAAATGCCCACGATCAACTCTTTTGACGGTACAACAGACCCAGTCGATCACTTGGAGACCTACAGAACCCTCATGATCCTCCATGCATTCCCCGATGAAATCATGTGTCGGGCTTTCCCCGTGACACTCAAAGGGTCGGCTCGACTCTGGTTTAGTCAACTGCCAGCAGACTCTGTCTCCACTTTCTAGCACCTCAGTGACTGATTTCTCAGCCATTTCATTAGAGCCCAACGCCAGCGACGTCCGGCAACCCAGCTTCTCAGCATCCGTCGGACTGAGGGGGAGTCGCTGCGCAGCTTTGTCACTCGCTTCAACACCGAAGCCCTGCAGGTGGCGAAAAACGATGACAAGGTCATCCTCACGGCATTCATGGCCGGCCTACGATCATCTGATTTCCTTTTCTCTCGCTCAAAAAACCCCCCGACCTCCATGGCAACCCTTCTTTCCAAAGGCCAAAAATTAATGAACGCAGAAGATTCCCTAGCCGCTTGCCAAGACCCTACAGCCAAAAACCCAACCCCCAGAGAGAAGAGAAAAGACTCAGAAACCAGAAACACCCAGTACAATAACCAAACATCTGAGTATACCGACCGACCCCCCCGAGCCGACCGGTCGGCACCAGCTTGACCGCCTGACCGGTTCGAACAGTACACACCCCTTAATTCCCCCATGGAACAAGTTCTCAATCAGATCCAACGAGACTACCCCCTAAAATGGCCCCAACCATCACGGTCTTCTTCCAATCGGCGAGACCAGTCCAAATATTGTCGTTTTCACCAGGACCACAGCCATAATACTGAGGAGTGTGTTAGCCTCAAAGATCAGGTCGAGGGCTTGATACGTCAGGGACATCTCAGTCAGTTCACGAAAACCCGCCCTTAGCAAAGGCAAAGGACCGAACCTATCAGAAACAACCGCCGGCGCACTCCTCCCCAGCAACCAGCACAACCTAACCCTAGCCATGATCGCCCTCCACAGCAACCTTGAACACAAGGTAACCCCGCCCTCCCTGTCGGAGAAATCAGAGTCATAGCCGGCGGGCTTGCTTATAGAGGTCCATCCCGCTCGGCTCAGTGGGCAGAACTCAGAAAAATAAGACAGGGCTCAGACAAAGAAGTTGCCATATTAGACCGCCCTCCCAAACAGCCCAAGCAGTGGATGGAGCCCATCACCTTTACGGAAGCCGACTGCACAGGCATCCGTTACTCCCATGACGACCCCTTCATCGTTTCTGCCCTCCTCTCTAATTACAAAGTCAGACGGGTCCTCGTCGACAATGGCAGTTCTTCAGACATCATCTTTCTAAATGCCTTCCGCCAACTCAAGATCGGGAAAGAAAGTCTGTCTCCTCTCCAAACCCCGTTGGTCGGTTTCACTGGAGATCGGGTGACCTCCATCGGCTCCATCGATCTTCCCATCACAATTGGCGAATACCTGCGACAGACCACAAAGTTACTCACCTTCCTTGTTGTCGACTACCCCTCTGCTTACAATATCATCCTTGGCCGCACCGCCCTAAATGGCTTCTAAGCTATCACATCCACTTTCCATCTTGCCATCAAGTTCCCTACCGATCTTGGAGTTGGCACAGTGAGGGGAGAGCCGACCGTGGCCAGAGAGTGTTATGTTGCCTCACTTAAAGAAGTCAAGCTTAAGGAGGCTATGATCATTGAAGGACTCGACGTCAGAGACGAGGACGAACTAGTCAGAGGGGAACCAGTGGAAGAGCTCGTCAAGGTCCTCATCGATCCCACCAACCCGGCAAAAACTACTAAGATCGGCAGCCAACTATCTTCCCAGGCCAAGGCCGACCTCACCGCCCTCCTGATTGAGCATAACGACGTATTTGCCTGGACCCACTTCGATATGCCAGGTATTGACCCCTCCTTCATCACCCACCGTCTCAGCATCGAGCCCCATTTCCGACCCATCCGCCAGAAGCAGCGCATCTTTCACCCGGAGCGCAATAACCTTATTGCTTCTGAAGTAGATAAGCTCCTAAGGCACAGTTTATCACAAATGTGGACTACCTCAGATGGCTGTCGAATGTGGTTCTAGTTTGTAAAAACAATGGTAAATGGCGACTCTGTGTCGACTACTCCGACCTCAACCGAGCTTGCCCCAAAGACAGCTATCCTCTTCCTCGCATAGATCTGCTGGTTGACGCCACGGCCAGCCATCAAATGCTCAGTTTCATGGATGCCTTCTCTAGATACAACCAAATTCTGATGCACCCATTTGACCAGGAACACACCTCCTTCATCACTGACCGAGGAACCTACCATTACCGTGTGATGCCATTTGGGTTGAAAAATGCTGGAGCCACTTACCAACGGTTGGTCAATGCCGTCTTTCATCACCAGATAGCCCGGAACATGGAAGTATATGTCGACGACATGCTAGTCAAGAGCAAGCTCTCCACTGATCATCTGGCCGACCTGCGAGAGACCTTCACCACCCTACGAAAGCATTAAATGAAGCTCAATCCAGAGAAATGCGCCTTCGGCGTAGGATCTGGAAAGTTCTTGGGTTTCATGGTCAGTCAGCGGGGCATTGAAGCTAACCCCGAAAAGATAAAGGCCTTAATTGAAATGCAGTTACCCAGAACGGTTAAAGATGTTCAGAGGCTTACTGGCCGAGTTGCCGCCCTCAACCGTTTCATTTCCCGCACAACGGACAAGTGCCTCTCCTTCTTCAAAGTTCTTCGGCAAACTTTTGAGTGGACGGCGGAATCCGAAGAGGCCTTTCAGCAGTTGAAACAGTGCATGGCCAACCCTCCCTACTTTCTCAGGCAATCACGGGCGAACCCCTCTTCCTTTATTTAGCCGTGTCAAACACCGCAGTCAGTGCAGCACTCATCAGGGAAGACAGCTTTGTCCAACGACCGGTCTACTACATCAGCCGGGCTCTCAGAGGCGCGGAACAAAATTACCCATTGTTAGAAAAAATGTCCTTGGCTTTGGTCACCGCCTCCAGACGACTCCGTCCTTACTTCCAAGCCCATTCCATAATGGTCCTCACTGACCAATCATTGAAGAAGATAATGCAACAACCAGAGTTTTCCGGTAGACTTATGCAATGGTCAATCGAGCTCAGCTAATTTGACATCTCCTACCGGCCTCGAACGGCGATTAAAGGGCAGGCTGTTGCCGATTTCATCCTGGAATTCACTAATCCCACTCCAATCACAGCTCCTCCGCCCCTGCCACCCCTTATCGAGCCAAAAGACCCCCACTCTTGGACCCTCAACGTCGACGGATCATCTATCAAAGAAGGCAGTAGGGCTGGTCTCATCCTCACCGCCTCTGAGGGTGGTTATTTCAAATGTGCTCTCCGCTTCTTGTTTAATACAAGCAATAATGAGGCTGAATATGACGCATTGATCGCAGGTCTTCGCCTCGCCAGAGACATTGGTGTCAGTCACATCCAAGTGTTCAGCGATTCCCAGCTCATTGTCGGACAAATCACGGGGGAATTCAATGCCAAGGAAGACACAATGCGGGCTTATAGGGATATCGCACTCCCTCTCGCCTGCCTCTTCAATAATTTCCAAATCAAGCACATCTCTCGGACGGAAAACTCCAAAGCAGATAAAATGGCTCAGTTAGCTTCGGTAGACCAGTCGGACCTCAGCCACGGTGTCTGCCTCGAGTACCTGGCCCACCCTGCCATTTCCCCAACTCAGCAGCAAGTCTACTTCATCCAAAATGAACCTATTCCATGGGCGGCCGACATCTTTTTATTTCTGACAACGGGGGAACTGCCAGCCGACAAACAGCAGGCTGCCAAAGTCAGGGCCCGGTCGTCTAACTACATTCTTGTCAGCGGCCTCTTGTACAAACGCGGTTTTTCACGCCCATACCTGCGATGCCTCAATCTTGCTCAAGCAACCTACGTAATGAGGGAAGTCCATGAGGGTATCTGTGGTAATCATTCGGGCGCCCGGGCCCTAGCCCACAAAATACTTCGCACTGGTTATTTCTGGCCTACTCTCAATCAAGATGCGACAGACTTCGTGCTCAAATGTGATAAGTACCAGCGTTTTGCCAACCTCCCCCATCCTCCTCCTACAGAATTGATCACACTTTGCAGTCCCTACCCATTCGCCAAATGGGGGATTGACCTAGTTGGCCCATTGCCCACTGGCCGAGGCCAAACCAAATTCGTCATTGTCGCCATTGATTACTTCACTAAATGGGTGGAGGTAGAACCCCTTGCCACAATTACCGAACGGAACACAACCAGATTCATCTGGCAGTCGATCGTATGCAGATTTGGCATCCCTCAAGCCATCGTCTCCGACAACGGCAAACAATTTGACAATGCCAAGTTTAGAAAATTCTGTGCAGAACTTCAAATCCAGCCATGTTTCTTTTCCCCAGGTCATCCCCAAGCCAATGGCCAAGTTGAGGTTACCAACCGTTCTCTTCTCAAGATCATCAAAACTAAGCTGGAAGCTGCTAAGGAACTCTGGGCTGAGGAATTACCGAATGTACTCTGGGCCTACCGCACTACCGCTCGAACCCCCACTAGGGAGACCCCCTTTCGCTTAACATACGGCGCTGAGGCGGTCATCCCAGTGGAAATCAGTCTGCCTACCCCAAGAATTCTACATCTGAATCCAGAACTAACTGAGGAGCTGCGTCGGGCAGACCTAGACCTAATCGAAGAGCTCTGATAAACCACTGCTGTCAGACGGGCCTCATACCAACAGAAAATGAGAACATATTACAATCGCAAAGTCCGACCGAGGGAGTTCGCCGTGGGGGACCTTGTTTTGCGCGAAGTAACCCTTGCCACTAAAAATCCAGTTGAAGGCAAACTGGTAGCCAAGTGGGAAGGACCTTACGTTGTTAAAGCCAGACCTCGTCCGGGCACTTACCGACTTCAGGACATGGAAGGCCGAGACCTCCCCCATCCGTGGAACGCCGAACACTTGAAGCGTTATTTTCAATAAATCCCTATTCTTGTATTGATCAGTTATTATATTTTCTTTTTGGCAATCTACACACTTGAATGTTCTTCTTCTTCTCTCACATGATGTAAATTTCTGATCAAATGGGCTACACTTTACACGACAACAATCTTATATCTCAATTATCTGTGTGGTACCTCAATAACGTCTTGATTGCAGCACTCAGTTACAAGCCTCAGCCAGACTGAGCATGAAGAGCTCAGCCAGACTGAGTCACTTAAAGCCTCAGCCAGACTGAGCATGAAGAGCTTAGCCAGACTGAGTCACTTAAAGCCTCAGCCAGATTGAGCAGGAAGAGCTCAGCCAGACTGAGTCTCTTAAAGTCTCAGCCAGACTGAGCGTGAACAGCCTCAGCCAGACTGAGCACTTAAAGCCTCAGCCAGACTGAGCACGAAGAGCTCAGCCATATTGAGTCACTTAAAGCCTCAGTCAGACTGAGCATGAAGAGCTCAGCCAAACTGAGTTACTTGAAGAGACAGCCCGACCGAGTTAATCATGGCTCAACCCGAACTGAGCACGAATGAAGTGCTCAGCCAAGGCCATTCTTGCAACTTCATGATTGTGGCATAGTTGCCATACTTAGTCAAATTTCAGGTCCATGTTTTTACGCCTCTTAACACTCTTTACATTTTTTAACTTTCATTTCCCAACCCAACCTTTCATTTGTCAACACCCTTACAACGTGATTTAAAACTTCACTTTTTGGGACCCTTACAAGCCAGACTGACTCCCTTTTGGATCGTGATTTGAAACTTCAAATTTTTTGACATTCTCACATTTTAAACTCCATTATGTATTGTGGTTTTCTTACAAGTCAGACTATTTCCCTACTTCTCAATTTTCACTGCGATTTATATAGAAACCTTATTTGAATAACCATTCTCATTCTTCTCAAATTTGCAAAAATAAAGGCCACAGTGTGACAAACACAACTCAGAATTTTATTTATTCACAAACTCATACATAAGTTTACTGCAAAAATTACACTCTTAAAAAAAAAAAAAAAACAACAACACTCAAAACACCAAGAAAAATTCCATTTATAAGCAAAGTGCCAAAATTTACATTTCATCAATCTTCCTCGCTCGAAGCAAGGTCTTCTTTGTTCACACCTTCGTCTAAGGGGGTCTGGGCCACGTCGTCTTCCTCTATTCTAACAGTGTTGAAGTCCAAGTCTGGGAACAGCTCTTCTGCTTTGCGTTTGAACATCTTCTAGCTGCTGTCCTAGAACTCGACCATCTCATGTTTGTAGAAGTCTGACCGTTGGAAGCTCTGGATCACTTCTTCTTCATTCCTGCTCCCAGCGATCGCTCCCGACGGGCCAGCCCCCCCAGACCCCTCTCTTGCCAAGTTGCGGGCGATCGCATCATCGATAGCCATCTGGAAGTCAGCAGACCCCTTGAACTGCTCTACTGTTGCGACGCATAAGTCGGGGTATGCTGCCCTCTCAGAGGCTGACTTGGTCTTTTCTTCCTTCAACTCCTTCTCCAGCCCCCGCCTTCTCTGCCGCTGCCTTGGCACGCTCGTCTGCTAGATCTCGCTCCAACTCAGCGATTTTCAGGTCTGCTTCTTTCTGTTCTTTGACCCGCTGAACGCACAGATCTTCATTGCTGGTCATGGCCTCTTCAAACCGATCGTTGGCGACAGTGCAGGCTTTTTGGGCATCTTCTAGTTTCTTCTGCTCGCCAACCAGTTGGAACTCGAGCGACACCACCTTGCAGCGTTCTGCCTCCAGCTCTAACTTGGTCGCAAGCAGCTCAGCATTAGCTCGATCGGCTGAATAGCCCTGCACCATCGCCAACACTTCCATCTTCTTGGCCTTCTAGGCCTCTTCCAGCCCCCTCGCATACACGCTCCGTGCGGTCTTCCTCCATCCGGCAGTTTCTCTCCTCAAACTTTCAAGTTGGGCCTTCGCCTCCTTCAACTTTACCTTCAGTGGCCCCACTTCGCCTTTGGCAGCCGCAGCCTTTCTCAGTAGGGCTCCTGCCAAGGCAGTCACCTCCATCTGGGCAGAGCATAACCCTTTTACAGCTCAGCCTCAGTGAAACCGGCCACCGAGCGCACGGCTACGTCTTCCACCACTCCCAAAAAACGATCTGCTGCCCCCCTGGCTTCTCTTCCTTCTCCTTCCACTTGCCCGGACACCACTGGGACGTGGTAGAGAGCGGTCTTCAACCCAGCCTTCTCTTCTTCTCCTTGGGGCACAGGACCCCCCTTAGGTTGCTGCTCTGCCCTCTCTTCAGGCCAAGTCGCCCTATCTTCAACTTGTTTTTCAGGGCCAGTCGCCCCACTCATCATCTCTTTTGATGCCTACTCCGCCCTCTCTTTTGATGCCTCCGCCGTCATCTCCTTCGTCCTCTTCAAGGCGGACTCCTCCTCATTCTCCCTCACTCTCTTTTTCTTCTTCAAAGCCTCCATCTCCTTTTTGTTCCTCTCCTTCAGAGGATCCACTGGGGGCAATCATGGCTCAAAGCCGCCAAGATCCTTCTCCCCCAACGGCTTGGGACGCGGTCGGGTCCGCTCCCTCACAATCGGCTTCGGAGCAGGCCCCAGTTGGGTCTCCTTGTATTTGTTCACTGGGGCGAGCAATCTCCTTTCCTTCTCCTCCTCCGCCTTCCGTTACCTCTCTAACTCCTCCCTTGCCGGATCCTCTTCCAACGGTTGTGCCCCCAAGTTTAGGGCAAACAACGTTGAAGGCAGGACCAGCTCGTCCTACCTCACTTCCTTCTCTTCTCTCCATTCCCTCACCCTCTTCACTCGGTCCTCCGCCGCCTTGTCTAACTTGGGCTCAACCGATTTGGTGGACACCTTCCACGTTGCGCGAACTCCTGCCCTACCGTTCGCCGTTACAAAAAACCATCTCGGCCTCCATCCCTTCACCAACGACGGAAGACCCGCCACCAACCCTCGCTCCGCCACCGCTTGTAGAGTGACCCAAGTCTCCTGCTGACCGGAGGCCTTGTAATAGGAGAAGAACTCCTCTACTGTCATTGCCAACCCTTCGGTCGCCTGAAACCAGGCACTCGCGTAGGCCATTACTATCTTCCAGGCGTTCGGCATCAGCTGCCCTGGCGCCGCCTTTAACTTGTTCAACACATCCACCACCACTTGGGGAAGAGGTAGCCTCAAACCTCCTCGCAATGCCTCCTCGTACAAGCTGAACTCACCCCGCCGCACATCCGACGCCCTTTTCTTGGATGTGGGCAGTCTTAGCCCTATCTCCGAGGGAATTTGATACTTCTTCCTTATTCCCTCCAACTCCTCTGTTGTCAGTACGGACCTATCCGGTTTGGTGTGCCAATGGTCTGGCTCCACCTGACTAATAGGCCTCGTGACCGAGATTATTGTCCTGGGGCAAGCCCGCACAGCCTGACCTGCTCCCTCCCCCTCCCTGCACTCCGTACGGTATTGTTCTGCCAAACCCACCGCATCGTCGTCGCCTAATGGATCAACCCTTACGGTCGTTGCTTCCTCTTGGCCATCTCTCTCGTGTGTCTGCGAATAGCTTCGGATGCGGGCATAAGAAAATTCACAAAATGTTGCAGGGGTGTATCACTAGCGACAAAGGAGTTTACACTTGGAATATTTTGGTTGTTTGCAAAGAGATACGTAAAACGGATAATACCAAAAGCCCAAGGTTTGCCTATATTCCAAGGGTCACAATTAAATTTCGCCAGTTTGAAAATTTTCAAAAATCTGCCAAAACTGTCTTTTCAACACCCTATAATGACCTATCGTTTCACTTCTTGCCCAACGCCTAACCTTCCCCACTACGAGATTCTGTCACGTGCATGACCACGATCCACTGCCCCTTTCCCTTTCCTGTCTTTTCCACTTCACTTCAACACGTGCCCCGCTGCTTTTCGAGCCCGCGCCACACCAACCACCCTTCGCGGTTGGCCCTCCTCATGGTCGGTCCCTCCACTCAGCCACCCTTCATGCTCGGCCCTCCTCATGGTCGGCCCCACCACTCGGTCACCTGCACGGTCGGCCTTCCTCATGGTCAGCCCCACCACTCGGTCACCTGCGCAGTCGGCCCTCCTCCCGGTCGGTCCCTCCACTCGGCCACCCTTCGCGGTCGGCCCTCATCACGGTCGGTCCCTCCACTCGGCCACCCTTCGCGGTCGGCCTTCCTGACGGTCAGTCCCTCCACTCGGCCACCCTTCGCGATCGGCCCTCCTCACGGTCGGTCCCTCCACTCGACCACCCTTCGCGGTCGGCCCTCCTTATGGTCGGTCACCCCTCTCGGTCGACCTTCACCCTGTCGGTCTCTCACAACCCTCATTTTCTTCATTATTCCCTTCGTTGGACTAAAGCTGCACTTGGGAATGGGGGACTACTGACATGGGTAAGCCCATAAAGATTATAGCCCACCATTTAGGGCCCAATACATAACTCAAATACTAAAGCCCAGTATTGCTGAAGCCCCACGTAGCAATAAGAGCCAATGACATCAAGACACATGGCAAGAGAAGGGCGAGCCACATAAGCAAACAAAGATCTGCAAAGTTATTGCCACTGCACATTGCCACTGCACATTGCCATTAATGAAGCCCCTTACAGCATTTATTGCGATAACCCCTCTCCGTCGGGACAGAACGCCTTCACCATAAACAAGGTAAGCTAGAGCATAGACTTTCGGCCAAGGTGACAGGTCGGAAGTGACAACGAAATGATTACCAGAGAATATAAGCAGACGTTGAAGACAAGAAGAAGGTTAAGCTTTCTAACTCTAATCTATCTCTACATGCCACCTCTCTCTCTAACTTGCTCGTCGGAGGGTTCGCTGGGGGACTCCCCATTCCCCGTTGAACTCTTGTACAGGTTCCTCTGTGGGCTTGGTCACTCGGACACCGGTTGGGAAGCGTGGACCAGTCCGGCCTGTTCCGTCTGGAACCCGTAGTATCATCAGATATGATAACTTATTGTCATTTTTTTTTTTTTTTTTATTCTTTAGCTGAAAAACCATAGCTCCAAATGGGCTTTAAATTCTCTCAAGTTGGTTATTTCAATTTAAAGGAGTATTTGGACTTAGTAGGCATATTTTGGAGCCAATCTTAGTGATATAAATCGTTCATTTTTTAGTACTGATTGAGTAAAATATTCCTGTGAAAATTTAAGATAATCAAATTTTAAAAGCTATATATTTGAATCAAATTTGCAATATAAAAAATGAATACCTACTTTTGAAATTATAATTGTCATCTATTTTTTAAAAATAAATGTGATTCAAACATATAACTATTAATTTTTTATCATTTTAATTTTTTGCATTAATATTTTACTAAATGAATTCTAAAACGTCAACAATTTGAATCATTGAGATCGGCCTCATAATAGGCCCACTAAGCCCAAACTCTCTATCAAGAGAATCCGATTCCTTTTTTTTTATATATTTATATCACTCGTTTAAATAAATAAAGAAAAGAGTTTTTTTATTTTTTTAGCTAAAAAATTCATCTTTTTGCAATTATTTTTTGAGGATTCTATTTATACAATCAATCTAACTTTTACATCCACAAATTTTATTTATTTTTTATTTTATATTTTTATAATTTATACAATTCCTTTATTACCCTCCTCTCTAACCTTCGTCCTTCTCCTTCTCTTTACACCCAAAACCTAAAAAACCCTAACCTAGTTCTCCCTTATCACCACCACCTCCATCAGCCCACTACCGGCACTGCCACTTTGCTACTGCTCCACCACCCTTCACCTCTACCCAAACCACATTCCAAAAATTTGTGATTTTGTTTTTGGTGATTCAGAAAAGATATGAATGGAACTAGAAGCAAAAAGGAAGGTATGAAGATGAAGGACACTAACGAATATGCATTTTTAACATGGGGATATCTTCCCGGAGCTTTGCTAGACTGATCACCGGTGATTGTCCAGTTTCCAGCGACGAACATCGTTGACGATTCGTGGAAGGACGTTTGCGGTGCTATGTGTGGATTCGCCATGGCCATTTTAGGTGGTTCTTCAATCCTTAAATTACTTCTCTCTGTGATTGATTTTCAATTGTTCTCTGTTTGATTGAATTCAATTGTTCACGAAACTCTTACTTGAGATGTTTAAATCTCTCTCTCTCTCTCTCTCTCTCTCTCTCTCTTCGATTCAAAATCACACTGATGTATCATTTCTTTAATGCTCATACATTTATCACTGCTTTTGTCCATGTTCTCTTCAATATAATGAATTCATATATATGTTGAAAGAAGATGGAGAAGAAAAAGAATAGGGAAGAGGAGAGAGCCAGCGACAGCGAAGGAAATAGGCGAGGCGGAGAGTGGCAGGGTAGAGGTGAAGAGTGGTGGAGTAGTGGTGAAGTGGGGGCACCGATAGTGGGCTGGTGGAGGTGATGGTGATGGAGGAGAACTAGAGTTTGACTTTTTTAGGTTTTGAGTGTAAAGAGAAGGAGAATGAGAAAGGTTAGAGATGAGGATAATAAAGGAATTATATAAATTATAAAAATATCAAATAAAAAAATAAAATAAAATAAAATTTGAGTGTTAAGGAGTTAGATTGATGGTGTAAGTAAAATGACTCTTATTTTTTAAAAGTTTTATCTTTTTGGAATCAATTTTGAATTGATGTGGATTAGAGTATGCATACTATGTTCTATTTTAAATTTTTTAAAAAAAAAAAAAAAAATAGAGACAAATAGGTTTTGTGCTTTTCTAAATTAAAAAAAATAGAGACTAACAGGTCTATTTATGCACTTCTAAGTTAAAAATGGGACATTTAATCAAATTATAAAAAAAAGGGACAAATATTTATGCATTATATGTTCATTATCTAGACTCACTTTCTAAATCTAGTATTGTAATGCCTAAGACATTTTAATAAATTGACACATCATTGGATTTAAAAAGGTTCAGGCTAGTCTCTAGTTCAAAATCGTACTGGAGCATATTGTTGGGCTTCGCGGACCAACCACAGAGTCCACTTCGATAATCTGAACCGTTCAATATTTAAAACTTGTGAGTACTTTATCCTTACAAAAAATCACGCTGATCGAATATCGATAACCACTTAATCAAATCAAATTTGTATCTACGGTCACTATGATTTTAAAAATAAATTATTGACACAAATGTGATATAATTAAGTGACTATTGATATCTGACCAACGTACTTTTTTATAGGGATGAAATACTCGATAAACCTTACATATTCAAGATCATCGATGTGGGCTCCATGGTGGGCCTATGGAGGCCCAACTAGTCCCAACTGGAGACAAATTGCTCCATTAAAAAATGTCTAATTTTTTGGCTAGAATAGCACTACTCAAAAAATCAATAAAATACCAAAGTAAAGTATGCTTTTGTATTTATTGATTTTTTTTATATTTGTTCACAAATATTTTATTTTTTAAGTAATTTAGATTAGGTACATCTAAAAAAATTTGACTAAAATATGAAAACAAAACACAAAAAAGAAAAAATTAGACAACTACTTTTGAATAGTTAAAAGAAGAGTGTTGATATTAGCACCTACCAAAATTCTTTGGACCCCCCATTTTATAATTTTTTTTATTACAATTATACCCTAAAGTAAATTACATTAAAAGACATTATTAAATGGAACACCCACCTATCAAATAAGAACTAATACTCTATAATATTTGACACCCACCCCCACCCCCACCTCCTCCACCTATACGTATTTCATGTTTGTAAATCCTAAATCTATTACTTTTTATAACCAACCAACATAAACCCTAAATCTATTATTTTTCATAATCATCTTAAACCCTGAATGTGTCATCTTCATCACTATTATCAACCCTATTGAACTTGAAAGTTTTGCTTCAAGTATAACGTATACTTCATCACTTATTTTACTATATAGAGTAATGGAGGATGAGGACAACAATTCTAATGAGACCAGCGTTCCATTGGTAAATTTATCTGTCTTGTATTAACATTCTCGGTCATTTTCAGTCGTTCTTGTTTTGTTCGAGCTGTTCGGTACTGGTTTGCCCACTGTTAGAATTATGTTCAATAATACAGTACTGAACATAATCCTTTCGTTCAATACATAGGTTCCGAACATTAATGCAGATAGTCAGTACTGTTAACCAAATATCATCTTTATTTTTGGCATTATTGAACTGAACAAAACCATTAGTTTCAGGACTGTTGAAATGAAGATCATTTTTCAATTTTGAAATTACATTCACACGTGTTTTCAGGGTAATGCTTCGACTAGAGACAGTAAGGTTGATTCAGAACTTGTAATGGATTATAGTAACAAATTTGTTACTCATGAGGTGAGTCTTTGATTGTTTTACAAATAATGTACCTTTTTTATGTGCAATAATTGGTTAATTTAATTTATTTATTTCAGATATTCAAGAGTTGAGATGAGTTAATTCGATGGGCACGTCAAGTTGGAAGAAGAAATGGATTCGTTATTGTCGTATAGAAATCAGATGGAGGTGGTATTCGTGGTAGGAAGCCAAGACTTAGCTTAGCTTGTGAGAGGAGTGGATCTTATAGGGACACTCAAAAAAACAACAGGCCTAAGACAAAAAAAGCAAGTCTGACAGGTACAAAAAAATGTGAATGTCTTTTTTTATTG
The DNA here is from genome assembly GCA_036172215.1 of Camellia granthamiana. Taxonomy (NCBI): domain Eukaryota; kingdom Viridiplantae; phylum Streptophyta; class Magnoliopsida; order Ericales; family Theaceae; genus Camellia; species Camellia granthamiana. The sequence goes on from CM069906.1 coordinate 152,352,041, forward strand.
AAGGGCAAAAAATTAGCCACAAATGATGACTAGATCTTGATGGTTGATTTTGGTGTGCATAATCATCCTGCTGCAGAATATCTTGAGGGTCATTCTTATGTTAGAAGGTTGTCACATGAGGAAACCTCTTTGTTGGTAGACATGTCGAAGAGTATGGTACGACCAAGTGAGATATTGGCTACATTGAAACAATGTGAGGATGCAAATGCTTCCACAATGAAGACAATTTACAATGCACGACAACTATTAGGTTAGTTAACGGTGAACAAGTACATTGAGTGGCATAAGAGTTGTGCAGATACTAAGACAGTGACTAATTTGTTCTTTGCACATCCTACTAGTTTGAATTTGTTACGTGCATTTCCAAAAGTATTGTTGATGAATTGTACTTACAAGACCAATCGATATCGGTTGCCTGTTCTGGAGATTGTAGGTGTGACATCGACAGACATGACCTTTTCAGTTGCATTTGCATACGTCCAGTATGAGAAGGAGGATAACTACACATGGGCACTTGGTATTAGTGTCATGGATGAAAATACCCTTCCTTTTGTTATTGTCATAGATAGAGAATTGGCCCTTATGAATGCCATATGTCCGGTCTTCCCTAGAACTACAAATTTGTTGTGTAGATGGCATATTGGTAAAAATGTGCTTACTAATTGCAAAAAGATGTTTGAGACAAAAGATAAATGGGAAATGTTTATAATGAGTTGGAATATGTTGGTTATGTCATCGTCTGAAGAAGTATACATGCAACAACTGTTTTTGTTATATAGTGAGTTCAATACTTATCAAGATGCACTTCATTATATTACCTCATCTTACAAGTCAAAATATTTGGCTACCTAGACTGACACATTTATGCACTTTGAAAATTCTACAACAAATAAGTAAATACGAACATTTAAATTTATTAGTTGTTTAGTTTTTTATAGCATTATTTTTATAACAGTTTATTTTCATGTATAGGGTTGAGAGTTCACATGCAAAACTTAAAAGATATCTTGGATCTAGTTAAGGAAATTTTGAGTCGAATTGGACAAGGATATACAATTTACTTGAGTTGCAACCTAGTGAAATAAAATCATCATTTGAGAAAAGCAAGATAGTTGTGCAACATGATTTCAAACATGAGCTGTTTAAGGAGCTTCGTGGTAATGTCTCATATTCACAGAGTCTAAATGAGCATCTTTTGTTGGTATTGATATTATTGCATGTGGATGTGTCGTTCGACGTACTCATGGTTTGCCATGTGCACATGAGATAACAAATTACATGAGGGAAAATCGGCCAATTCCCCTCACTTTGGTTTATTCATATTGGACTAAGCTTGATATGTTGAGTACCCCACACATTGTAAGTGAAGAGTGGACTTGTACACCTGAGTCAGAATTGTTTGCCAAACGATTCGAGAAGGTGGGTCCAAATGTGAAGAGGTTTTTGTTATAGAAATTGAGGGAGTTAGCCAAACCTGATTGTACATTTTTGATTGAGCCGGAAGTGAAGTCTAATCCATGAGTTCGGCCAAAATTGAAGATTGAGACCTCCACTCATTGTCAGCCATCTGCGTTTGAAATAGTTGCTTCAGCACAAGATAGTTATTCACCCGGAGTCATTGCCAAGACGAGTGTAACAACAAAAAAGGTGAAAACAAAGAAGATAGAAAAGGTACGTGGTTCACTAGTGAGGTATATAATTGTGTCATGTTGTCTACTTTATTGTCTAACATTAGCATTGGGCTGTGATAGGTTCACTGACTTCGATTATTGAATCCAAATTGCTTTTTAGAGGCATTCCCTTCAAAATTGAGATGATATATTAAATACGTTAAGGATGTTGCAGCAGATGGCAATTGTGGGTTCCGAGCTATTGCTGGTTTGATGGGTTTTGGAAAAGAATGATGGTTACAAGTGAGAAAAGATTTACTTAAAGAGTTGCATATGCATAGTGACCATTACAAGAAATTATTTGGATCACAAGAGAGAATCGATGACCTTACCAATATCTTGGCATATTTTGAACCAAACCCTGGGTTGGATCGGTGGATAACGATGCCTGACATGGGTCATCTTGTATCGTCTTTCTACCAAGTCGTTTTGGTCCACTTGTCTATGTAACAATGTTTGACATTCCTCCCTCTTAGGTCAATACCGATGTTTGTTACCTCTTGCAAAGAGATATGTATTGGCTTTGTCAACAACAACCATTTTGTTCAAGTATTGGTTTCTAATATTTTTGTACATTCTAACGACAACATTTCTTAATAACGACAACATTTTTATACATTCTAATATTTTTAAATTTTTTTTTGTAGCTCATTTTGGAGCCTGGTCATCCCATTCCACCCATAGCAACTAACTGGCAAAGGTACCATGACCTTTGTGCAGTAGGCTAGGAGGTTGCACACAGTTCTAGAGTACAACATTTCAAATCACTCATCAGTCTAGACATAGCTACAATCGAAACAGTAGACCTGGACGAGAACTAATGTCATACAAGTGAGCTAAGAAATAGAATTAGAATGGAATTAAGTTATGTAATTTTCTTTGTTATACTAATGTAGAATGGAAAAGAGTGAATTGGAATGGATTTAAGTTATGTATCTTGAATGGATTTAATTCATGTTATTTTCTTTGTTCTAATGAATTGGAATGGTAAATAGTGAATTGAAATGAATGTTATTTTCTGTGTTATAATGAATTGAAGTTGATGAAAACAGTGAATTGGAATAGATTCAAGTTACACAGTGGTGAACAAATTTTGTTCGGACATACAGTGCTGACAGGATCAATTTTGTTCAACAAAGCAATTCTGAACAAAATACATTTGTTCGGCCATACAGTGCTGAGCGAATTGTTTTTATTCGGTTCTACAGTACTGAAATAAGTAGGCCAACAATTATGATTGAGACAGTAAGCATTTATGTTCAGCACTACAGCACTAAAAAAAACCATATATGTTCGGCATTACAGTACTAAACGAAGATTACCTGTTCGACATTACAGTGTTGAGTGAGTCATTTTGATTCGGTTTTACAGTGCTGAACAAGAAGGATTTGTTTGGTTAGTCAGTGATAAACATAAAATTCGTGTTTATTTATTAGTCTAGATTTGTTTATTCAGTGATGACCATAAAGCAATAAACAAACCAATATTTCAAACAAACAAACTATCAAACCAATTCAAACCATCAAACCAATTCCAAACAAATTCATTGACTTCAATATCATTGCTAAACCATCAAAATAATTCATTGAGTGCCCAAAACGGTATGGTAAAGTCATATACAAACCTAGCTCATACTTTTGTCATATACAAACCACCATCAAAATGTATGCTAAAAATATTTCTCAGACAAACTAACATATACTAAAGTGTTATCTGACCTTTGTTATACTTGTGTCTAACACCATAAAAAATTCTAACATATCTTTGAGACTAAGATTTCAAAATACACATTTAAAACATTTGAACCCAACAAATACTAAAGTCTAAGACATTGCTCCACGATTTTTGCGACGAGTGTACACCAAGTTCTTTGATGGTGTATGTTCTTCAGTAGACTGTTGGCCCTCCAAGACTTGTGTTATCTTCTTCATAGCATTGCGTAACATATCTTAGGTGGGAACTGCTTCATTGTATCCGATTTCAAGCATTGAACGTGAAATGCTCAAGGCACTGTCAATACGCTGCAAATAAGAAAATAAAACTTAACAATTGCCTTAAACAAAATATATATGAAAATGAAAATGGTAAAAATTGACATACAAATTGAAGTTGACGATAATCAGCTAATGTCTTAGTGCGTGGGTTACACTTAAAACGATGTGTTAGGTTTTGAACTTGCACATGTGAAATGGATGTAAACCAGTCCAAGTAACCTAGCACACAATCCCATGGATGCAAGACTAGAACACTACACGCTGTCTCAGATAACAAGTGATTTTCCTAACTCTCCCAAATTGTATCTAAGTATTTATAGGCAACGTTGTACTGTTTTGCAGTGGATCCTCTAGAGGATTGAACTAGACCAAGCAGAGGTGAGGGAATAGATTGCACCCTACCAAACTGTCTCAACACCCTATCTAGATGGTATGGTTCAACAATGTGCATACATTTTAAGCATCCACTATAGCAAGCAACATCAGAAAAAGGATGCTCAATACGCTTATCATGGTATGGATCCCAAATAACCTACAATAGTAAAAAATTTATGCATAAGTTATGAATTAGGTTGAATAATGACAAGTAATATGTACATACAAATGTGATCTGATCAAGTGATTATTTTTATCCAATCAACGTAATTTTGTATAAAAATAAATCACTCGATAAGTCTTATATATTAAATGATTTAAAAATTAAATCATCGGTTTAAGTTCCATAATGCGTCCACAGAAACCCACCAACACATGAAAATAATAGACAACTCTAGCAATTAGGCACTAGGAGACCATTTGAACTTCCATTAGATGATCAAATCAAATGTCATGAGATCTACATAACGGACACATTTGACCTATGAATAAAAAATTATAAAAAAACAAGACATAACAGTCAAATAACCTACAACAGTAAAAAATTTATATGTAAGTTATGAATTAAGTTGAATAATAACAAGTGATATGTACATACACAGAGTTAAGATTAACACTTACGTCATGGGCCTCTAATCTGTTTGAGGTCCTCTCGCAACCTTTGTAAAATAGACGTTGAAGAACCAGATTGGGTGCGAGAAATCCAACGAAAGACATGAGGCTGATCTTCTTTATAGTCCAAATTGGGGTGGGGTTTAGCACCAACAAAATGCTCGTAAATCCAAGCTTCCAGCAATCACATGTATCCCTTCATCTGTTTCACGGAATACATTGTGGCAGTACCTAATTGCCGGTATAAAAAAGCCAATGCGGCTGCACCCCAAGCATAAGAAGCAACCGATCCCAAATCCATAAGAAAAGACAAATACACTACTGGAACACGTATGCCAGTCTTGTCTGCAAATAAGGTACAACCTAACAAATATAACAAATATGCCCAAGCTGCCTACTCAATGGTATTATCATTGTTCGCATCAGACACTGACCCAAACCGTTGTCTCAACCATTCTATCTTGATAGATTGGCCCCGTGCTACCTTCAACGCTACATTCGCCTCATCTATTGTTACTCCCAAAGCCTCAACTAGCAGATTTGCAACGTCAACATTTGATAACTTCTCGCAAGAGACTGATTTACTAATCACTGGAATCCCTAGAATTACACTAACATAATCTAAGGTTGGTGACATCTCACCAAATAGTAGATGAAACGTGTTTGTCTCTAGTTGCCATCTTTCCACAAAGGCCGAAATTACAACTTTGTTTACAAATTTATATGAGCAACTCACTAAAGAAATCAACCCCGAATCCATAATTAAACCATGAAATTTGGACTGTTCATTTTCATCCAAGTTGAATGACCATTTACCAACTTTAAAACCATGATTTAAGCGTTTAAGTATTCTGCGTTCCTGCAACATAGAATAAAAAAAAAAAAAGAATTAGTAAAGTTGAAACAAAATTTAAAACATTAAATTAATTAATGTAAGACAATGACTTACATCATTATGCAAAATTTTTGCTGCTACATGACAATGAAAACTTTTCAAAATTGAAGGATCATATGGCCCTCCAGGAAAAGGTACGGTAAGATCTTCATTAACTTTTTCAGCTGTATCCGCTGGTTGGTCTTCATAGTCACCCATATCTGTTAGTTCAGCACCCGGATCATCACCTATGTCTGTTGGTTCATTACTCATATCTATTGGTCCATCACCCATGTCACTGACATTTAATTGATTGCCCCCATCGTTTTTAACCTCAATCGTTTTTGCTAGAGCAGCACCTATGTCATTCATGTCATGTTCATTAACTCCACTACCTTGATCATTAGTCTTAGGAGTGCGTCGAGGTCTCTTAGCCACTTTTTGAGAAAGTACAACATTACGTCTCCTAGACGCTGTTGGGCAATCTCGAGCAGTTTCCACCATAACTGTCCACCACGTACAATTAGATGTTAGTCAATGACAATGTAAGCAAATATATCCAATGTCAATTACCCTTAATAATATAGTCAGTCCTTCCTATGTGTCGAAAATGCATGTCATCGAGGGACATTATATATATAACTTATAAGCCATTGAAGCCTATCTTAAATAGGAGCATCATAACCAATGAGGCAAAAATACATGCATGGTCAGAAGTATATATACATGTATTTTTATATATGTAGATATCAATTAGAGACAACTTTAGAAAAGATACAAATTCAAATAGGAAACAACAAACTAAGATAGTTTCTTGCCAAACACAAAATGAATAAACGATAAAAAGAAATTACTAAAAATAAGAAATTTGAGTTGGACCAAAATTTGAGAATTGTAATGCATTAGAAGCATGCCAAGAGAAAGGCCATTAAAAACAAAAAACAAAAAATCTTAAATAAAATTATAGACAAAAACAAAGCTTTCCAAAAAAGTGCAAAAATTTGAGAGCCTAAACAATGGAATTTGGTATTAAAAACAAAAAAGGCTTAGTACACAACAAAAGATGTGTGTTTCGCTTCTTAGGACATTTCGGATTGATTATAAGTACTTAAAGAAAATTCAACATTTTCCCAAAGCCTATAGTTGCAATATAATCACATGCATCTCCAAGTTGATATAATGTGCTAAAATTAGCACTGTTTTCAAAAAGCCCACTTACCTCTTGTTAGGTTTATGATTTGTATTGTGCTAATTAGAGTTAGTTTATGTGGAAGGCAGCTTGTACAAGTGTTGTGTGATTATGTGGCTATAAGTTGATGTATGAAAATACATGGAAAAGAAGCTCAAAATGTGAATTAAATAATCTGGAAGGTTGCTGCCCTGTTTGCCTTCTCTTTTCCTTTTTTTTTTTTTTTTTTTTTGGCAGAAAATTCAGATATAAGTTTTTTTTTGTGGAAGAAAATTCAGATGTAATAGAAGTCTAAATTTTCATTTTCTTACTTCTTACCCACCAAACAAATATAAACTTGGAATTTATTCAAAATTCTGCGGATAACTCTGGCAACCATTGTTGTGTGCTAAGTTAGACTGCAGTATAGAAAAGCTAAAAATACTTCTCAAAAGATCAGTCAGGCTAATGAAAAACATTTTTTAGAGATTCCAATCAACCATCAGACATAAACAAATTAGCCAATGTATGTAATTGATCTTTGAAGAGTCAGCCATTCAACGGTTTGTCTTACAAAATCCTCATCCCCAGCACGATGAGTTTAAATCTTACTAATTGCTGAAAGAACATAACTTTTTTGGCTCAAATAGGGTACAATATTATAGAGTCAAGTGCCTTTTTCTTTGTTGATAATTTCTAGTTTGTCATTTACAACAAACAATGTATAACAAAAACTAACCTAACCTCACTGCTATTTAATGTTTAAGTAATAAAAGTAACACAAAAGAAAAAGAAAAAAAAACAAAAAAAAAATCAAAACAAAATTTTTAAAAAAAAATTATGAATAGAAAGTATTTCTAAAGCTTATTATTGAAAATAGAGGCAAAACCAATGGCAATGGCAATGCCTTACAACAATAGAAAAGAGACAATTTTATACTATATGTACAGTACAGACATAAAAACCTCACACTTAAAAAAGCAACTGGTCCCAACACTCCACGACAAAGGATTAGCCAATCAAATTTGTTTTCTTCATGCACAAAGAAAACACAACCAAAATACCCAACACTCCAAGACAAAGGATCAGCCAAACAAATTTTCTAAAAGACAAAAGATTCTAATATTTTTATTTTATTTTATTTTTAGTTGGTATGTAGACTTCTATTACATTATAATATTCAAGGCATCCATTAGATTATAATATTCAGACCTCTATTTCCAAAAAAATTTGAATTTTATGTAGAATCAAGCCATCCATTACATTATAATATTTTCCCACAATTAAGGTTTTGTGTGGTTGTGGTTTTGGTTGGTAAAGGGTTTTTGTTTGTGTGGTTATGATTAATTGAAAAGAAAAGAGAAGTAAATTATACCTTTGATGGTAGATGAAAAAGTCTATAATTTGTCTCAACACTATAATGCCAGTTCAGTTCGAAAGTGTTGAACTTCCACTAAACGATTTTCAGCAGCACTTTGTAAGGAGGAAAAAAAAAAGCGTAATGTCCCAAGCACTTTTAGCAACACTTTGAATGGATTGAAGTCGGAGCGGAGGAGATGAATAAAGGAGACGGATGGTCAAGGAAGGAGAGGGTATGAAAAATTGGGTGGGTGTGCATTTGATTGTGAAAATATTATGAATATGGGTAGATTTGGTAATAAGTGGGGGTGTCCAAAAAAATATTATTAAAATTTAGGGTTTAGGGTTGGGGTCCAAAGAAATGAGGGGTCCAAATAATTTTGGCAAGTGCTAATAGCAGCACTCTAAAAGAATAAAATGGTCTTATTAACAAGTGCACCTAAGGGACAAGTAAAAGACAAAAAAATTAAAGAATGCAAGACACTTTTCACTAAATTCAGTGCACTTTTACTGAAAGCAATACATTTTTTAATATTTTTATATATTTTCAAGATACTTTATACACACTTTCCAATATTAAACCATGCATAGGTTGCACTTGTTAGCATTTTCCTAATAAAATTATACTTAAAACAAAAATAAAAATAGGAGACTTACGTGTATGTCCCAATAGATAAACGTATTATCCAATAAAAAACATTACTAATTATTAGTTTTTAGCAACAATTTAAAAAATTCATCATAGAAAAACATCGATAATTATCAATTTTTAGTGACATATTTAGAAAATTGTTACAGAAAATGTCACTAATTGTCAGTTTTTAGTGACAAATTCAAAAAATTGTCACAAAAAATCTCTTTAGCAACAATTTTGATAAGACCAACTTTCAAAGATGAACACTAATTGTTAATTTTTAACGACAAATTTACAAAATCGTCACAATTTTCTTTTAGCAATGGTTTTGATAAGACTTAATGAAAATAAATCTAATATTAAGGTCTTGTTTGGTAAGTACATGTTTTAGCTAAAACATCAAAAAGTCACTATAAGCTGTTATATCACTCTCTCCACTTTTTTGCATATTCTTTCGTAAAAAATAAAAAATGACTAAAATAGCTTATTTCTAAACGGGGTCTAAGATCGGATAATAATTTAGCCATAAAAATATAAAGTTATAAAGAGGTGTTTTGGTGGTATAAATACATGCTCCTAACATTTCTCCCTTATTGTGAGAGAGTAATTAATTTTTGGATTGGACTTTTCTCAAGCTTTAGTATGAACATGAGAGAATTTGAGGGATCCGTAGAGCTCACTATATGTTATGTTTTAAGGATTTGATCTCTCAATAAATATCATTCATAAAAAAAAGATTAAGTCGATTCAATAATTGTAATATTTTTATTTTATCGTGTTTGTTTTCGAAAAATAAACAAGTATATTTTTTAGAAGAGATTATTCATTTTTGTAGAGACAAACACAATAAAATAAAAAGATTAAGTTTATTAGATGGATTTAATTTTTTTTCATGGATAATATGTAGAAAACTCAACAAATGAATAATTCAAATTATCGAAATGAGACACGCAGTGAATTTCATATTTGAACTTGAGAAAAAGCTCATTGAGAAAATTATAATTAAAAAAATAAAAATTTGACTCATGTAACAAAATAAATACTAAGTTTTTAATTTGTCAATTTAAATCATATGTCTATTTTTGTTAAATAAAATCAACAGGAAAACGATATTTTATTCATTAAATTCAATAAAAAATGATATTAGACATTTTATGTGCACCTACATTGAGTTTAATGATTAAAATATCTTTTTTTTCTCGTAAGTTTTACTTAACAAAAATAGGTCAATAATTTAGATTGATTAGGATTTAATCAACAAAATTAAAAATTCAGAATTTATTTTGTTATCAAAATCAAATCCAATTTTTTTTAAAATAAAAAATGATATGGTAAGTCCACTTTCTAAGCCCTCTTCTAGACTTTAGTAATCTGTCAAAAAGATGATTGACTGATAACTAGAGAAAACATACAAGAAATAAAGTTGTTTTATATAGGATAAATTACCAATAAGTCCTAATAGTTAGACTTAATTCCTATCAAATTCTATTAAAAATAAATCCTAATAAAATCGTTGCTAAAAATAATTTTTTTGACGACTTTTTACATGTCTCTAAAAATTGACAATTAGTGACTTTTTTTTTATCATGATTTTTATGAATTGTCATTCAAACTTATAATTAATGACTTTCTTTGCGACGGATTTTTTAAACTGTCGTTGGAAGTTAAATGTTAATGACATTTTTTTTGTGACGATTTTTTTAAACTATCGCTAAAACTTATAATTAATGACATTTTTTGTGACAATTTTCAAACTGTCGCTAAAAATTAACAATTAGCAACGTTGTTTTAATGATGTTCGATGAAAAATGCCATTAATTATCATAGGACTTATTGAAAAATAAATCTACCTATTAGAATCTACACGTAAATCCTCCTTTTATATATTCAAATAGACTGTCACATCACTCAATTTGAAAAATGAAACTAAAATTATGATTTAATAAAATTAAAAATAGGAGATTTGGTCAAAACCCCCTCATAATAAAACTTTAACGGTGGTGCTACATGCACCAATTATTATACTAACTAGTGTATCAACACTAGTTATGACATTATTATTTACCTCACTCATTAATCACATTAAAAATACCAAAAACCTCTTAAATTATGACACATCATCAATTGTTAGTTAGTCTACTAATTAGTGCATATAGCATTAATGCATTACGGACAAGTACAAAAAGTTTTCCTTGAAAAATCCAACACATACCATTATGGCCAAAATATTAAACTTTAAAATAATAGTATAACTTTTAATCTAAATGTCGGTTTTTAATAAAATTAGTATTTTTATAATCATCTCATCAAGATTTATCAAATAAGATTTATATTGACTATAAAAAAAAATTTAAAATTATTATTACCGTCAAAATTGATGTAAATAGTAACATGTTACTCTGATTCACTTTAAGATGTTATTTTGATAATATTGTTTAAGAAAAAAAAGACATTTTATTTTATCTCTACTCAATTATACGCTTCCTCTTTAGGGGGTTTATCAAGCAAAATAAATTAAGCCGTCCTTTTCACCAAATAAGGATCCAATGGAGGTGTTTTGACTAAATTTCTCTTTAAAAAATTAAAGATTTATTTAGTTATAAAAGTAATGAGATATAATTTTTTTTTTTAAATGATATACAAGTTTACTTTTTAAACTTATTTTTAAATCCAATAATATGTAAATAATATGATTAATTAAAAATTAAAGAAAATATAAAACCAAAAAAGTCACCTTTAATATCTCATTAAACTATTACATTATTAAATTTAAAAAATAAATTTAATTTTTGTTCTTCAAATAAGAATCTTCATTTAAAAAACAGAGGTGTATGAGGAAGGGAGGGAAGAGATAGTGGCAACGTCTCTTAGCAATAAAGCAAAACACAACACAGCACACCAACACCAATATATATGTATCAGAGCTGATCTGTCTGCGTGAAATTGATAGCATTGCCATTTGCCACAAAACAAAAACAACAAGAGAATCGTAACCCTTGTTTTCAATCATCTCTCTCTCTCTCTCTCTCTCTCTCTCTCTCTCTCTCTCTCTCGCTCTCTCTCTCTCTCTCTATATATATATATGGAACCCTCATTTTCATGTTCTTCTTCTTCGTCCCCACACCCTATACCCCATCGCTGCCATGTCTTCCGCCGAAAGAGTCATCAACAACGACGATCTTCTCAAACAGATCGCCCATGGTTTACAGTCCATCCATGCATAGACACCATATTCCCTGTTTGTATTCTTTGCAAAATCGTTAGCGTCGTTTCCATTTCGTTGTTTTCATTTGTTTCATTTCTAGTGTTCTCTTCCTTGTACTTTAAGAATGTTTTTCCCCTCTGTTGATGTAGTAATTTCGACAGTTGTAAGTTTATATATGCCTTTTGCAATGAAATGAATTATGTGTCATTTCAGATATGTTAAATTGATCTTATTTCCTGTTGGATAAATTTATATATGGCTTCTGCAATGAAATGGTTTTGTAACATCAACAATGTATGTGTTCTAATATGATCGATTTTACTTCATGCTTTAGCTTATTGAGTTTCTAAGTAAGAATGTAGTACAAAACTTTGGCATGGTGATGAAATGATGCATCTCCCAAGGCTGCGACCAATTAACAACCTACATTAACTTTACTATTGGTGGGTGCTAAAGTAGAGTTCGGATCCCCTCCTTGACAATCCTACCTCATCTCCTACTTGCAACGGCTGATCAGCCGTTGCACATCCAACGGCCATAAAATAAAAAAAAATAAAAAAAAAATAAATAAATTTAATTGAAATTTCAGTTTCCCTCCCAAAACAAAACACAGCTGAATTTGTTTTACAAATTTGATGCGCACTCATTCTCACACAACCTACACTCACCCCTTCTTCTTTGTCGAACCCAACCTCACCAGCGACCTAATACCCGCAGCAACCTACTCTCGACGTCGTTGCAGATCCGACGACGGTGACCCATTGTCGACCCGATACAGATTATGTCTGCTTGCCAAACCAAAGCCGTCACATTCTTCTCCTCCACCTCACCAAAGTCGTCGCACCGAAAGACCCTGTCTACAACGACCCACTCCCCAAACCGAGCCCATTGCTTTGCCCTCATTCTATCTACCCTCACTTCGTAAACCAGAGATTAGTCTTCTTCATTGTCTCTGTCTCTGTAATTGATTATTTGAGCTTCATGTCAGTAGATGGAACTGCATTTTGTGTGTTTGGAATTTTTTCAAACTGAAATTAGTCTCTAAGTATTTCTCTGTGGAATATTTTGTTGTGTCTGGGATTGAGAAGAAATAAAATTAATTTATAAACTGTAATTAACAAACTGCAATTTATAAACTGAAATGGTTAGTCTTCTTCATTGTCTCTACCTCTGTAATTGATTAATTGAGCTTCATGTTAGTAGATGGAACTGCATTTTGTGTGTTTGGAATTTTTTTCAAACTGAAATTAGTCTCAAAGTATTTCTCTGTGGAATATTTTTTTGTGTCCGGAAATATTTTTTGTGTCTGGAATTGAGAAGAAATAGAAGCAATTTATAAACTATAATTAACAAACTGTAATTTATAAATTGAAATTAGTCCCATGCATAACTGAATTTAATGATGGCTTCATGGGTTTTTAACAAACTATAAATCAAGAAAAAGTTATTTATAAAACAAATAGAGCATCAAAGTAGAAATGAAATACTACCAGCATACTGAGGACATAGAAGCATGAAAAAAAGATTTAATTTATGTAGCTAAGATTTTATTTATATGGGTTTTCAGTTGCATTTTGATATGGATATGGAACCTGAGAATGATTGTATTTGGAAGCCAAAACAAGAAATGAGATTTGATTCTGAACAATGTGCATATGATTTTTATAATACACATGGAGGAAGAATGAGGTTTAGCATAAGATGGGATTATTGTAGGAAGAACAAGTTCACTAACCAACTTATTTGTAGACTTTTCGTTTGCAACAAGGAGGGATTTCGGAAGGTTGACAAGTGTGACCCATTCGCAAAAAATCCTAGAGCTGAAACTAGGATTGGTTATGAGGCTCGCATTTATGTGAAATTAGATGAGGGTATTGAGAAATTTGTTGTGACTGATTTCAAAGAAAAACACAACCATGATCTTGTACCACCCGAGTGTGCCCACATATTGGCGTCACAAAGAAAGATATCGGCTACCCAAGAAATTGAGTTAGATTTGGCGGCACAATCTGGTCCTCGTTTAGGCTAGTCTTTTGAACTCATGGGTAGGGAAGCTGGTGAGAGGCAATGTCTTGGGTTTACAAAATTAGATCAAAAAAATTATTTGAGAACCAAAAGACAACAAAGTTTAGCATATGGGGAAGTAGGCAATGTGTTGGAATACTTTAACGAAAAATGTTTGCAGAATCCTTCCTTTTTTTATTCGTTTCAGTTAGATAATGAGGAGCAAATAACAAATACGTTTTGGGCTGATGCACAAATGATCATGGATTTTGCCCAATTTGGTGATGTTGTCACATTTGATATGACTTATAAGTTAAACAAAGAACATAGACCCTTTGCATCTTTTGTGGGATTCAACCATCATAGGGAAACAATTATATTTGGTACAGCCTTGTTGTATGATGAGACCGCCGAATCGTTTGTATGATTGTTTCAAAATTTTCTAGAGGCTATGTCAAGAAAGACACTAAAAACTTTGTTCACGGATCAAGATGCTGCAATGGCTAAAGCCATACCCATTGTTATGCCTAACACGAATCACCGATTGTGTACCTGAAATTTGATGCAAAATGCATTAAAACATGTTAATTGTTTGTTCCAAGATAAGGGGGTAAAGGGTGTATTAAATAAATTCCTGTTTGACATTGAAGATGAAAATCAATTGAAATTAGAGTGGCCTGAAATGCTTGAGAAATATGATGCGCATGATAACAAGTGGTTGAAATTGACTTTTGCGGTGAAAGAAAAATAGGGCTGGCCATATGTTAGATCGACATGGGCTGCGAGAATGAGTATCACACAACTTAGTGAATCTTTTAATGATTTTTTGAAGGATTACATTCGTTCGGATTTTAAATTAAATGAATTCTTCATGCATTTCGAAAGGGTACTTTATGAGAAGCGATACAAGGAGTTAGAAGCAGAATATGCTTTGTGCCAAAGGTTGCCAAAGGTGAAAGTGACTATAAGAATGTTAATTCAAATGGGTAATGTGTATACAAAAAAGATTTTTGAGGAATTCCAAAATGAGTACTTTTGATCCATTGAATCGGACATAGAAACAATTGAATATGGCGAGACTTGTACCATTTTCACAGTTGTTGATGTTAGTAGGAAACATGCAAGGAAAGTGAAGATGGAGAAGGATGGCTTTTTGGGTTGTAGTTGTACAAAGTATGAAAGGGAAAGAATTTTGTGTTCTTACTCTTTGAAGGTTATAAGAGACATATTGAAGATGAAAGAGGTTCCTTCACAATACATTGCAAAGAGGTGGACCAAACAAGTAAGAGCTGAAACTGTGAAGGACCTTATGGGAAATGACATTCAAGTTGATATAAAATTCTAACAAGCCTCGCGATATAAGACATTGATGACCGCTTTTAGAGCAATAGCATGCAGAGCTACTGAAACTGAAGAAACCTATGATTTGGCAATTGCACAACTCACTACATTAGGTGGAAATGTTGAATGCAAGTTAAGTGCTCCTTTTGCTGTTGAAAATAAAGTACGTAATGAGAATGAAACCCAAACCGTTGAAGTGGATTGCGAAGATGACAATCATGTTGTGCAACCAAGAGGCTTGAAGAAAAAGGTGGCTACTACTAAGGGCAAAAGGAGAGTGAAAAGTGGATTCGAAGCGGTGTTGGTAGCAAACTCAAGAAAAAAAGCCCGTGCTAATACCTTGGCTACTTCACAATCTATTACAGGTCCAACAGTTAGACCTTCACTATTATCTTTTGGAGGAGATGTCTATAGTCATTAACATGTTCCTCCTCTTCATCCTCTTAATCCATCTGTTGTAATGGGTGGTAATTCAATACCTCCTTTATTCATGTATCCCACATATCATGTGAGTGTTAGTTTCAGATTATTATTTTGTTGTCGATATAATATAACACTCTATGACTTATTGTCAACCATAATATAATGTTGTCCTTGTTATAGGCAAACAATTTGCAAAATATGTATGTAGTGCCAAATTGTGTACCAAATCCAATGCCTCAGAGCTATTATGGTCAACCAACATTCCAGTCAGTAGGCGAAGGTTCATTTGGATATGACATTGGATTTTGATATTCTAAACCAAAAAAATACTGGAAGTGTGCAATCTCCGCTCGAGCGGAACGGCCGAAACTTCAAAAATCTGGGGTTTGAACCCAGACTCAAACCACCGGCTCGAAACAAGTCTAACACATCCTAAGACTCAAACAATGACGTTAAAGGATGACAACAACAATAATATGACAACGGAATCCACGGAACATAAGTCCAGATACAATAATCAAGTGGGAAAAGACCGGGGTTGCTATATGTGTTGCTGATATGCTGCTGTCCATGTGTTGCTGTTGTCCATTTTTTGTGCTGCTGCTGTCCATTTTTGTGCTGCTGCTGCTGTCCATTTTTTTGCTGCTGTTGTTGTGCTGCTGTCCATTTTTTGATTATGCTGTTGTTATCCATTTTTTGCTTAACTGGTACTGCTGAAATTGTTTTTAACTTTTATTGGTGCTCCAAGAATGTGTGTTGCTGTCCATGTTTTTAACTGTTTTTAACTTGTATTGGTGCTTAAGTGGTAATGTGTGTTGTTGTTCATATTATGTATTTAAGTTATTATTTTATTATGTGAGATTGAAGTCATATTTATGTCAAAAAATATGAGTGTCATTATTGCTGGTTCTGGTATGCTGTTAGCCTCCAAGAATGTGAGTGTTATTATTTTATCTGTTCTCTGTCCATGTGTGTTGTTGTCCATATTGTGTTGTTCTGATATCTGTTCTTCACTGATCACCCATCTGTTCTGCTACTGAGGTTATGTTGCTGTTATCTGTTCTGTTGGTGGTTCTGATATTGCTGGTTCTGGTATGCTGCTGCTAGAGCTTCATATTGCTGGTTCTGGTTTTGGGACTTGGGTTTCAAGGAACATGCCGGTGCCATACTCATAGAACCATAACATGTATGAGGTTCTTTGGTGTGAAACCAAAATGTGTCTGAGGTGTGAAACCAAAATGTATGAGGTTCTTTGGTGTGAAACCAATATGTGCCAAACCTGCAAGATCTAGATGACTACAACTGAAACAGTACCAAGCCACCTCAAGCAATGTTAACCAGATGATTGGATCATAGAGTGAAACAAAGACCACTCCTGTATATGCCAACCATTAGAATGATCTGCTTTAAACTTGCTACCAAATAATAGTCTATGTCTGATAAGTGAGGGCAATCAAAAAACTTGCTAACAGATAACAAGTTGAGGCCACTGCCAAATTGTTTGAGAGAAAGGGCAATCAAAAAATAAGTGATCATGGTCCTCATTATGCTTCTCACACAAAACACGTGTAGCTGAGTCTCTAATACCAAACATAACCAATTTCACATTTTTACAATGCAGAATATGCCTCTAGTTTGCAAGTGGTGGCTATTGACTATAGCTGAATTTAAGAATGAGAGTAAACTCTAATAATGAGACCAATGTTTCCCAAAATTCATTCCGTAATGAAGTAGTGGCAGTTCTAAGTTCAACATTAAAATTCATTCTGTCACACCCCAAACCCGGGTATGACCGGCCGTGGCCCACAAGGCCTTAGCCCAAGGCACACGTAAGCCTAAACACGAATCCACAAACACATTGAATAACTATACAATAGTCCAGTAATAAATATTTAAAACTCAATCCAATGACATGCCACAAGTATAAACGGAAAAACCAACCGTAATCAATACCATCCAAACTCATGAGATATAAATAGCCCATATATCAAAATAATCCTAAATGAACCCCAATAAAAATAAAAAGAAATATGCACAAACTTGACATAATCATCTAAAACAAAATACTGAATGTCCTAGAGGTCCATGCAATTGAGTCCCCGCTACACCATGAGTCCACTTTAAGTCCTTCTAACACCTGGAAGTGATAAACAACTAAGTCAGCTGATAACTCAGTGAGTAGCAACATGGATAGTAAATAAAGTTTTGAAAACAGGGTTCAATTCCAAAATAAGATATATATCACAGAAACTAGATTGGCATACAATTTGGTAAAAACAATCTGTTTCAAAAAGAAGATTCCACAGTTCAACAGTTAAAATACTCATGTCTCTCAAGAACATGATAAATGACATTTTCCACTTAAAATAGATTACAACATGAACACCAACAATTTTCTGGGTTCCAAGAAATAACAAGTAACATGCCACATAGTTCTCAAGGCTATAAGCCCCATTGGATCCAATACCGAACTAAGAGTCATCCTCAGGGTGGCAACTCGGGCCTTTTCTCTAAAACGATCCGATTGAAGGTCACTTAGCTTGACCGAGGTCTTTTCCTTACAATCGTTAAGCACTAGAGTCATCACGGCCCAACCCAGATCTGTTCTCTAGTGGCCAAAGTCACCACACACAATGGAACAATTTCCTTGGACTAAAATATATAGATGGTCCCAATAATCAATACACATCAGTTTCGCAAAACATGGTAGTTCACCATTATAAACATGAGACCAAAACAAATAGTTTACAGTATGCCAAGTTCACACATGTTTCAGAAATAATTTGATTTCATTGATAATATAATAATTTATCAAAACAGTTTAGTTATGGAACAATAATTAAATTTTCCAACAGTTCAGGGTAGGGGAACATTTATAAAAATATGTAGCATGAAATTACTCACCTGAAAACGAAATAATATAATCTTCGAATAAAGTATGAAATTCCAACTAATGCCCTGAACCAAGTATGAAGACTACACGTCACTACTAATTTAAAAAAATACTAAAAAGAATAATAAACTAAGTACCCCACACTAAAACGTACTAACATAGCTCAACCCCACTCACCGTTACTCTTAAATAATACCTAAGTTAATGTTCTTCAAGGCCTAAAATTACCCAAGAAATGGGTTCCGATTGAAACTTAACTAAAAGTAAATTTAAGATAAAACAGAGTTTTAAACAAGTTTTCCCAATCTATTCGCTAACTTTGAAAATTAAAAGCCCACTCCACGTTGTTCGAAAAATTCTAAAACCCTCTAGATATCAACTAATATATCCTAAGTTTCAAACACAAATGGTTTCACTTGATTTGCTTGTCAAAATAATTATCTACAATTAATTATATCTAAACAAGTTGTTTTCTGCAACACTTTAAAAAAATTAATGGTTCTCTTAGTATACATGAGAAATCAATGCAAGGCCAAAAACGTACGAAACTAGGCTCGTAGCCAGTTCTAATGACGCTGATTTGATAATTTTCGGATCTATTCCCAAAGAGAACAACACTTCCAAACTTACTGTTTAAAACCAGTTTTCTGGACAGATTTGAACGCATCAGTTTATATGGATTTTGACTCCCAAAAATTATGAGAAAATTCAGATATGAAATTCAATATGTAATTAATCTATTGTAAAAATTTCAATTCAAAATTCAGTCGTTTGATATGATTTCTTAATTTCTAAAGTTTGCTGGCAGATTAATATTCTTAGGAGCAACGTTATGAATTCAATTAAAATTTCTAGAATACTATCTCAATCAGCCAATCCATTCCTTTTTCTTCCAACAACTCACAACACCCACATGCACCATAACTATGTATACAACATACTATAATAGAACAAGAATAGATTTATTGTTACCTTAGAGTTGTTGAGCCACAAAGGTGTTTTCTCTGCCACTCTCTTTTCTATCTCTTGCTCTCTCTTCCTCTCTCACGTTGCTACTAGCTGCTGCTACTATAGTGTTGTTAGGAACCCTAGGGTTGTTTTATATATATATATATATATCTAAACAAAACTCTAAATAATTATCCTTTGTTTTATATTTTTTTTTTCACCATTAATTTAAATAAATATAACTATTATTATATCAAAATAAACTTACTAACTCGCCCCCTATATTTTTATTTTTTTAATTTATTTTTTTTTATAATAAATCTTGCCTCTAAATAAAAGACTTCCACCAAAAATTTATTTTAGGTTTAAAATTAATTAAAAGACCCTCCAAATATTTAATTTGCACCTTAGGATTCACCATCAAAGTATTTGAGATTGTAAAATTATTATTATTTAATTATTTACTTTATTTTTATATTCGGGTTCTCACACATTCCATAAACATAAGTTACATCATGAAGTACAATAAAACCCAAAATGGTAGAAACTTCCATTCAGTTTCCCAAAATACAATAAAGTACAAAAGTTACATCATAAAGTACAAAATGATAGAAAATACAATGAAATACACCATCGCTTTAATATTATTTTCTATCCTTTCAAGCCTTCGACCATAGTCATTTTCCACGTCATCAAGCCTCGTCCTTACATCGTTAAAGTCTTCTACTGTTATAGCATCACAAGCCCTAGTGTTGGAACGGATTCTGGACGTAACGTCTTCATCATCTTCATCCACGAACTTGAAATAATTACAATGGGGAGTGGGAGTGTTACTCTACAATGAATGACAATCAGTTAGTTGAAAAATACAAATATTAATCTGACTACTAAAGGATTAAATTTTTCAATACATACTTACATATTTTGATGGGCAAACAAAGAACAAACGCCCTTGATTTCCATTCTCATTGGTTCTTACAATATATATGGCAGCGGTTCTTCCACAATTGCACAGTCTCGGTTGTAATCTTATGTTACTATTATTAGAAGAAGAAGCCATTTTTTAAATCTGCATACATGAGAAATTTGTAGTGTTTTGCTATGCTTGTGTTTGAAGCAGGATCAGCATTCATGAGAAAATAAATGATTTGTAAAGTCTCATAGACAAGGTCTAAATTAAATGATTTGTAATTACACACATATGGCAGTTCTATAGAGTTATGCCCATAACAGAAGTAATGGCAGTTCTATAGAGGAGAGGGACAGAGTGTGAAGGCTTAAGAATATATGAACATAGCATTTGAACAAACATGGTAGTTCAATGTCAGTCATTTTCTTCAGTTTCAAACATAGCATTTGTGATTAATTACACATATGTTACACATATAGCAGTTTCAAACTGAACAAACATGGCAGTTCTTTAGTTTCTTCAGTTTTTCCATCATGTTAAGAAACTGAAAATCCCAAAACCATGTTTCTTCAGTTTGCCAAAATATTTGTTCAAACTGCCATGTTTGAGCCAAACTGAACAAACATAGCATTTGTACTACAAAACCAAGAAAGAAGATACTGCTGGAATTAATCCCAAAACCAAGCATATGAAGAGATATCCAGAAAAGAAAAAAGAAAAAAAGTAAACAATTTTTAAAACAAAACACAGCTGATACAGAGGTTACACAGACTAAACTGGTAATAGCATTTGAACAAACATAGCAGTTCAATGTCAGTCATTTTCTTCAGTTTCAAACATAGCATTTGTGATTAATTACACATATGTTACACACATAGCAGTTTCAAACTGAACAAACATGGCAGTTCTTGAGTTTCTTCAGTAAAACACCAACATTGCTTGAATTAGGAAACCCATATCACTGATCATACTAGCATAACTCAAAACCACCTCAAATGCACAAAAACCAAATTTTGAAATGCCAAATTTCCGCTATCTCTCGTAGTAAAAATACCAGTGGTGCTTTGAATGAAGAAACATATATCACTGATCATACTAGCATAACTCAAAACAACCTTAATGCACAGAATTCAGACTTCAAAAACCCAAATTGCCACAACTTATTGGTTTTATGACTTCTTGTAAATCAAAACAACTAAAACATTAGATTTAATATATTTATGATTTTCTCTCCTTCCTCAAATTTTTTATCAACCAACCAGAGGGGAGAAGAAAGTATGTTCACTGTTTCTAGTATAATAATAATAAAAAAAAAAAAGGGCATAAAATTATTTTATTTCCTCAAAGCCTATTCAACAACTCTACAACAATTCTTTACAAAAACAAGTAGAAAATTAATCAATTTGTCTCACTAATTAAATAGGTTTATGGATACTGATTCATCAAAAACACACCCACTCTTAAAGCCCTAATTTGTCCCTGTTGGAATCCCAAATCAAAGCCCTAATTTTGAAATTTCAAATCTATTTTCTCAATCTCAATCACACAACCCTAACTTCTTTATTTCAACGTTTTGAAAACAAACATGGTTCCTCTATGGCCTCAGAACCCACATTCTCATCAAGAAATTTCTTCGCTCAGCCAATGGTGGTGGTTGCGGTGGAGTTATGGTTCACGAAGCAGAGAATATCAGGGCTGGAATGGGTCGCTGTCTGGGTCGCCATCAGGACTAGTCGCCGGTGCCATCTGGGGGACTAGTTGCTGGTAAGGGTGGGTTCAGTGGAGGAGGACGGGTGAGTGTGAAGCTAAGTGAAAGTGAGAGTGAGAGTGAAGTGAATGTATAACTATAGCAAAGGGTGGGAATCTTCTGAAATTTCAATTTCATTTTTTTTTTTTTTTTTTTTTTTTTTTTTTTACGGCCGTTGGATGTGCAACGACTGATCTCAGCCATTGCAAGGAGGAGATGAAGTAAGATTGCCAAGGAGGGGATCCAGACTCGCTAAAGTATTGATGAGTGAATGATAAATATCTAGAAACATATTTGGGCAATAATCACAAAGAAGAAATAATGTGATAATTGTTAAGTTACCAATTTTTCCAAAAAGCCTAAGCTATTAGGAAATCGACCCAACAATGTATATCAAGCTATCTAACACCCTCCCTCACGTGCAACCCCGTCTTGCATGTGAAGAGACAAATAGAGAACCAAATAGAAGGAGAAGCAAATAAACGGGGACATAATATCAAATGCTAACGGAGAGACTTGAACCCAAGACCTCTCTTAACCAGAGCTCTGATACCATGTGAAGTTACTAATTTTCCCAAAAGCCTAAGCTATTACGAAATTAGCCCAACAATGTATATCAAGCTATCTAACAATAATGAAGCTAAACAAGTAATAGGATGCTTTGTAATTCTCAGTCTAGATGATTTTATCTTTGATAGTCTGTTAGTCTAGTAATGTTGTCCCCTTGTGGACAGTAATTATGCCTGTAGTTTTATTCATTTTTGCATGGTGACTGTTTTTTCATGCTTGAGAGATTCCTTTTTGAAGTTATTAGGGTTGTCTAGATTTCCTTTTTTGCTTTTTTTGTTTCTTATTTTGGTCAAGAATATTGTGAGTCTATAGAAATTTGTATTTATTCATATACTTGTTTCTATATTGGCTTAGTATCGTATTTTAGGAGTATCTTTTTTTACTGTAGTTAGGATTCTTTGATTGCAATCCAACTTACGTATTTATTTAAAAAAACTTTTTCCTCTTGGATTTTGAATCTTTTATGATTTGTATATTGGATGGAGCAATTTTTGGCAAGTTTTTAATGTCTTCGGAGTTTTCTAGTATCGATAAAAAGGACACCTTGCTGTAACACGATTTTGGAGTTGCAGTGAAATCTTTTCGGGGCTAAAGCATGAGTGTAGAATTCTTCTACTGACTCGGGTACTGAACTCAAGCTGCCCCTATGGAGCAAGGTACTTTTTTCTTCTTTTATTTTCCTATTTGCTTAATTTTTGTTCATTCATATCTGTCAAACAGAGCTTAACCATCATAATCCAAACTAATCTCTTGGAATCCATTATTTTACAAGACCTAGCTCTGTTTTCCTGGTTTTAATATATACTAAGCTGTCCTTCGATACTAGTAGAGAGGGTATCACTCATTAAATGTAGAGAAGGCATGCAACTTTGATGGTGGCAGCGTTAGGTAGTTGAGGACATTAATTATCCTTCAGGGTGTATATTACCTAGTTCATTATTCTTTTTGCTTCCACGAGTTCTAGAGCTCGACCAATATGTAGTAGAAATGCTGACTGATTTATGTCTTTCAACGTGGATTCCTTTATTTTGGCAAAACTATTGTCTATCAATGAAGACCTCATTTTTAGTGGTTGAATTTCGGGTTATAGCAGAAATTGGTTATCAAGTCATATTAAAAGAGGAGAGGAGTATTGATTAGCAATCATTTCTGCTAGGAATAGATTTATCTCTCTTATCTGTTCTTCAAGAAATTGGTACTTTACCAAAAAACAAAACTTGAAGATATTGGTTTATAGTCAAAAACTACCTTAGTGCAACCCCTGTTTGAAATTGAATGCAATAAGAATTGATATCTCTTATTGGATTAAATTCTGGCCTCATCCAAACACTACAATGGGAATTACCTCTTTCTTCACTCTCATTGTTTCTTGGTCTGTAATCAGAGTGTGGTTGTGACTTGGTGCGATGGCATTCCACTACTATCCACCCCAAGCTTTGTGGCACATGTTTGAATCACGGCCTTGGTGACTTGATGTAAGACTGCCTACCTTTTATCTCTCTCAGACACTGCCGCAAGCTGGAGCTTGTGCACTAAATCAGCAACCCCATCGCATGTTGCCTAAAAGTAGCTGTAGGTATTGCAAGGATTAACTCTTTCTACATATAGAATTAGATTACATTACGGAAGTCGAAACTATCAATTTTCATAGAGTGAAATCTGAAACTGAAAATATTTGGGGAAACAAAATGAAGCACTAAACTAACAAGTTTTCCATGAAACACATTTTTCTTTAGAATGTCTTGCTGTGAACTCGAAATCAAGACTCAAGGAGAAACTTTTTTAGGTGGTTTGGTTATCTTCAACTGATGAAACTCCTCGTTGGTAAACAAAAACACTAGTTTGGTCAGTTTTTTTTTATTTTTCTCTGCAGTATATTTGTACTTTACCCTTCTATAGGTTGTATTCCTTTTTCCTTTCCTTTTTGTCTTCTTGAAAATCATTTTATTGGATATGCATTACTACTTATGAGCTACTGATTAATGGCTTGAACATAGTTATGAATTTCATACCAGTTATATATATATATATGTGATGAGGAACCCCTGATCCCACCTTCGATGAGAGCTGGGATAAAATTCTGGATATGTGTGACCACCCGCTAGCCTCACATATTAGGCAAAGTAGCGAGTCAAACCTAAAACCACTTGGTTGTTTATCTGGGGACTTACTATTTGATAGTTTCTACAAATTCTCTGGACCTCATATTTCCAACAAATTCCTCTTGCTATTCTCCAATTGCATTCAGAATGGATTTTATGGTGCAGTTAGATTATTGAACGGATTTCTTAATAGCCGTTCTACACCATTACCTCCTCCATATTCCCCCACCAGTAGCTAACAACAGAACATAAAGAATCATCATGTTACTGGTAAAGTGACTTCAATTTGCATGAATAATGCCATTATTGAAATTAACTATCGAAGACCAACAACTAGTGACTAAGTGAACTCCATTTCAAATTATGCTATGAGAGTTGACTGATCACACCTTTATCCAGTTTACATTAATGAAAATGTTAAATATATTCCCATTTGATAGCCAAAGAGGGTCCTTTGGCTCAGGAGGATGCACCACTCACTGTTTTCAGCTGATCCACACACCTGGAATTGAAAGCCTTACAAATCTATTTTATCTTGATATGCATGTTCTAAGAATAGCCAAATAATACGAAAGTATACCTTTAACAAAAATTAAAAATTCAATTCCATTGACAAAACGATACACTAACTGGTATGGAATTCATACCCAGAAGGTTTTATGTTCAATTTTGCCCAATATGTGAGGCTACACATATCCCAGGTCTCACTGAAGGTGGAGTCAAGGGCTCCTCGTTATCAAAAAAGAAAAACAGAAACTGGTGTGGAATTCAAAACTTACTCTGCCAACCACATATCTCAACAAAGAGATATAGAGACATATAAGCTCAACGTAGAAATAGAAGCTCATTTGCACAAGTAGCAGCTCTAGGACTGAACCTGTGAAGTAATGCCAGTTACTCACTTACATGTTATGCAGTAAATGAGCCTATATCTTTGGCTCATAAGCAGTAATGCAATAATCCTGTAACATAAGCAAAAAAAACTAAATTTTTAGTTTAGAAGAAGAAATGAAAATATCGTGCACAATTCCTTCTTTCAAGATTCTGAGCATATCAATTGAGAACAAAATAGCCATTAAGGTCCACAAAACTAAGAAGAAAGCATAGCATCAACTGAAAGAATAGCTAATGACAACAGTTCAAGTGCTTTCCTGCCATCTTCACTCCCTCTCCCTCACATATATAAATATACATGTATGTACGTTTGTTTTCTTGTCAAATGCTTAATTCTATCTATGAGAAATGCTTTTCACAAGTATAAGGTTTACAGACTGATTGCCAAGCAAACATCTTTAACAAAGCTACGCTAGTAGCATGAGTTTAATCTTCCTCATTAATGTAGCACATTCCTAGAATAAAGCTCTTTAATGGAAAAAGGATTGCCATCAAATGCATAAAATGATTTTCACATGACAATGAATTTAAAAGACAAAAAGGAAATGGAAAAGGAATACAACCAATAGAAGGGTAAAGTACAAATCTACCGCAGAGAAAATTAATATAAAACTGACTAAATTAGTGTTTTTGTTTACCACACACAGGTTTCACCTATTTATTCCTAGCAGACACAATTGCTCATTAATACAATACAACTGTTCCCTTTTAATAAGTCTTGATAACCAAATTCTGCTCTAATTCGAAACTCAACCACATAAAATGAGATCTTCATTAATGGACATCAATTTTTGCCAAAATAAAGGAAATATACGTTGATAGACATAAATTTGTCACTCATGGAAGGACAACGAATAATTAACTAAGTAATATACACCATGAAGGAGAATGAAATTAAAATAATGTATACATATGAAATAATTATCTAAGAGAAACTAGAGATCAGAAAAGTTGCTGATAATAACACCATGAGTTTATCATAGAAACTACACAAGTTCACAAGGATTGGTTGGCTATGTAATTGTAGCTTTGATTAGAAAAGAAACCCATCAATACCATGGCCACTTGAACAACCACCACCATTGCCACCAACGCAATTGATGCCGCCACCACCACAATCATGTCAAGCTGCAATTCCTCTGCCTCCACTTCTACTCAACTTCAAGTTGACCTTCATCACAAGAGCACAAGCACTACAATTAACAAAAGAACACCACCTCAACCACCTAACGCTGGCAGTCCTTCTGACAGCACTACCACCATCAAAGTTGCATGCCATCTCTACCTTTAAAGGGTGATGAAGGACTGCTTAGTTTATATTAAAACAAAAAAATAGTGATCAGTTTGTAAAATAATGGATTCCAAGAGATAAGTTCAGATTCTGATGATTAAGGCCGGTTCAACAAATTTGATGAACAGAAATTCAGCCAATAGAAAAAATAGAAAAGTACCTTACTCCGTAGGGGCTGCTTCAGTTCCACACTCGAGTCAGTAGAAGAATTCAACAATCATGCTTTAACCAGGAAAAACTTTCATTACAACTACAAAATTTTTATAGAAACTACATTACACAAATTCGTAAAGATAAAAATTTCCTACAATGATGGCTTTCTAAACTCCTATAACAGCATACCTAGTCTTAGTCAAGGATTTTTTTAAAAAAAATAGAAGTTTTGCAATAAAAAATGTATCCCTAACCCATAAAATCACTAAACTACCATATACTAAAAACAATGGATTGTGAACAAGTCCTTTCTCCTTCTTGTTTTTCCAGCATCAACTAGATTGTAGAAACTAACAATATTAGTTGCAAAATCAAACTCTTAAAGAAAGCATTGGACTTTGAACACTCAAGACTATAAATATAACAAATTATAAAGTCTGAGTAATAGAATAATGGAATCTGAGATGATTTTATTGTGTTGTTAGGTCACTGACTCACTGCCTACCCGAGAAGCATGGACACGGACACGTGACACGATATGGATACAACACGGACACGCCGACATGTTAATTTTCAAAAAATGTAGGACACGATACGTGGGGGGCACGCATGAAATATATAATTTTATATATTTATTATATATTATATATATAAATATATCATTCAAATATAATAAAAAATGCAATATGAAACTAATTTCTATAAATTTATATGGGTTTTGTTTTATTATTGTATCTTAAGTTGTTTTATTCAAACTTATAATTAGTTTCACATGTGTCTAATCGATACACATGTGTTTAAGCGATTAACACATGTGTCCTCCAAGTGTGCAAAGAGTGTCTGGGTCTTTAAAAAAATTTTAAAAATAGGACACGTTTTGAAGAGTGTCGGACACATGTCCAAAGAGTATCGGTGTCCGACACGGACACGACACGGATACGTCACCTTCGTAGAAGTGTCCATGCTTCTTAGCTACCAACCTTCCGAAATACACCTATTCTAACATATGAATAATTTTAAATGAGACTTCACATGTCTTTAATCACTCTAAAAAGCATGAATGACTGCACTATCCGTTAGGTTAAAGATCTCACCCCAGCTTTGAAATTGAAATCTGAAAACTGAAACTTGAAAGAACATATGGCAATAGATTATTACAAAGAAGAAAAATCAAACATTATCAGATTTTGTGTTCTTGGCTGCAGGGTCTAGAAGCACAAATGTGCTTAAAACCTAACAAACAAATTATCATTGCTTCGAGAAACGAAACACTCTAAACAAACGAGAGACATTTTTTGTCTTTGGGAAACATACATGCATATCCCATCAAGGACTTGAACTTACACCATTTTAGCAACAAGAGGAGATTCCACTGAAGATAACAAATTGTGCCAATTTTATAACCATACCTAAACTAGTAGATAGTAAACTACATGTCTACAATAGTATACTCACACAGTCATATGACTAAAAACAAAGTATAAAGTTCTTGTCAAGGAAAGAAAGTCAATATATAATCATAACAAAGATATTAACTATGCTGGCATAAAAAATATATGTGAAGAAAGAAAAACATAAAAAGAAAGAAGGAAGAAGGAAGAAGGAAAAAATGAGAAATAAAAGAAGAGAACTATATATAAAACGGCAGCATGCTATTTAACATACCTGACCAATGACAGCCCCCAAGACCATGTAGAAATACGTTGATGTAAACCTAGTAGTCATTCATTTAATTACACAAGATCACCTAATAAATGCCTTGGTCAAGTTAATATTTTTTGGCAAGGAAAAGCATTTAGAGACAATAGGGGTATCATACAAGACTCAAATACAAGGGGAAGGTGTTTTAGGTTACGCAAATTGATTTAAAATAGAAAAAATGATGACTTCTTGCAAAAATACAGTTATTAGGTTTGGATGGTACCAAAAGTAACCCTAATAAAGACTTCAATTGCAAATTTAATGGAGCGAAAGAATACAGGCTCCAAATGTTGTTGAAATTGAATTTTAGGTTTACGATGGTAGTACAATGATTACTATGATTGTATCCAGATTTTACATTTTACTAGTCATTGGCATAAACTATTCAATCAAATCTATTAAACATGCATAGGAGGAATTAGATTTTATATGAATTTCCACTCCAAAACCATATGAACAGTCTCACAATACTTTGAAGTTTGAAGTAACAGCAGAGCTAAAAAACATGTAGAAAACAGCTGACAATCAACCTCACGTATTATAAGTACAAACACATTCATTTACTAAAACAAACAGATCTAAACTTGAAAATAAGAAGGAAAAAACAAGAAAAAAGAAAAAAAAAATATACGAGCTTCCTAAGTAGGAAAATAATAGGGATGAAGAGGAGTAGAACCAATCTGTGTCATCTAGTGAATTTAACTAAATCTAAGTCAACCAATCATTCTTTTTTTTCTTTTTCTTTTTTTAATAATGTCATCACTGACAACTACTAGAAAGAAACAAACCTATATATTTGGTCTGTTAGAAATATGACGTGTCACAAAAAATAAAGATTGAAAGGAATTGAAAACAAAATTGATTTTAAATTTGGTACAAACAAAACGAAATCTTAAAGTAGAACCATATTGTTGAAGGAAATTAAAAAAAAAAACTAGTGACGAAAGAGAAATCGCAAAAGAGAGAGAAGGTTCATAGATTACAATTCAAATCTATTACAGCAAATCACTGGGCGTATAGGCCAAATACAATCTGATGCTTTGTCAACCTTTGATGTTAGGGGCTCAAGTCTCCTTTTGTCTTCCCAGCCAAAGAAGAAGAAGAAGAAGAAATAAAAGCAATGAAGAGAAGAGGTCTATTCCTTTGTCATGTGTACAAAGCAAGTACATGACTGAGATTCTAAGGAAAAAATACAGGAAAAAGGGAAGTGCATCAATGATTTGTTGCCGAAGAAATGCAGGTTATTGGCAATGAGCAGCTTCATTTCTGAGAAACAAGAACAGAATTATAAAATTCAAACAATATTCACGATGAACATAAACTAACAAATCTTACGTTGACATGACGTCATTTCTACATTTCTATCCTGAGACCCTTTAAGAGGAAATACAAAGCATCCTAAACCCTGTTATTCAAGTCTTCAACTTGTTTAACTTCATTAATACATTAATTCTTCTTTCTGATTATTGCCCAACCATGTTTTTTAATATATTTCATTCACTCATCATTACTTTGGCACCCACCGATAGTAAAGATAACGTAGGTTTTTGATTGGTCACAGCCTTCGCAAATGCATCATCATTTCATCACCTCGCCAAAGTTTTGAATTACGTTCTTACTTAGAAACTCAATAAACTCAAAGAGGAAGTAAAATCAATCATATTAGAAATGACACATTGTTGATGTTACAAAACTATTTCATTGCAAAAGCCATATATAAATTTAATCGAACAGGAAATAAAATCAATTAAACATATCATAAATGACACATCCTTGATATTAAAAACCATTTCATTGCAAAAGGCATAAATAAGCTTACAACTGTTGAAATTATTACACCAAGAGAGGGGAAAAAACATTCTTAACTAGAAGGAAGAAAAAACTAGAAAGGAAACAAATGAAACATTGAAATGGAGACGACACCGATTATTTTCCAAAGAAATGCCATCAAACATTAAATATGGTTTCCATGCATGGATGGATGAAAGCCGATGGACACACTTGTATATTCTCAATATCAAGAGGACGCAGCTTCAAATTGCAAACCTTTCTAAAACTTCTATCCTTGAAGTTATAGGATATGACTTGACAAGATAGGTAGAAGATCAAGCATAAATCCCCTTCAACTTCTCCTCCAAGGAAGCAAAGCACTTCGACTTCATACGTTATCCCTGGAAAAGTCAATGCACCCATCTCAAGGTCAACACGATATTTCACAAACCAGTGAGAATAGTCGCTCTCCAATCCCCACACATCAAACTGATTACCCCAATTTTGAATAGATTCAATGAACAGTAGATGACCTCCAGACTCCCCAAAATACGCTGGGGACTTTGTGAGACTGTGTGGCATCAGGAATGGGAACGATTCAATTCGATTAATATCATAAGCTATTGATGTTTCTGAGTGGCGACAAAGCCAATGGATCTTACCATCAGAGAATACACCATTTGCAATTATCATATCCGATGGGTAAATAACGGGTACAGAAATCACCCAAGTTTGAGTTTCGGACGAATATACAGCAATTCGGTATTCAGGGCTGAGGTCTCTTCTGGAAATGAGAGCAATTATTTTGTAATGAAGTGAAAGAGAGGGGTCAAATGCTAAGTTGATGGAAACTATGTGGTCGTAGAGACCCCCGTCAACAGGCCTAGGAATGGTGGAATATTGCTGGGTGGTAGGGTTGAGAACATAGCAACGGCTGTGATTACAACAATCCAAACCGGGCCAAGAGGAAGTGCAGAGCAATAAGCCATTACAGGACTTGGAAATAATGACAAGGTCGCGGTTATCGAAGAAATCGAGATATAGAGGAGCAATTGAACGGTTGTGTTTAACAAGACCATTGAGAGATACATGGTTGAATTTGATATTGTGAGAAAAGCGAGAATACCTTCGTAAGAAGAAAGAGGAAGGAGATTTCGGAGGAATCCAGCGTTGAAGAACGTAAGGATCCGAAATGAGAAAGCACCATCTCTTGGATACGGTCTTGAATCGGAATAGAGGTTTCGCCGGTAGGCGTATGAGGATCCGGCTGAGCAGATCGTCGTCTCCGATCACTTTTTCGGCGGCGGTGAGAGTGAGGTTGGCGGTGGTGTTTACAGAGAGACGGCGGCGTTGGCGGCGTTGGACGGAAGAGGACGCCATGGTGGTGGAGGAGGAGGTCGATCGGGAGGTGAGGCAAGGGAGAGGGAGAGGGAGAGGAGTAGGGTTAGGGTTAGGGTTAGGGGTGGGGAAGAAGAAGAAATAGGAAGAGTGGAGAAGGAGGGATTATACATAGCGAAGAAGAGAGCTTGGTGAGTATTCTCCAATCTGGCAAATTGCAATGCAAACTCCCACTCAGCTCTCAGCCCAGCTCTGATACGTACATTTTTGCTTCTTTGCTAAGAGTCGTTAGCCTTTCCCTCCCCGTTTGAATTGGCTGATTTGGCAAAAAAATATTTAATAATAAGACAAATTATACAAATATTCCTTATAATTTGAGATTCGTGTCACCTTAGTTCATGACTTTTCAATTGTGACACATTTGACTTTAAATTTTGAATCTTATTTTAAATAAGAAAAATTAAAGATACTATTATATAATTTCAAGGATAAAATCGTCAATTTAATAAAATATAAACTAATTTATCAAATAAATGTCAAAAAAACATTTTTAATTTTTTAAAAATTATTTTTATCCGCCAATGATAAAATTATGTAAAATTGATAAAACTTAATAAAAATTACATGATTAATTTTATAAAATTAATTTTACATGATCATCATCCAAACACATAATAAAAATTAATTTGGTAAAATAAATAAATAAATGTCTAAAAGATTTATCAATTTTAAAATTTTATTTTTAGTAGGTAGAAATAATTTTTAAAAATTCAAAAATATTTGTTTGACATTTGTTTTTGTCAAATTAGTTTATATTTATCAAATTGACGATTTTATCCTTAAAAAATCTAATGATATTTTCAATTGTCCTTATTTGGAAGAAAATTCAAAATTCAGAGTTAAATGTGTCATAATTAAAAAGTTATGAATCAAAGTGACACAATCCCCAAACTATAGGGATTATTAATGTAATTCACCCTTAATAATAATAATTGAGTAATGCTATATAAAATAATAATAATAATAACTCACACATAATGATGTGACTTATTACAAATCTTTTAATTCAAAATAAAATATTATTAAAGACAAATTTATTTACAATAATAATATTGTCATATCATTTTTATTATTATTTTTTTTTATGAATTTTATGTATATTTTAGATTTTTTCATAATAATACTAAGAATAATGTTTGAGGGCCCGAAATTAGGGCTCGAATCCGGCTCAAAACCCAAAACGACGTTGTTTTGGGTTTGAATTTTTTTTTTTTTTTTTCTTCCTCTTCTTTCTTTTCTTCTTCTTCTTCTTCTTCGTTTTCTTCTTCTTCGTTTTGAACACAGGAGAAGCAGAGGCGAGAGAGAGAAGCAGAGGCGAGAGGCGGGAGCTCGTCGTCGCAGGTCGTCGTCGTCGCAACTCGTCGCTCGTCGGCCGATCGTCGCAGCTCGTCGCTCGTCGGAAGACTTCGCCTCTGCCTCCGCCCGCCTCCGCCTTTGCCTCCGCTGCCTCCACCTCCAGCCCCATTTTTATGGCCCCCTCCAGTTCTGCTTCTCCTTCTTCTTCTTCTTCCTCCTTCTCCCTTCTCAAATTCGAGCCAAATTTGGCTCCAAACCCTTTCGGGCTCTGGAGCAGAGCTGTAATACTAAATACATTTGGGTGGTGATACATCTCTAATTTTGCTTCTCAATTCCACCCTATTGAGATGGTTTATGTGAAACAATTCCACACTCTTCTCTCTTTTATTTTTAGTCTCCCTAATTCTACATAATTAGGGATGGAATTTAGGGAGCAAAATTAGAGATGAATCAATATTCATATATTTTTTATAGATTTAGGTCCCATTTGGGAATTTGTTATTTTAGTTGACTTTTTCATCTTTTATAAAAGCATGTACCAAAAAATAAAAAGTGATATGATAACTTATTGTCATTTTTTTTTATTATTATTCTTTAGCTAAAAAACCTTAGTTCCCAAATGGGCTTTAAATTCTCTCAAGTTGGTTATTTCAATTTAAAGGAGTATTTGGACTTAGTAGGCATATTTTGGAGCCGATCTTAGTGATATAAATCGTTCATTTTTTAGTACAGATTGAGTAAAATATTCATGTAAAAATTTAAGATAATCAAACGTCGAAAGCTATATATTTGAATCATATTTGCAATATAAAAAATAAATACCTACTTTTGAAATTGTAATTGTCATCTATTTTTTAAAAATAAATGTGATTCAAACATATAATTATTAATTTCTGACTATTTTAATTTTTTGCATTAAAGAAAAGAGTTTTTTTTTTTTTTTTTTAAGCTAAAAAATTCATCCTTTTGCAATTATTTTTTGAGGATTCTACTTATACCATCAATCTAACTTTTACACCCTCAAATTTTATTATTTTTTATTTTTATTTTTATAATTTATACAATTCTTTTATTACCCTCATCTCTAACCTTCATCATTCTCCTTCTCTTTACACCCAAAACCTAAAAAACCCTAACCTAGTTCTCCCTTATCCCCACCAACTCCACCGGCCCAATACCGGCATTGCCACTTTGCTACCGCTCCACCACCCTTTGCCTCTACCCAACATTCCAGAAATTTGCGATTTTGTTTTCGGTGATTCAGAAAAGATATGAATGGAACTAGCAGCGAAGAGGAAGGTGTGAAAATAAAGGATACTAACAAATATGTGTTTTCAACATGGGGATATCTTCCCAGAGCTTCGCTGGACTGATCGCCGGTGATTGTCCGGTTTTCCAGCAATGAACATCGTCGACGATTCAT
Source organism: Camellia granthamiana (assembly GCA_036172215.1). Lineage (NCBI taxonomy): Eukaryota > Viridiplantae > Streptophyta > Magnoliopsida > Ericales > Theaceae > Camellia > Camellia granthamiana. The sequence continues at coordinate 152,386,796 of CM069906.1, forward strand.
GGAAAGAAGTTTGAGGTGGTGGATGTGGATTCGCCATGGCCATTTCAGGTAATTCTTCGATCCTTAAATTGCTTCTCTCTGTGATTGATTTTCAATTGTTCTTTGTTTGATTGAATTTGATTGTTCACGAAACTCTTACTTGAGATGTTTAAATCTCTCTCTCTCTCTCTCTCTCTCTCTCTCTCTCTCTCTCTCTCTTTTCGATTCAAAATCACACTGATGTATCATTTTCTTTAATGCTCATGCACTTATCACTACTTTTGTCCATGTTCTCTTCAATATAATGGATTCATATATATGTTGAAAGAAGAGAGAGAAGAAGAGAAGAAGAGAAGAGAAGGGAGTTGGTGACGGCAAAGGAAATGGGTAAGATGGAGAGTGGCTACGTAGAAGCGAAGGGTGGTAGAGTGGTGGCAGAGTGGGGGCACCGATAGTGGGCCGGTGGAGGTGGTGGTGATGGGGAAGAACTAGAGTTAGGATTTTTTAGGTTTTGAGTGTAAAGAGAAGGAAAGTAAGACAGGTTAGAGATGAGGATAATAAAGGAATTATATAAATTATAAAAATAAAAAATAAAAAAATAAAATTTGAGGGTGTAAGAAGTTAGATTGATGGTGTAAGTAAAATGAGTCTTATTTTTTTAAAGTTTTATCTTTTTGGAATCAATTTTGAATTGATGTGGATTAGAGTATGCATACTATGTTCTATTTAAAAAAAAAATTTACAAAAAAAAAAAAAAAAAAGAAAAAGAAGAAGAAGAAGAGAGAGAGAGAGAGAGAGAGAGAGAGAGAAAAAGGTCTTGTGCTTTTCTAAATTTAAAAAATAGAGACTAACAGGTCTATCTATGCACTTCTAAGGCCTCGCTTGGCAAGTGGTGATTTTAGTCAAAAAAACTAAAAAATCACTAAAAAAACTAAAAAGGCAACAACTTATATCAAAAAGTCAAATATTCCATTTTCTCTCTACTTTTTACACATCTTTTCGTAAAAAACCAAAAAGTCATTTCAAACATAATAGTTTTTTTTACATCATATTCTAGCCAAAAGAGCCAAAAAGTTACTAAAAAAGCATATTCTCAAACGAGGAGGTTAAAAATGAGATATTTGATCAAATTAAAAAAAAAAAGAGACAGATATTTGTGTATTATATGTTCACTATCTAGACTCACTTTCTAAATCTAGTCACTACAAGAATTTTCACTTTTGGCGACTAAATTTTTAGTCGCCAAAAGTAACTATTTAGTCGCCGAAGGCTTTTAGCGACAAAAATATTTGGTAGCAGAATTAGTCGGGGAAGAATTGTCGGGAAAGATCATTGGCGACTAATTTAGTCGCCAAATGTACTACATTACCGACTAAGTTTTTAGTCGCCAAAAGGTTTGAAATAAAATTAAATATCATATTTTCGGCGACTAATTTTTTTGTCGCTAAAAGTTCAGTTATTTTTAACGACTAATCATTTAGTCGCAAAAAAGAGTTTTAGCTACTAAATATATTAATGGCCTAAAGTAAATAACAACGTTTTGGCTACTAAGATTTTAGTCACCTAAAATCAATTTTTTTTTTGCCTACTAAAGATTTAGTCGCCTAGAGTCTTATGTTTTTAGCTACTAAGATTTTAGTTGGCAAGCATTTTGTGTTTTGGCTACTAAACATGTGGTCGCCTAAAATCTCACATTTTTTTGCTACTAAAGTTTTAGTCGTCAAAAGTTTTTTTTTTTTTTTTTTTAGCTACAACATATTTTAGTCGCCATATGTTTGATTGTTTTTTACTACAAAATTTTTTAGTCACCAAATGTTTGATTGTTTTTTTTGGCTACTAAACTTTTAGTAGCCAAAACTATTTTTTGAATTTTTTTTCTTAGCCACTAACAATTTAGTCGCCAAAAACATACTCTTATGTTTCATCGCAAAATTATACTCCCTCCGTCCCAAAATATTAGTCCCTTATTTCATTTTTCATTGTCCCAAAATATTAGTCTATCTTCAAAAATCAAGTACAAAAATAATATAAATTTCCTATTTTACCCTTCTTTTAAATTAATAAACAATATAAAAAGTACAATTATGACATTAATATTCCCAAAAAATGTACTATCAAAAGGGTAATTTTGGAAAATCAACTTTTTTAAAGTACAATAATTGTACTATCAAAAAAAGTTAGATTCCCCAAAAGGGACCATTATTTTGGGACAGAGGGAGTAATTTATTCACAACTTGTCTATATTCCATGCAACCTGTAATACGTATACAAACAAAACAATACATATACTATCCATCATTTCACAACGTAAAATTATCAATCATGTCACAGTCCATATTACTTTCAACCATCCAAAAATGAATAATTTTAAATGTATATATTCCATACAAACCAACCATTGTCCAAAATAAAATTATATTTCCATACAAAAATCCAACCCGCCATATACAAAAAATATATTTAGTACCATGCGATATGGCCATTTGGCGTGGTACAACTGACCATCGTAATCTGTACCACGACAAAAGGTGATCTATATGCCACGCCAACAACTATCAATTGGATTACAAAAGTTATATGTATTAGTAATGCTAATATTCACAAAAGGAGAGGAAGACATAGTTAGCAGGATTATACAAAAGTGTCAAGTGTCCTCCATAAACAAAAATGTAGATTATCCACAAGTCCACACCAAAAGCCATCTACAAAAAGTAAAAAAACAATTGCACCCATTACAAAATATCAATTCATTCAGCCATAGGAAAAAGATTGTAATAACATGCATTTAAGGTAGAACAATCTAGAAAAACATTTTTTCAAAATACAATCGTATGTATGTATCATGAAGGATTTATTCCAAACTTGATTTCAATTTACAAATAATACAATTGTTAGGAGCATACCTCTTCATAAAATAAATTTTTATGCGTAGAATGTTTTGGTGGTAAATTTATTTTAACTCTTCTTCATTCTTATTTTCCTAATAAAAGTAAAATGATTGAGTAATCTACGGGGTTATCTCCATAACCATATCATGCTTTCTTAATACGTTTACCACCCAAATGACCACCGTGTGTGATGAAACAATGGCATCATTTACAATGAAAATGTTGAACATTTATTGGATGTGAAACTCTCCCTTTTCCGAATAAGTTTAAGTCGTTTCCAGCTCTAACTCCTAAACTACGTGTGCTAATGACATTCTGTCTGTTGTCACAAGTCCTATATGTCACGGGAAAGCTGGCCGTGACATCCCTACGGTGGTTCCAGAGCTGTTTCGCTTTTTTGCTCCCTTAACGTCCCTTTTCGATTAAGCTTAAGGCATTTTTGGCTCTAACTCTCAACCTACACGTGCTAATTATATTCTGTCTGTTGTCACAAGTCATATTTGTCACGGGAAAGGTGGCCGTGACATCTGTACGGTGGTTCGGGGGCTGATTCGCATTTTCGCCCCCTTAACGCAATTTTTTCGGTTAAGTTTAAGGCGTTTTTGGCTCTAACTCCCAACCTAAATGTGCTAATTACATTCTGTCTATTATCATAGATCCTATTTGCTACGAGGAAGGTGGTCGTGACATCTGTACGTTGGTTCGGAAGCTGTTTCGCATTTTTGCCCCCTTAACGCCCTTTTTTCGGTTAAGTTTAAGGCGTTTTTGGCTCTAACTCCCAACCTACACGTGCTAATTAAATTCCGTCTATTTTCATAGGTCCTATTTGTCACAGGGAAGGTGGCCATGACATCCGTACGGTGGTTCGGGGGCTGATTCGCATTTTCGCCCCCTTGACGCCCTTTTTTTGGTTAAATTTAAGGCATTTTCGGCTCTAACTCCCAACCTAAAAGTGCTAATCACATTCCGTCTGCTGTCATGGGTCCTATTTGCCATGGGAAAGGTGGCCGTGACATCTGTACGCTGGTTTGGAAGCTGTTTTTCATTTTCGCCTCCTTAACGCCCTTTTTCGGTTAATTTTAAGGCATTTTTTGCTCTAACTCCCAACCTACATGTGCTAATTACATTCTATCTATTGTCATAGGTCCTATTATTCATGAGAAAGGTGGCCGTGACATCCGTACTGTGGTTCGGGGGCTGATTCGCATTTTCGCCCCCTCAACGCCCTTTTTCGATTAAGTTTAATGCATTTTCGGCTCTAACTCCCAAACTACGTGTGCTAATTACATTCCATCTGTTGTCACAGGTCCCATTTGTGACGGGGAAGGTGGCCGTAACATCCATACGGTGGTTCAGGGGCTGTTTCTCATTTTCTTCCCCGTAACGCCCTTTTTCGGTTAAGTTTAAGGCCTTTTCGAATTATGCACATTAATTAACCATATTTATGATTACTATATTGTGTCTCTCCATTGCAATTTTGCCCCAAATATAATGTACCTACACTCCAATCATCGTGAGCATCTAATGATCAAATGTTCTTAGTCAACAACCGTTAATTGGGGAAAAACTATCATTAGTTGCAATATCTACAGAATGATTGGATATTGAAAAACTCAATGTCCAATATTGTAGCAAATTCAAATTCGTTTCAACTGCTAATTAGGAACCCAACATATGTCAAGGACAAGAAGGACTACGATGAAAGAAGAAGCATAAAATTCGAAGATAATAATGAACTTCAACAAAAAGAAACCTAGAATTAGAACTCGGGGTTAAATTGCATTCGTATTAACACTTGTTCTACACAAACTAAAGCTTCTTGATTTGTTAACTGCTTCCATATGAAGTAATTGGTAAGTTCTTTGTTTTTGTGTTTTCCTTAGAACCAATAGCTAAAGTTGATTGTCTTACCTTGTTGAGTGTGTCTGTTGAAGACACTCAATAGAATGCATGCAAAGAGTGTGCCAAATCAAGAGGAGCAATTGGATCACAGGAACCTTGTGTTGGAGCTCTCATCCTCATGAGAATGTGCCAACTGGATTATATTGAAATTTGCAAGGCAATAGCAACAAAATTAGATCAAAAATGTAATTGTGCAAAAAGATAAGCAATGGATTTTAAATATCCATAGTTTCAAAGTGCATAACTTCATATCCAAATGTCAGGCTAGGAAGGAAGTAGGAAATTCAAAGTCCATTGCTTATCCAAATGCCAGGCTGAATTTGAATTCCGTCGAGACAATTTGGGATGATTAAGGATGCAAAGACATAGCCACATCTTGAAAAATATGATATTTAGGAACAATTTGCAAAAGAATCATGAAAATAAAAATAGCAAAACCAGACTAGCTGAACAAACAAGACAAAACATAATACGTCTTTCCCAGATCAAGAATTTTCTGAATTTCTGCAGGAAATTTAGAAATTATTGTTACTATTAGTCATATCCATGATTAATTTCAAAATATTTGAACTATGTACAATTAAGTGGTATACATAGCACAACCAATAAAGCTTAGAGATAGTGAAGACAATATCTTATCATAGGAAGGAACATGGCCCTTCCTAACATGCAACTTATCATGGAAAGCATATGGTCCACAGAAGTGCAATCCTCCCTTTAAAAACTTATTGGAATCTACTTTAGAAAATCTTTTCCAAAAATACAGTAAAGATGTGAGAAGCTCATAAATATGCCTTTATGTGACAAGTCATTAATGAAATAACATCAAACTACAAAAGAAAGTCATTATAAGATTTCAAGACAAATATAATGTTATACCAAAGATACTTTGAATTTGGCATAAAAGTACTTCAAGCTCATCTAGAATAAGAGAAAAAAACAATTCAAAGATGTCAAAGAATACAGCACACAAAGGGTGCAAATAAATTAATTTGATGAGACTCAGCAACATACTGTGGGTGTTTAATTATCAACTGAAAAAGAAGATGCCATGTGAACAGCCTAACCTGTCTATTTTTATTTCTTTGCCTTTCATTACTTGATCCAAGAATGAGATTACAAAATGACGATCTGTTCCAGGATTCTTCTTTCTCTACAAATTATTAAACTCCAAACTTATCAGCATCAGACTCCACAAATACATAATATAAAGGTAGCGTTACATGAAACACACTAACATTATATTCAATTTGGCGTCAAATCCATGTGGATATAGACTATGCTATAAGGAATGAAGTCTAAAACTTTTGTTGAACTTTAATCTTAAAAATAGTCACTAGAATTTAATCTTAAGACCAGGATATAATGAATAAAAAAAAAAATGGTTAACGAATGTATCAGCAAACACAGATGAATTCTCAAGTGGGTTTTGAGGTCTTTTTGTCTATTCACACAGACACACACAGAAATCTTAACATACTTAATTCTAACTGCCTGCTTCAGAGACAATATATTCCGCTTAATAAATCGAGACAAAGCACAATTAGAACATCAATTAGTAATATTAGTACACTTTCAAGTTAAAACAAAACTTAAAAAAATACAGGCTTTGTCCTACCCAAACAAAAGCAAATGGAAGGTTGTTTCCAGTTCCCAGGGGTACTGTAGCAATTAGTGGTGGCTGAGATAATTTGAGATCGGAAACAACTCCAAGAAGCCAGCCAGCTGTGCCATCCCCACCTGCAACCTAATAAGCTACATCCGTGTCAGAAATGTATAAGCAAAATTGATATGTGGTCATTGCCTACTACATATGAAATTAACAAGCTATACACAAAAATTAACTTTTACATGTAATTTATAACTCAAACTCACAATGATTCTCAGATTCACCTGAATCCTAAGAGCCAATTCATTACCATTAAGCTTGAGTTTTTCTAGATTGAGATACAATCTGTGCAACACAGCATCAGGAGCCTCTTCCAACAAATCAACAACCTAAAATAGTAAAGTAAAATTAAGCCACATGTGAAAATAGATCTAATTCAACTCTATCAAAGTTTAATGCAATCCTGCATTAAAAATCCCTAAAATTCTAAACATTCTTCACTGAAGGCCAAAACACCTGGTTTTTGTTTAGAAGAGAACTATATGCGATAAGAAGATCCCCACCGAGCTTACCACCACTTTTGGAGTTGATGAATACTAGCACTGGGCATTCTGGTACATCGGGAAGACACTTACCCTCTGAACCGGGCACAAATATGTAATTAGGGATGTAGAATTTCTTCAAGTTGTCAAACTCTAGATTATAATCGGCCATTAGTGCTCAAACTGCAGTTTTCATCTTTAGGGTGAACAAAAGAAAAAAAAACAAAAACATATTATATATATATATATGTTCTTCTTTCGTAGATGGAAAAAATAAATAAATAAAGAACAAGAATATTTTTATTTTTATTTTTTGTTAATGCATATGTCGTTTAACAGTGGGCACATTTTCCTTATATCCACTTTGGGCTTAAGCTGGATGGCAACTAGTAAATTACAGCCACACAGCATTATATATACACACAACATTATTATACATATCCACACAGCATTATATATATAAACATCCATACATCATTATATATATACACACACATTCACCTGCATATATTACACATTATGTTTGAAATTTATCATAAATTACATCCCCAAACACTAAATTTTGAATAAACCCTAAAGCAATAATGTGAAAAAATAGGGAAACAGAGCAAGGGGGATAGAGAGAGAGAGAGCGAGAGAGACAGAGACAGATAGAGAGAGACTGTGCGTGAGAGAGCTCGAGCGAGCGAGAGAGAGAGACGCCTATACGTGTACAAAACATTAAATATACACACATATATTAAACATCATCTTTCAAATTTTTAATAAATTAGAGGCAGATACATTCAAATTTGAATAAACCCTAAACCAACAATGTCATAAAAGGGGGAAGCAGAGTAAAGAAGAGAGAGAGAGAAAGTGAGAGAGACTGTGTGAGAGAGCTCAAGTGACAGAGAGAGAGATGCACGGACAGACCGTGAGCGAAAGCGAGAGTGCGAGAGACAGAGAGAGAGAGAGAGAGAACCTGCGATGTGCGGCGGTGGTGAGTTGTAACAGTAGTGATTTGTGCGGGGGGCGGTGGCCGTCGTAATGTCAACCGTACAGTAGGCTACGGTGAGGGGGGATGGTTTTTGTGAGGTTTGGTGAAGGACGATGTGTGTGTGTGTGTTACAAAGTGTGATGTTACAGAGAGATGGCTCGTTCAAAAAAAAGTACAATAGAGAGGGGGGCGCGCGCGGAAATAAAGGATTGGTGGGCTGAAAATTGGACCTTTAGCAACTAATTTCTGTATTTGTCGGCAAAGGAATAGGTCCGCTGACTAAATGTTTTTGTAGCCAAAAGGTTACTGAACAGCGACGAAAATATTAGTCGCCAAAAGTATTATTTGGCGACTAATTTCAATTTTAGTCGGGAAAAACCAATATTACTGTTTAATTTATTTATTTTTTGGCTTAAAATTTGGACTAATAGTGACCAATCAAATTTTTAGTCACTGAAACTTGAGTTTTTACCGACTAAATTAAAATTTAGTCACCAATAAGTAATATTTATTTACTAAAATATTTTAGTAGCGATATCTTGAACCAACGCCAACAAATATAAATTTTAGTCGCCAAAAAATGTACTTTCGGCGACTAAAATTTGTTTAGTCACAAAAAATGGTCGCCAAAGGTGAGATTTGTTGTAGTGAGTATTGTAAAAGAGCTTACTGGGTCAGATAATACATGAGAGAGAATTGTCTAAGATATTTTAATAAATTGACACATCATTGGATTTAAAAAGGTTTAGGCTGGTCTCTAGTTCAAAATCGGACTAGATCATGTTGTTGGGCTATGCGAGCCAACCACAGAGTCCATATCGATGATATAAACCGTTCAATATGTAAGACTCGTAAGTACTTCATCCCTACAAAAAAATCACGTTGATCGGATATCAATAACCACTTGATCAGATCAAATTTGTGTCAACGGTCACTATGATTTTAAAAATAAATTACTAACACAAATGTAATATAATCAAGTGACTATTTGTAAACACCCCGACCTATGAATAACTGTTAGACCATGATTAAGGGTACCTAATCGGCAATTAAGATGGAATTCTGAATTAATTGCATGTGTTGCATTATTTGTGTTTCTATCTGTCTATCCTAGAGATATTTGTTTGTTTTTCTGCTTTGTTCTGCAAATTGAATGCCTTATTGGCATCCGATCATGAAATTGACTTGGTTTTTATGTTATGTAGAATTTTTAGAATTTTATGGTAAGTCTAATTAAAATTCGATTCAAAATCAAATAATTAGATTAATTAACTATAAATTGATTAGGCTAAGCTAAATTAATTAGTGGAGCCTATATAAGGCTAATGTTAACCCTTAGATCATTTTACACACTCTCACTTCTCATCTTCTTGACTTCAAACATGAGAGAGAAGGAAAAGGAAGGAAATTGAGCTCAAGCTAAGGAATTGCTAGGAAATTGAAGGATTGAATCTAGAGACTTAAGAATCTAGCCTTTTGAGCCTAAATTGGGAAGCCTAGGTAATAATCCAACCTTTAAGTTATATGATTGTGACATTAAGAACTTGAATTCAAGAGAATTGAGTTAAGCAATGCATAATTTGAGCCTAGGTGGTTGAAGATAAGAATTAACCTTGCATTTATGTGCATGGAGTTTGATGATGTTTTCAAAAGAATTCTCTCATGCATGTGTCCATTTTACCTTTATTTTGAGAATTCATCTTGTTAAATACCATTTCATATCAATTGATCATGGTTTTGGAAGCTTTGAAGTCAAGATAAAGCATGCATGTTATGTTTTCAAAGAATTGAGTTTTGTTTTGCACAATTGGCAAGCTTTTGGGTCTTGATTTTGCGAAATGATTTTAAATTCCCAATGTTTCCAAGTTCACAAATGCGTCCTTAAGTTTTTGGCCCAAAAGGATGAGTTTTGATGTGTTGAATTCGAGTTTTGAACATGGAAGAGCAATCTGGAAATTCCAGATTCTGTCTCTTCTCTTGAGCGACAGAACCTGCGCTTGAGCAACCACTCTGTATTTTGCACTCTCGCTCAAGTGACTAAAAGATGGCTCGAGCATAAAATGGATGCTCCAAGAAGTTTACACATTTTTGCAGACTGCTTGAGCGACAAAAGTTGCGCTCGAGCAAGGACCTTAGTCTCACGCTTGAGCGACCGTCGAGCGTGCGTCGAGCGGAAAAATCAAGCAACCAGTACTTTTGCAAAGTTTATAGACTGCTCGAGTGAAGAAAGCTGTCCTCGAGCGACCACTCACACTTTTGAACACCCACTCGAGCGAAGGAAGTTACGCTCGAGCGAGGCCCCTATTTTTAGCATATTTGACTAAGTGTTTTCAAATGCATTTCAGTATCCTCATTGCATCGTAGGCATTCCTAAGCCGAGATTAAGACGTAATAATGAGGATAAGGGCTAGGAACATACTTAGAACAGAATGAAATAAGATAAGTATGACCTAAGCGTGTGTTTCAGTATATGTATCTATTATGTTTGTGTAGGTCATGCGCCGTGAGCTGTTGATCCACCGGTCGTTACCAAAGCTATCTATGCAGTTATCTGTGAGTAATAACTTAGTAAAGCTATGTTTAATATGAAGTTGTTTCTGAGCTTTACAATATGATATGAAATATTTCTAAATGATACAAAAGGCTGTTTTGTGATCCCATGAATGATGATCCATATCTTTGACATGTATTTGTGGTATTCTTAGCAGAGGCCCTCGCCCATGGGATATAATATTATGGCTTATGGTTTTGAGGCCCTCGCTTAGGGAAAACAATATCGTGGCACAAGCCCTCGCCCGAGGGAAACAATACCGTGACTCATGTATGAGATTGTTACCTGGTACCAAAGGTTCCTTTATGAAACTTGATATGCTTGACCAAAGAGATATGTTAATGCTAATGGATGTACCATGCATGATTTGAATGTGAATAAGAATATGACTCTGTGTTTTGATATAAACATGAATATGATTTCGATTTACCTAGAGATTTGAAAACTGTTCTAGACATCATTCATAAAACTCTTTACTCTGTTATTATTCACTGAGCTTCGCTCACTAGTTATATATGTATATAGGTGATCAAGCGCATGACTAGACCCAGAGTTGATGACCTGGAGTCCCAGTCGTGTCAGCCAGCTGTTGTGCCTCCCGAGGAGGTTCTCTTTTGTGGCACGTACATGTTTGAGACTTTGTTTTCTTTTGGACTATAAACAAGTTTTCTGTTTATGTGTACATTAGGCTAAGTTCCCTTTTGTTATATCTGTAATGTATGTGACGTGGATTACTGTAATTATGACGTCATGCCTATGATATAAAGTTTTTGAAATTTCTGTCCCATATATGTCAACACAGTTCTACAGACCATGTATGTTTCTATATTTACTTCCGCTAGCCCCTTATATTTTGTTAATCAAGTTAGAGGCCTTGGTAATCCGAGAATTACTGACCAGTTATGACGCTAAACTTGTAGGGGCGGGTTTGGGTCGTGACACTATTGATATCCAATCAACGTACCTTTTTATAAGGATGAAATATTCAATAAATCCTACATATTCAAGATCATCGATGCGGGCTCCGTGGTGGGCCTATGGAGGCCCAACAGGTCCCAATTGGAGACAAGTTGTTTTATTTAAAAAATGTCTAATTTTTTTGGCTAGAATAGCACTACTCAAAAAATCAATAAAATACCAAAGTAAAGTATGTTTTTGTATTTATTGATTTTTTTTTATTTATATTTCTTCACAAATATTTTATTTTTTAAGTAATTTAGATTAGGTGAAAAAATTGACTAAAATATGAAAACAAAACACAAAAAATAAAAAATTGAACAACCATTTTTGAATACTTAAAAGAATAAAATGGTCTTATTAACAAGTGCCCCTAAAGGACAAGTAAAAGACAAAAAAATTTAAAAATGCAGGACACTTTTCACTAAATTCAGTGCACTTTTACTGAAAGCAATACATTTTTTTAATATTTTTATATATTTTCAAGATACTTTACACACACTTTCCAATATTAAACAATGCATAGGCTGCACTTGTTAGCATTTGCCTAATAAAATTATACTTAAAACAAAAATAAAAATAGAAGACTTATTTGTATGTCCCAATAGATAAACTTATTGTCCAATAAAAAATGTTACTAATGATTAGTTTTTAGCAACAATTTGAAAAATTCATCATAGAAAAACATCGATAAGTATCAATTTTTAGTGGCATATTTAGAAAATCGTTACAGAAAATGTCACTAATTGTTAGTTTTTAGTGACAAATTTAGAAAATCGTCACAAAAAATCTCTTTAGCAACAATTTTGATAAGACCAACTTTCAAAGACGAACACTAATTGTCAGTTTTTAACGTTAGATTTACAAAATCATCACAATTTTTTTTTTTAACGATGGTTTTGATAAGACTTGATGAAAATTAAATATAATATTAAGGTCTTGTTTGGTAACTATATGTTTTAGCTAAAAAATCAAAAAGTTACTATAAATTGTTACATTAATCTCTCTATTTTTCTACAAATTTTTTCATAAAAAATAAAAAATTACCAAAATAACTTATTTTCAAACGAGATCTAAGATCGGATAATAATTTAGACATAAAATTATAAAGTTATAAAGAGGTGTTTTGGTGGTATAAATACACGCTCCTAACATTTCTCCCTTATCGTAAGAGAGTAATTAATTTTTGGATTGGACTTTTCTCAAGCTTTAGTATGAACATAAGAGAATTTGAGGGATTTGTAGAGCTCACTATGCGTTATGTTTTAAGGATTTGATCTCTCAATAAATATCATTCATAAAAAATAAAAAAAAATTAAATCGATTCGATAATCGTAATATTTTTATTTTATCGCGTTTGTTTCAAAAAAATAAACAAGTGTATTTTTTAGAAGAGATTATTCATTTTTGTAGAGACAAACACAATAAAATAAAAAGATTAAGATTATTAGATGGATTTAATTTTTTTTCATGGATAATATGTAGAAAACTCAACAAATGAATAATTCAAATTATCGAAACGAGAGACGCAGTGAATTTCATATTTGAACTTGAGAAAAATCTCATCGAGAAAATTATAATTAAAAAATAAAAATTTGACTCATGTAACAAAATAGATACTGAGTTTTTAATTTGTCAATTTAAATCATATGTTTATTTTTTTAAAATAAAATCAACAAGAAAACGATATTTTATTCATTAAATTCAATAAAAAATGATATTTTAGACATTTTATGTGCACCTATATTGAGTTTAATGGTTAAAATATCTTTTTTTCTCATAAGTTTTACTTAACAAAAATAGGTCAATAATTTAGATTTGTTAGGATTTAATTGACAAAATTAAAAATTTAGAATTTTTTTTGTTATCAAAATCAAATCCAATTTTTTTAAAAAATAAAAAATGATATGTAAGTTCACTTTCTAACCCCTCTTCTAGACTTAGGCCCTGTTTGGGAAGTGGATTTTTGACTTTTTTTAAGCTAAAATTTACAAAAAGCTAAAATAGTTAATAAGACAAAATATTACATCAAACCTATGATTATTTCATTTTTTCTCTCACAAATGTCACATCTAACTACAAACAAATTCAACCATCTTTGCAAACACAAAAAATTTAGCCTACTAAAATAGTCAAAAACAAAAATTGTCTATTAAAATAGCCAACTTCCCAAACGAGACCTTAATAATATGTCAAAAAGATGATTGACTGATAATTAGAGAAAACATACAAGAAATAGAGTTGTTTTATATACGGTAAACTATCAATAAGTCATAATAGTTAGACTTAATTCCTATCAAATGCTATTGAAAATAAGTCCTAATAAAATCGTTGCTAAAAATAATTTTTTTTACGACTTTTTACACATGTTGCTAAAAATTGACAATTAGTGACTTTTTTTTATCATGATTTTTCTAAATTGTCACTAAAATTTACAATTAGTAATTTTTTTTGTGACAAATTTTTTGAACTGTCATTGAAAGTTAATATTAATGACATTTTTTGTGATGATTTTTTTAAACTGTCGTTAAAACTTATAATTAGTGACTTTTTTGTGAAAATTTTCAAATTGTCGTTGAAAATTAACAATTAGTAACGTTATTTTAATAATGTTCAATGAAAAATACCATTAATTATCATAAGACTTATTGGAAAATAAATCCACCTATTAGAATCTACACATAAATCCTCCTTTTATATATTTAAATAGGCTGTTACATTACTCAATTTGAAAAATAAAACTAAAATTATGATTTAATAAAATTAAAAATGGGAGATTTGGTCAAAACTCCCTCATAATAAAACTTTAATACATTAAAGACAACTACAAAAAGTTTTCCTTGAAAAATCCAACACATACCACTATTACCAAAATATTAGATTTTAAAATAATATAACTTTTTATCTAAATGTCGGTTTTTAATAAAATTAGTATTTTTATAATCTTCTCATCAAGATCTATCCAATAAGATCCATGTTAACTATGAAATTCTTTTTTTTAAAAAATCATTATTACCGTCGAAATGGTTGTAAACAATAACATGTTACTCTGATTTCTCTAGTTCAGTGTAACATGTTACTTTGGCAATATTGTCCAAGGAAAAAAATGATACTTTACTTTATCCTTACTCAATTATGCGTCTTTTCTTAGAGAGTTTATCAAGTAAAATAAATTAGACTGTCATTTTTATCAAATAAGGGTCCAATTGAGGAGTTTTGGCTAAATTTTTCTTTAAAGAAATTTAAGATTTATTTAGTTGTAAAAGTAATGAGATAGAATTTTTTTTATATACAAGTCTATTTTCTAAACCTATTTTTTAAATCTAACAATGTGTAAGTAATATGATTAATTAATAATTAGAGAAAATATTAAAAAATGTATCATCTTTATTATCTTATTTAACTGTTACATCATTAAATTTAAAAAATAATTTTTTTTTGTTCTTCAGTAACAATCTTCATTTAAAAAACGGAGTACGAGGAAGGGAGGGAAAAGGGAGGGAAGAGATAGCGGCAACGTCTCTTACCCTTTACAAGTAATGTTAGGAATTATGAAAAAAATATCATGAAAATGATCATAAAATATTCTCCACTTTTGAATTACACATACAATAAAACACCACACACCAATCTAACGGATGAAAAATCTTCATGATGCATTTCATGATTTTTCCTTTGCCAATTTCTCCTTCCACCTTCTTCCTCAGACGGTACTCAACTCCCTCATCTCACTCTGTCAATTTCAATCACATTTCTTTACTTCCTTCCAATTCTACTCGATCCTTCGATTTCGTCAATGACCCCAACGGGGTCAAGATTTGCCAGTCCTGTAATGGGTTGTTACTCTGCTCTTCATCTTGCTTGTTAACTTCAGATTACAGCCACACTCGTTACTACGTTCTCAACCCCACCACCAAAAAATTCTCCACCATCCCTAGGCCCACCAATGGGGTTGATCAAAACAACTTTTTAGTTTTAATGAATTTGGCTTTTGATCTCTCTGTTTCATTTCACTACAAGCTAGTTGCTCTCCGTTCCAAAAGTCGGTGTGCCCTGATTTTAAAGCTGCTGTATATTCCTCCGAAACCAAAACTTGGACCTTTTCCCAGGTATCACATGCTTACTCCACCAGTATAGTATTTGAAAATGGGGTCTTTCTTAATGGAAAGATTCATTGGCCTACTTGTCACTCCCTAAGATCAATTTATTATGATGTTAATCAAGATAGACTCTTCCCATTGCCAATGCCTCATATATCAATCTTTAAGCAGCTATTGTATTTTGCGGAGTCTAGAGGTCGTCTACAGTTAATTGAGTTTTCTAAAAATTGCCCTCATCATTTTCATGTGTTCGAGTTGGAGACCAACTATTCCAAATGGTTTGTCAAGTACCGTGTTGACCTTCAATTGGCTGTACTGGATTTTCCAGAGATGTATTGTGCACACCCTCATCGGCCTTGTATAGGTTATACATTTAGTGTGCTTTGCTTACTTGGTGGAGACGTTGAAGGTGATTCATGTTTGGTCTTATATGTGCCTGGCAAAGTCATATCCTATAACTTCAAGGATGAGAGTTTTAGGAAGGTATGTGATTTGAATCTGTCCCTCGGTGATATTGACTATGTACGAGTTCGCCCATGGTTTACAGTCCATCCATGCATGGACACCATATTTCCTGTTTAATTGTATTCTTTGCAAAATCGTTAGTGTCGTTTCCATTTCATTGTTTTCATTTGTTTCATTTCTAGTCTTCTCTTCCTTGTACTTTAAGAATGTTTTTCCTCTCTGTTGGTGTAGTAATTTCGACAGTTGTAAGTTTATTTATGCCTTTTGCAATGAAATGAATTATGTGTTATTTCAGATATGTTAAATTGATCTTATTTCCTGTTGGATAAATCTATATATGGCTTCTATAATGAAATGGGTTTGTAACATCAACAATGGCCCTGTTTGGTAGAGCTGTGGGAAAGTGCTTATAGCTTATGCCTAAACAGCTTATAGCTTATAACTTTCAGCTTAAGCTGATTTCCAGCTTATTCTTAAAGCATCTCCTGCCCCACTCAAAGAATAAGCTGATTTCTGACTTCCAAAAAGTTATAAGCTATAAGCTATAAGCTAAACCAAACACATCAAAATAGCTTAAATTAAGCTGAAAGCTGAAATAAGCTGTAATTAAGCTCTGCCAAACAGGCACAATGTATGTGTTCTAATATGATCAATTTTACTTCATGCTTTAGCTTATTGAGTTTCTAAGTAAGAATGTAATACAAAACTTTGGCATGGTGATGAAATGATGCATCTGCCAAGGCTGCGACCAATTAACAACCTACGTTCACTTTACTATTGGTGGGTGCTAAAGTATTGATGAGTGAATGATTTATATCTAGAAACATATCTGGGCAATAATCACAAAGAAGAAATAATGTGATAATTGTTAAGTTACCAATTTTTCCAAAAGCCTAAGCTATTAGGAAATCGACCCAACAATGTATATCAAGCTATCTAATACCCTCCCTCACGTGCAATCCCGTCTTGCATGTGAAGAGACAAATAGATAACCAAATAGAAGAAGAAGCAAACAAACGGGGACAAAATACCAAATGCTCACGGTGAGACTTGAACCCAAGACCTCTCTAACAGAGCTCCGATACCATGTAAAGTTGCTAATTTTCCCAAAAGCCTAAGCTATTAGGAAATCGGCCCAACAATGTATGTCAAGCTATCTAACAATAATGAAGCTAAACAAGTAATAGGGTGCTTTGTAATTCTCAGTCTTGAGGAGTTTATCTTTGATAGTCAGTTGGTCTAGCAATGTTGTCCTCTTGTGGATGGTAATAGTATGCCCGTGGTTTTATTCATTTTTGCATGGTGACCGTTTTTTTCATGCTTGAGAGATTCCTTTTTGAAGTTGTTAGGGTTGTCTAGATTTCCTTTTTTGCTTTTTTTGTTTCTTTATTTTGGTCAAGAATATTGTGAGTTTACTGAAATTTTTATTATTTTGTATACTTGTTTGGCTTAGTATCCTACTATAGCGATCCTGGTTTCCCATTCTTTAATTGTTGTATCCGGACTTAGGTTCCGGGGAGTTGGTTGTTGTGTATATCTCGTTTACACCCTTTGCTCTTTGTGTTTGAGTTTTGGGCAGGTGTGTTACAGGTTGGTTGAGCCTGAGTCTCAAATCTAGATGTCCAGGTTTTTGGTGTTACGCTCGAGCGGGTTATTCTACGCTCGAGCGGAGTTTGGTTTTTGGTTGTCCGCTCGAGCGGACCTTCTTGCGCTCGAGCGGGGTTTACACACTCCCAGTATTTTGTGCCTCTGCAAAACTTCTGCAGGTGTGTTTTTCACGCTCAAGCGGGTTTCTTTACGCTCGAGCGGGTCGCGCTCGAGCAGGTATGTTGGCGCTCGAGCGGGTAGTATTTTGTCTGTGGAAGTTCTGGGAGGGAGAAATCTACGCTTGAGCGGACTGGTTTTCGCGCTCGAGCGGATATACTTTATTCTTGTGTCTTGGCGCTCAAATGGGCCTTCTTGCGCTCGAGCGGACCTAGTTTTTTGTTATTGACGCTCGAGCGTTATGTTGTCCGCTCGAGCGGGAATGTCGTATAACAGAGGGTAGCTGGGCATTTTTGAATCATTTTCTACACTTCCTCTCTCTCTCTTACTTTCCCAAAAACGTTTTTGAGAGCCTCTCTCTCTAGAAACTCCCTTCTCTCTAGAGTTTGATCTAGTTAGAGTGATTCCCTTCCCTTTGGCCTTTGTAAAAGTTGTGTTGATCGTCGAGGGCTTCGTTTTGATTCGTGGATCTTGGAGTTTGGAGCATTTTGGTTTTCTTCATCTTCTTCCCTTGGGCTCCGAATTTGAGGTAGGGTTTCCTACTCACTCTTATGGGTTTTAACCTAGATTTTGGGCTTGTGGTTTAAATGGTTTGATTTTGGGATCTAGGGTTTCAAAATGTGTAAAAGGGGGTTTGTTATTTTGATTCTAAAATGTGTATTTTGGGTTTCAAATAATGATATTGTTGTTGGATGTTGAAATATAGACCATTGGGTCAATATGGGGAAATGGGGTAGAAACCCTAATTTGTTGTATAAATTAATTGGTATAATTAATTTGGAAAAAATTGTGATTATTTGGAATTGAGTTGGAAATAATGAAATTGGTTCATTGTATTGTAAAATGGTGGAGTTGGATTTATTAATCGCTCACTTTTGAAAACATTGGTATTTTATCTGTTGGAGCTTTTATTATCTGTTTAGAAATAATTGCTTTGGGCTACCGGTGGAGGGTAGTTTTGATTGTTGTAGACAATGCATGATGATTAGGCAAACTAAAACTAATCAATTGGAGGTGTCATATAGAGTATGACGGTTGATAGAATACATTAACGTTATGTATTGATTGATTATGTATATGGCCTATGTGTATATACGTTGTGTGTGTGAGAGAGGAGATAGGGGATGTACTCCACGGTTTAGGGGAAGATGGGGGATGGACCTCTAAACCGGATGTTGTGTGGGAGAAGATAGGGGATGGACTCCACTGATACAGCTCATATGCTTGTCAGTTAATATATTGATATAGCTCATACGCTTATCTATGGAAGTGTTGATATAGCTCATATGCTTATCTGTTGAAGTATGGATACAGCTTGTATGCTTATTTGTTGAGATGTTGATATAGCTTTTATGCTTATCTATTGTGAAATGGGAAATGTTTAATATGAGTCTCTATCTCATGTAAATTGTTGGCCAGGCTCTGAGCCGTTGTTGTAAATTGTGAACTTGATAAAAAATTGAAAAATGAAATGAAACATGGACATAGTGATCATGTAATGAAAATGAATTATGAATTGATTTATGGGAATTAAACATTTAT
Source organism: Camellia granthamiana (assembly GCA_036172215.1). NCBI lineage: Eukaryota > Viridiplantae > Streptophyta > Magnoliopsida > Ericales > Theaceae > Camellia > Camellia granthamiana. The sequence goes on from CM069906.1 coordinate 152,406,074, forward strand.
CAATTGTTAATGTCTTAGTTATTGCTCATACTGTGTTTAGCATATCTCTACTGGGCATTGGCTCACCCTATGTGGGACATTAATTTTCAGGTACAGGTAGCATGCCACCTCCAAGGACTTAGCTTGGATGGATATGGGAGTTGAAGACTCCTTTTGATTAATTTGTTTGTATTACATGTATATCAAGCCAGGGGCTTATTTTGTATAGAGTTAGTACTCTTCTTTGTGTAACCAAGTGTTGACTTGGAAAGCTGTAAGCCCGTAGGGCATTTGCTTTTGTTATTAACATGTAATACTGTTGTAAGAACTACTCTGATGAATGGAAAGGTGTTGATTTTTCATATATCACTGCATGTCTAAATGATGGGTATTATGTATTATTTTGAGGGCGTTACAACTTGGTATCAGAGCGTACCCGGTTCGAATACTTTGGGTACGTGGGAAGTGATTAGTATCACAATGGGTCTGTCTCGCTTGTTAGAGACTTAGATGTAATGTTATATGCTTATGTGATAACATGCTTATGTGACTACTTGGGTATGGGATTTGATTTCTAGGATATTGATTGGATCCTTGGGTTTCTGTGAGTCTTGTTGGAAAAGCACTTGATCAATGCTGTTTCTAACCGGAACTCTAGTAACGTCTCAGGACTATCATTATCCGGGAATGAAATTCGTAAGTGCTTATGTGTTTATGTGCTTACGTGGAGTCAATTACAGTTGTCCATGCATTAGGACGCGAGTGTTTAGTTTTGGCACATTTATGAATGTGCTAACGTCTTCGTTACCTTTAATAGGATGTCAGGACGAGGACGAGGTGGTAGGCGTGGTAGGCCTAGGAGGCAGGAAGTGCCTTTACCGGATGACATTTCGGCAATGCAGGAGGGAGTTGGTCAGGCCAATGTGGTAGGGGCTTTGGGTATTCTCAGAGCTGAGAATCAGGTTGTTGAGGCAGGACCTTCCTTCTTGAAGAGGGAGTTCTTCCGGTCTAATCCGGACGAGTTTATTGGGGATTCGAAAGAGCCACTTAAGGCTGACGAGTGGTTGGAACAGATGAGTAAGACGTTTGGGATGCTTGGCATCGAGGATGGAGCATTGAAGGTGACCTTGGCATCCTTCCAGCTTAAGGGAGATGCGGGTCAATGGTGGAAGTATGAGAAGGGCAGTGTTGGTGGTGCGTGGGAGGACTTTGTGAATGCCTTCCAGGAGAAGTTCTTATCTTCAGCTGCCAGAGAGAAGTTGAGGGAACAGTTTTGCCAGCTTAAACAGCAAGGTTTGTCAGTAGCCGAGTTTGAGGCTACTTTTACTAGCTTGTCCAGGTTTGCACCTGAGCTTGTGGCGTCTGAGGAACGCCGTTGCTTTGAGTTTGAGCGGAAGTTGAGGTGTGGACTCAAGCTGAGGGTTGGAGTGTCTTTTATTCGAGAGTATAGACGTTTGGTGGATGCTGCAGCTCATATGGAGATTATGATGCAGGAGAAGGATAAGGAGAAGCATAGAGGTTCCAAGAGGAGCCAAGATGGCCAGGGTGATGGCAGGAGACAGAGGGGTTTTAACCCTCAGCAGTCTCAGGGTGGTTTGACTAGATCGACCTTTCCAGTGCCGAGTGCAGGCTCTGGAAGAGGTAATCAGGGAGGCTTGACTTGTTTCACGTGTGGCCAGCTGGGTTACAAGTCTTCGGTTTGCCCGCAGAAGGGAGGGGGTCAGCGAGCTGTTTCTTCTTCAGCTAGACCTCAGGGCCAGAGTCAGGGCAGGGGCCAGCCTTTGTCTTGTTATCAGTGTGGTCAGCCTGGGCACCTAAAGAGGTTTTGCCCACAATTGAATGCCATTTCGAGGGCGTCTGGTTCTAGGCAGACGCAGAGTTATCAGCCAGCTCAGTCTGTGCAGGCCTCGAGGGCCAATCCGGGAGCTTCGTCGTCCCAGTCTGTGTAGCAGTCTTTTGCTCCTAGAGGTGAGCAGGTAGATCAGGGGCCTACAGGGCGCGTGTATGCTGTTACCGCGCAGGACCTAGTACCGGCTTCATCGGTTGTGAGAGGTACCTTTCTGTTTTGCAACTCGGTTACTAGTGTGTTGATTGATACGGGTGCATCTCATTCTTTTGTATTTGCTGCATTTGCATCTGTGTTAGAGTTGGAGTTGGCGCTATTAGCATCTCCTATTTGTGTAGTATCACCTGTTAGGGGTGAATTGATTTTGAAACACAGATGTAGAGGTTGTGATATAAAGGTCGCCGACCGTAGGCTTCCTTTTCCCTTTGTTGTTATGCTCATGAAGGGTTTTGATGTTATTTTGGGAATGGACTGGTTATCGTCATACCGAGCTATTATTGATTGCTACCGCTAGAGGGTTACAGTATGTACCTTGAGCAGGGAGTGTTTCCATTTCTTGGGAGATCGGGTTGGTAGTGTGTTGCCACCAATGTATGATCCGCGAGGGCGGGGTGAGCTTAGTGGTCTACTTGATAGCTTCATGAGTGGTGAGTGTTATGAGACCCAGATTGTATTGCCGAGAGTGGTTTGTGAGTATTCGGATGTTTTTCCCGAGGATCTTATTAGTTTGCCACCTCACCGAGAGATAGAGTTCTCTATTGATTTAGTGCCCGGCACGGCGCCGATTTCTATGGCACCTTATCGTTTTGCCCCAGCCGAGTTAAGTTAGTTGAAGATTCAGCTCTAGGAATTGCTAGATAAGGGATTTGTTCGCCCTAGTGTCTCGCCGTGGGGAGCACTGGCCCTCTTTGCTAAAAAGAAAGATGGTGCCTTAAGATTGTGTATCGACTACCGGAAGTTGAATCGGGCTACGGTCAAAAATAAGTACCCTATGCCCCGTATAGATGATCTGTTTGACCAGTTGAAGGGTTCCCGTTGTTTCTCCAAGATAGACTTGAGATCGGGTTACCACCAGTTGAGGGTCAGGGAGGAGGATATTCCGAAGACGGCATTCCGTACGCGGTATGGCCATTATGAGTTTCTGGTGATGCCATTTGGGCTTACCAATGCACCGGCAGTCTTTATGGACTTGATAAACCGGATCTTCCGGGAATTCTTAGATCGCTTTGTGGTCGTCTTCGTGGACGACATTCTTATCTATTCACCTTCGGAGGAGGAGCACGAGGAACACTTGAGAGTGGTGCTTGAGTTGCTTAGAGCCCATAGGCTGTATGCCAAGTTTGGGAAATGTGAGTTCTGGCTAGAAGAAGTCAAGTTCTTAGGCCATGTGGTATCCGGGGAAGGGGTGTCTGTTGATACATCCAAGGTTGAGGCAGTGCAAGATTGGGCACAGCCTAAGAACATCTTTGAGATCCGCAGTTTTCTAGGATTAGCTGGGTATTACAGTCGGTTTGTGAAGGATTTCTCCAGGCTAGCTTCGCCGTTGACTAGGTTAACGCGGAAAGGGGTCAAATTTGTATGGAGTGAGACTTGTGAAAAGTCGTTCCAAGAGTTGAAGGTTAGATTGACCACCGCTCCGGTGTTGATTATTCTGGAGAGAGGGTTGGGTTATTCGGTTTATTGTGATGCCTCACGAGAGGGTTTGGGTTGTGTGTTGATGCAAGAGGGGAAAGTGGTAGCTTATGGCTCACGTCAGTTGAAAATTCATGAGAAGAATTACCCCATACATGACCTAGAGTTAGCAGCAGTGATCTTTGCCTTCAAGATTTGGAGGCACTACCTTTATGGTGAGAGGTTCGAGGTGTTCTCGGACCATAAGAGTTTGAAGTATCTATTTACACAGAGAGACTTGAACTTGAGGCAGAGGAGGTGGATGGAGTTCATTGAGGACTATGACTTTGAGTTGCACTATCACCCGGGAAAGGCCAATGTTGTGGCCGATGCCCTTAGCAGGAAATCCATTAGTGATGTAGCTTGTATAGCCATCCGAGAGTGGGAGATGTTGGGGGCACTTGGCGAGTTTGATTTGCTTCTGGGCGAATCCGTTGAGGCTGCGGCCTTGTTTTCTGTAGTTAAGCAGCCTACACTTGTGACTCGAGTGTTAAAGGCACAGAGAGGTGACCTTGAGGTAGATTCCCTCCGAGAAAAGATCTCCAGTGGGAAGGTTGAGAAGGGTTTGGCAGTGTATCCCGACCTGAGTGTGAGATACCGAGACCGTCTGTTTGTGCCGGAGTCTTGCCGAGAGGAAGTACTTCGAAAGTTTCACCATTCACGCTTTGCGGTGCATCCGGGAGGCACTAAGATGTATCGGGATTTGAGTCGCCAATTTTGGTGGCGGGGTATAAAGAGAGATGTGGCAGTTTTCGTATCTAAGTGCCTTACTTGTCAGCAAGTGAAGGCCGAGCATCAGAGGCCAGCGGGTATGTTGCAACCCTTGCCTATTGCCGAGTGGAAGTGGGAGCATGTCACTATGGACTTCGTTGTAGGTCTTCCGAAGACTCAGCGGGGTAGTGATGCTATTTGGGTGGTTGTAGACCGGTTGACTAAGTCGGCGCACTTCATTCCTATGCGCGTGAGAGATTCGGTAGATCATCTCGCTGACTTGTATATTCGGGACATAGTGAGATTGCACGGGGTCCCAGTGACGATCGTCTCAGATAGAGATCCTCGTTTTACTGCTAGGTTATGGCAGAGTTTGCAGAGTGCCTTGGGCACTAAGTTGACCTTTAGTACGGCTTATCATCCTCAGACTGACGGGCAGTCCGAGCGTACTATTCAGATCCTAGAGGATATGCTTTAAGGTTGTGTCCTTGACTTTAGTGGGACGTGGGAGAGGCACTTGCCCTTGGTGGAGTTTGCCTACAACAACAGCTTTCAGTCTAGTATCGGTATGGCACCGTTTGAGGCCTTGTATGGCCGATCGTGTAGGTCTCCGATTTGTTGGGCCGAGGTGGGTGATGCACCTTTGTTGGGTCTGGAATTGGTTAGGGAGACGACGGAGAAAGTTGAGCTTATCCGTAGGAGACTTGTTACAGCCCAGGGTCGCCAAAAGAGTTATGCCGACCGTAGGAGGAGGCCTTTGGCGTTTGAGGTAGGTGATCATGTTTTCTTGAAAATATCACCTAGGTTAGGTTTGATGAGGTTTGGGAAGAGTGGGAAGTTATCCCCTCGATTTATCGGTCCCTTTGAGATCCTTGAGAGGATTGGGGAGGTTGCTTACCGTTTGGCTTTGCCACCGCAATTGTCCGGGGTGCATGACGTGTTTCATGTGAGTATGCTTCGGAAGTATGAGCCGGATCCGTCCCATGTGTTAGACTGGACCGATTTAGAGGTAGATGAGGATGCCTCGTATGAAGAGAGACCGGTTCGGGGCTTGGATAAGCGGGATCAAGTCCTGCGTGGCAAGACCATTCCCTTGGTAAAAGTTTTGTGGAAGCATCACGGAGTGGAGGAAGCCACTTGGGAACGTGAGTTGGAAGTCCGTGAGAAGTATCCGGACATGTTTGTTGATGAGTAATCATGTATTGAAATTTTGTAATATTGTTGAATTTTAAGAGCATTATATATGTCTTAAGTTGTAAAACATTGTAAATGTTTTGGTAAATGGAAGTTTGTGTTAACATTGTGCCTGTTAAGTATGTTGTGGAAATGCAAGCATTTGCATGTGTTATGGAATTATGGAAAATGTGATGAAATTGTCAAATTTCAAAGGAATGCATGTTGATAATGCAGGTGGTTATATGATGAGAGTTGCCTCTAGAAAAAAGATGAGATTGACCGGTAATGGGTCGGATTGTTTAAATATTATGTTGTAATATTCTTGGGAATGGAGAAAACTTGTTTTGAAAACTTGTATTTAATTTCGGGGACGAAATTCTTTAAGGAGGGAGGTTATAGCGATCCCGGTTTCCCCTTTTCTTTAATTGTTGTATCCGGACTTAGGTTCTGGGGAGTTGGTTGTTGTGTATATCTCGTTTACACCCTTTGCTCTTTGTGTTTGAGTTTTGGGATGTTTTGGGCAGGTGTGTTACAGGTTGGTTGAGCCTAAGTCTCAAATCTAGATGTCCAGGTTTTTGGTGTTACGCTCGAGCGGGTTATTCTGCGCTCGAGCGGAGTTTGGTTTTTGGTTGTCCGCTCGAGCGGACCTTCTTGTGCTCGAGCGGGGTTTACACACTCCTAGTATTTCGTGCCTCTGCAAAACTTCTGCAGGTGTGTTTTTCACGCTCGAGCGGGTTTCTTTACGCTCGAGCGGGTCGCGCTCGAGCAGGTATGTTGGCGCTCGAGCGGGTAGTGTTTTGTCTGTGGAAGTTCTGGGAGGGGGAAATCTACGCTCGAGCAGACTGGTTTTCGCGCTCGAGCGGATATACTTTATTCTTGTGTCTTGGCGCTCGAGCGAACCTAGTTTTTTGTTATTGACGCTCGAGCGTTATGTTGTCCACTCCAGTGGGAATGTCGTATAACAGAGGGCAGCTGGGCATTTTTGAATCATTTTCTACACTTCCTCTCTTTCTTTTACTTTCCCAAAAACGTTTTTGAGAGCCTCTCTCTCTAGAAACTCCCTTCTCTCTAGGGTTTGATCTAGTTAGAGTGCTTCCCTTCCCTTTGGCCTTTGTAAAAGTTGTGTTGATCATCGAGGGTTTCGTTTTGATCCTTGGATCTTGGAGTTTGGAGCATTTTGGTTTTCTTCATCTTCTTCCCTTGGGCTCCGAATTTGAGGTAGGGGTTCCTACTCACTCTTATGGGTTTTAACCTAGATTTTGGGCTTGTGGTTTAAATGGTTTGATTTTGGGATCTAGGGTTTCAAAATGTGTGAAAGGGGTTTTGTTATTTTGATTCTAAAATGTGTATTTTGGGTTTCAAATAATGATATTGTTATTGGATGTTGAAATATAAACCATTAGGTCAATATGGGGAAATGGGGTAGAAATCCTAATTTGTTGTATAAATTAATTGGTATAATTAATTTGGGAAAAATTGTGATTATTTGGAATTGAGTTGGAAATAATGAAATTGGTTCATTGTATTGTAAAATGGTGGAGTTGGATTTATTAATCGCTCACTTTTGAAAACATTGGTATTTTATCTGCTGGAGCTTTTATTATCTGTTTAGAAATAATTGCTTTGGGCTACCGGTGGAGGGTAGTTTTGATTGTTGTAGACAATGCATGATAATTAGGCAAACTAAAACTAATCAATTGGAGGTGTCATAGAGTATGACGGTTGATAGAATACATTAACATTATGTATTGATTGATTATGTATATGACCTATGTGTATATACGTTGTGTGTGTGGGAGGAGGAGATAGGGGATGTACTCCACAGTTTAGGGGAAGATGGGGGATGGACCTCTAAACCGGATGTTGTGTGAAAGAAGATAGGGGATGGACTCCGCTGATACAACTCATATGCTTGTCAGTTAATGTATTGATATAACTCATATGCTTATGTATGGAAGTGTTGATATAGCTCATATGCTTATCTGTTGAAGTGTGGATACAGCTTGTATGCTTATCTGTTGAGATGTTGATATAGCTTTTATGCTTATCTATTGTGAAATGGGAAATGTTTAATATGAGTCTCTATCTTATGTAAATTGTTGGCCAGGCTCTGAGCCGTTGTTGTAAATTGTGAAGTTGATAAAAAAAATGAAAAATGAAATGAAACATGGACATAGTGGTCATGTAATGGAAATGAATTATGAATTGATTTATGGGAATTAAACATTTATCAATTGCTAATGTCTTAGTTATTGCTCATCCTGTGTTTAGCATATCTCTACTGGGCATTGGCTCATCCTATATGGAACATTAATTTTCAGGTACAGGTAGCATGCCACCTCCAAGAACTTAGCTTGGATGGATATGGGAGTTGAAGACTCCTTTTGATTATTTTGTTTGTATTACATGTATATCAAGCCAGGGGCTTATTTTGTATAGAGTTAGTACTCTTCTTTGTGTAACCAAGTGTTGACTTGGAAAGCTGCAAGCCCGTAGGGCATTTGCTTTCGTTGTTAATATGTAATACTGTTGTAAGAACTACTCTGATGAATGGAAAGGTGTTGATTTTTCATATATCACTGCATATCTTAATGATGGGTATTATGTATTATTTTGAGGACGTTACACCTACTTTAGGAGTATCTTTTTTTACGGTAGTTAGGATTCCTTTCTTAGATTGCAATCCAACTTACGTATTTATTTATAATAAAAAAAAAAAAAAATTCCCTCTTGGATTTTGAATCTTTATGATTTGTATATTGGATGGGGCAATTTTTGGCAAGTTTTTAATGTCTTTAGAGTTTTCTAGTATCTATAAAAAGGGCCCCTTGCTGCAAAAAGATTTTGGAGTTGCAATGAAAGCTTTTCCTGGTTAAAGCATGAGTGTAAAATTCTTCTACTGACTCGGGTACTGAACTCAAGCTGCCCCTGTGGAGCAAGGTACCTTTCTCTTCTTTTATTTTCCTATTTGTTAGCTTAATTTTTGTTCATTCATATCTGTCGAACAGAGCTTAACCATCATAATCCAAACATATCTCTTGGAAGCCATTATTTTACAAGCCCTAGCTCTGTATTCCTCGTTTTAATATATACTAAGCTGTCCTTTGATACTAGTAGAGAGTGTATCACTCATTAAATGTAGAGAAGGCATGCAATTTTGATGGTGGTAGTGCTGTCGGAGGGACTGCCAGCATTAGGTAGTTGAAGACATTAATTATCCTTCAGGGTGTATATTACCTAGTTCATTATTCTTTTTGCTTCCACGAGTTCCAGTACTCAACCAATATGTAGTAGAAATGTTGACTGATTTATGTCTGTCAACGTGGATTCCTTTATTTTGGTAAAACTATTGTCTATCAATGAAGACCTCATTTTTAGTGCTTGAATTTCGTGTTATAGCAGAATGTGGTTATCTATCAAGTCATATTAAAAGAGAAGAGGAGTATTGATTAGCAATCATTTCTGCTAGGAATAGATTTATGTCTCTTATTGTTCTTCAAGAAATTGGTACTTTACCAAAAATCAAGACTTAAAGATATTGGTTTCTAGTCAAAAACTACCTTAGTGCAACCCATGTTTGAAATCGAATGCAATGAGAATTGATATCTCGCATTGGGTTAAATTCTGGCCTCATCCAAACACTACAATGTGAATTACCTCTTTCTTCATTCTCATTGTTTCTTTGTCTGTAATTAGAGTGTGGTTGTGACTTGGTGCGATGGCATTGTGGCAAGTACTATCCACCCCAAGCTTTGTGGCGCGGGTTTGAGTCACGGCCTTGGTGACTTGATGTAAGACTGCCTACCTTTTACCTATCTCAGACACTGCTGCAAGCTGGAGCTTGTGCACTAAATCAGCAGCCCCATCACATGTTGCCTAAAGTAGCTGTAGGTATTGCAAGGATTAACTCTTTCTACATGTACTATCTTCTCATTTTATTTGTAGAATTAGATTACATTATGGAAGTCTAAACTATCAATTTTCATAGAGTGAAGTCAGAAACTGAAAATAAATAGGGAAACAAAATGAAGCACTAAACTAACAAGTTTTCAATGAAACACATTTTTCTTTAGAATGTCTTGCTGTGAACTTAAAATCAAGACTCAAGGAGAACCTTTTTTTAGGTGGTTTGGTCATCTTCAACTGATGAAACTCCTCGTTGGTAAACAAAAACACTAGTTTGGTCAGTTTTGTTTTATTTTTCTCTGCAGTATATTTGTGCTTTACCCTTCTATAGGTTGTATTCCTTTTTCCTTTCCTTTTTGTCTTCTTGAAAATCATTTTATTGATCAAAGCGATATGCATTACTACTTATGAGCTACTGATTAATGGCTTGAACATAGTTATGAATTTCATACCAGTTTTATATATATATGTGATGAGGAACCCTTGATCCCACTTTGGATGAGAGCTGGGATAAAATTCTGGATATGTGTGACCATCCGCTAACCTCACATATCGAGCAAAGTAGGGAGTCGAACCTAAAACCACTTGATTGTTTATCTGGGGACTTACCATTTGAGCTAACCCTAACGGGTGGGAATTCCATACCATTTGGTGCATTGTTTTGTCACTGGAATTGATTGTTTTTAGGTATTGATGCATTTTGGCATATCATTTCAGATTTATCTCTATAATAAAATAGTGTCAAAAAATATGCTCTCGTAAAAATTAATATACTTGAATCATTTTCTTACAAAAACAACTATGCATCAAGTAAAATAGATTTGTGAGCATTTCAATTCTAGGTGTGTGGATCAGCTGGAAACAGTGAGTGGTGCATCCTCCTGAGCCAAAGGAGACCCTTATCAACTGGGAATGTATTTCAACTTTCATAGCATTTGCTAGTTGCCTTTTGCAGAAAATTTGAAATCGAGTTCACTTAGTAGCTAGTTGTTCCGCAAGGGTTTATTTCAGTAGCATTGCAGTTTTCATGCAAATTGGAATCATGAATATTTCTTATGTTGTGTGTTTAAATATCTGGTTCAGGGGCTAAATGTCATGTGTTTGCTTGAGAAGTGCATGATAAGTCACATTAACGAGCCAGGTTGATTAGCTGGTTGACTAATGCTGTGTTTGAATTTTGATGAGATTTATAAAGAGCCAGATTGATTAGCCGTATCTGTATAAATGCATCATACCTATATTACTCTCCAGTTTGGGAAAGATACGTGTGAATTAACTACTACTGATTACTCTGAGCTTTTTGCAAGTGTAATCTTTGAAACTTACTTCCGACACTAACTTTAGCATTGGATGGCCCGACAACCTTCCAATAACTGGCTTAACATGTTTACCGTGTGTTTTGTAGAGTTGATAACAACATCACAGGTGTTCATTTCATTTATTGAATAGAATGCAAATTCACCCTATGCATGCAACCATTATCAAGTGGCATATGTGTCATCATGATATCCTAATTTCAGAGAGAAGAAGATTCAGGGGATTGGGTTTCTTCTCATTCTGTTTTTTTTTTTTTTTCCGATGCTGCTTGTGTTCTTAATGGATCTGCAGGTGAGAACCTGAAAGAATGACTGAGAATTCATTAAATCTTTTTCCTTTTGTTTTACAACTCTCTCTCTCTCTCTCTCTCTCTCTCTCTCTCTCTCTCTCTCTATGTATATATATGTATATGTATTTGGTGGCATCTACCTAGGACTAGGGAGATGCCTTCTATCGCATACTAGGTTGGGTGCAAACATGATACCTTTGCAATTTTACATTAAATTTTTTTGGTGGTTTAGTGAAAGAGAAGACCGTTAGCAATTTTAGATAGTTTGATGGATAAAAAAAATCAGTTAGCAATTATTGGAGGTGACAGTTAGGGTTTTCTCGGAGAAAAGAGATAAATAAACTTGTTAGGATTCACTCAAAATGAGATGTACCATTTATACAATAGAATTAATTTGTTTGCTTAGAATGTGAAATTGAAACCTATATGTGGGCTATTGCAGTCAAATTGGAGATATTACTGGCAATATCAAAATGAAAACCAAACTTCTTCTAGTGAATTCCATTTTAAGCAAATAATAAAAACAGAACCAACTTTCATATCATGGAGGTGAATCCAGAGTGAAGCTACTACTGAAGGCATAATACTGCCCATTGTTCCCAAATTCTCAGGCAAGGTTTCATACTCTAACTCTCTTTGTTCCAGATCTCAAAATATATGTACATATATGTACCTCACTAAATTTCTAAAAAAATAAATTCGTCGTGTAGAGATTTAGAATGAAAAAATCTCATTGTCAAAGTCTCTCAATGATTAACACTAGAAGCACATTTTTTCCCCAAGTCCAATAATGAACTTCTTTTTGTCAAAGGTATGAAAAAAACTTGGGGAAATATTTCAGTGGCATTTAAAAAAAAATAATTTTAAGTTGATGAAAAACTTGAGACTTCATATTTTGATGTTGGAAAGTTTATAACCAATATGATATTTCAAGCTCCAATCATAAAGGTTTAAAAACACTATCAATTATCTAAAAGTCTAGAAAAAAGCCTCCTCATTCAAAGTCGTAGCTAAATAAATAAATAATTCTTTGGATGAAAAAAAAATTATTTGGTGGCACAAGCGCATCACTTGGCAACAAGCACATCACTTGGCAATGTCCCTTACCAAACATCATTCTGTGTTGTTTTTCTACCACTTAACACAAAATCGTCGACCCCATCCCCTCTCCCTCTGCCAATCACGACACATCTAGGACACTACATGGCCATATATGTCTCGAGATCACCGAATAACTTCTCCAGACTAAAGGCGTAATAGTAATGCTCCGTTTTTTTGGACGAAAAACATTTTTTGAAAATATATTTTCCATGTTTTTTGTTATTTTTTTAGTCACGTATTTTCTGGTGTTTGGTACAATGAAAAATGAAAGTTAACGGAAAATATTTTCTATGGTCAATGAAAAACAAGTCTATTCGGGCAGAAAATATTTTTTACTCTTAAAAGGTGAGAAACGTTTTCCGAACTAAAATTTTACTAATGTCATCACACCACCAACACCACTCTCACCTCTACGACCACACTATCATAACCACAGCCACGACCACCGCCACCATTATTGTTGTCATTGCCCCACCATCATGTCACCACCTCTCCAACTCCACCTTCATTCCACCACCATCATCACCAAACATTTAAAAATATTCAGAAAATATTTTTATTAAAAAATATTTTTCGTTCAAACAAATGGTGTGTAAAAATAATCAATAAATTTCCACAATTTTATTTACAATAATAAAAATTGAATTTTACATACAAAAATAAAATTAAAAGTTAATAAATATTATTAAAATATAAAAAGGATCATCCATCAAAATGGATTTTCTACTGAATCTCTCAAATAAAAATTAAGTTTCACATACAAAAATAAAATTAAAAGTTAATAAATATTATTTAAATATAAAAAGGCGCAGTCAAATTTCTCTATTTTCATATTATAATGCATTCTCAAACATGTGATTTAATGAATGCATTAAGAAAAAAAGAAACAAGAGATCATTGTGTGTGGCAAAAAAGAATGCTCTATAGTTGCTGATATAATAAGCTTATTTTAATTATTTATTGATTTATTGCTTGATCCACAAAGCCAACATGATTTCAAGTAACTAAAAAATAAAGGGATAATTAATTACCACCAGCCCAAAAAAAAAACTTAGGATTTGACCATTGTAACAAATAAATCCCGAATTTTTAATTTTATCAATTTAAAATCTAATTTTTTTATTTATTTTTAATCTAAACCATTAACATATTTTCATTAACTAAAACTGACGAATAAATAGTATTTTAGTCATTAAATTCAATATAAATATACATAAAATATTTTAAAATACACATTTTCATTGAACTTAGACATTTTATGTACACCTCCATTGAATTTAGAATAATTCTTCTTACACCACCATTCTACATCATTACACATTTTTCTATTTACACCATGTTCAAAAATTATTTTATCTCTTCACACACTCTATACTTCCACTTCTACCCTCATCCCCAACCACCCTTTTCTCCTTATAGTCAACCTTCAATCCTACCTCTTCCCCCCTACCACCACTACCACCATCCTACAACTTTCAACCACCTCCAAAGTCACCCCACCGCCCTGACCACCGCCTTTGCGACCTTGTTCCTCTTCTCCCTTTCTCATTTCATCTTCTCTATTGTGTATCTCCTTACAAAAGTGTGAATCATAGTGTTTTTTTTATCATAAAAAAGGGTAGTAGACGAAGAAATGGTGATGAATTACTAGTAGAAAAAAACAAAATAATGATTTTTTTTTCTTAACATTTTTTAATTGAATCTAGAGATGGTTGTTCGATTTTTACTTGGTAAACCAGAATTGAACAAAACCAAATAGCTTGGTGTCGTATTGCCAAATAAAACCAAATTGCACAAATAGCCACCATTGAACAAAATTGAAACACCTTTACATTCATTGCCAAATGTATAGACCCATCATGTTTTGCATTCCACAATTGAGCACACCTTGCATTTGCAACAGTCTACAACCAGACAAAGCTCATGTGTTCAACGAACCAGAACCGAACAGTTCGTAAAACCTGCATCAATGAAAATGTATGACAGAAATTCACAGAGGTGACGGGGTTATTGAAGGTAGAGAAAGCGTACTAGGGGGTTAGGAGAGAGCTGTGGGAGGTGGAAAAAGTGTAAGGAGGGGTAGTTGAAAGTGGGAGAACAGTAGATGAGGGAGAGAGAGAGAGAGAGAGAGAGAGCAGTGGTAAAGGGCAGTGGGTGGGTTGAGAAATTGTGTGTTCAATTTTTAGGGTTTGAGGATTAATTGGTAATTTTACAAAGAGGATAAAATTGTAATAAAAAAATTAAAATTGAAGAGTGTAATGGAGAAATTCTATTTCCACACACCTGATTACTTCAGGGCACACATTTAATGAAAAATTAATTTAATGACAATTATATTCTAAATAGAAATTACTATAATCGACATCCATCAACACCCATAATATGCTATAAAAAAAATTTCTGTGCACATCTTTTAGAAACAAAAATATCTCAACATACACCTTTTAAATGAAAACAATTAAACCCTAATTTTTTTATTATGGTTACTTTACTTGTTACACACTTTACTCTTGTATTGCTTGTAAAAAGCAATACTCTAAAAATATCTCTCATATTGCTTTAATTTTTAAGTTTATACTCGATTGTTTACATCGTTTAATTATTAGTTTCACAATTTTTACTTGATTTTGATATGGAAGAGTTGCAAACCTATGGAAGTTCAAACTCAAGCAATAGTGACAGTAAAATCAGTGATGAAAAGGTAAAATCGTATAGTAATTTTTTATTTTTTTACTTTTTTTAGTCGAAGATTCAATATTGAATTTTATGAATATATTTAGAAATCAACTTCCAAAATAACATTTATATTTTGATACAAAAGTTCCGATTTTTTTTTTTTTATATATTTCGACACTTTAATTGTCAGTTTTTAATTTATTTCGGTACTCAAGTGCCGAATATTATTAATTTTTTCGGCTATTTAGTATCGAATTTGTTTATTATTTTCATTTTTTTAGTGTCGATTTTTTTTAAATTTTTTTTTTCTCTATAAAATCGAATGAAATTTCCTCCCATTTTCAGATGGCATGTACTGAAGAAACTGAGGTTCGATCGGATATTATGGTGGATTGTACTAGTCATTTTATAGTTAAACAAATAACTTTTAACATGAAATTCATAAGTTCATAATTTTTATTAGTTAGTTTGTTTAGTTTGTTCTTACGAAAGTTGTGTGACATTATATTTAGGTTTTCGACAGCAAAGACGAATTGCTGACTTGGGTACGTGACATTGGAAGGATAAATAGCTTTGTTATTATTATAAGGACGTCGGACTATGGTGGCGGTCGTAAGAGACCAAGAATTTATCTTGCTTATTAGCGGAGTAGGAAGTATAGAGCGTGTAAAAAGTTGAAAGATGGCTCAAAAGACTTATTGAGATAAACTGGTACGAAGAAGTGCGAATGTCCATTTGATTTGAGGGCATACAAGTCAAAAACAAACGATGAATGGACATTGAATGTAGTTTACGGGCTGCATACATCCAGCCGCGGAGCATCTCCAAGGACATTCATATGTAAGGAGATTGTCAGCTAATGAAAAGTCGTTGTTAGTAGATATGTCAAAGAGCCTAGTAAGACCAAAAGAGATACTCATTACATTCAAACAGAGAGATGTCCTTAATATGAGCACAATGAAGACAGTTTATAATGTACGACATTGATGTAGGGTTCTACAGAAAGCTGGTAGATCCCAGATGCAACAATTGTTGGGTGAATTAGCGAAACATAAGTACATTAAGCGTCATCGATGTGAGGAAGGCTCTATGACTGTCACGAACTTGTTTTGGGAACGCCCAGTGAGTTGGGATTTGCTTCGTACATTCCCTCGTGTGTTGATTATGGATTGCACATATAAGATGAATAGATATCGACTTCTTCTTCTTGAAATTGTGGGAGTGACATCAACTCATATGACATTCTCCGTGGCTATCGCACACTTGCAAACTGATCGGGTTGATAACTATGGATGGGTGTTACAAACATTGCGTGATCTTATGGATGACAGTGTTTTACTTGAAGTCATTGCCACAGACAGAGAGCTTGCTTTGATGAATGCCATTGACAACAAATACATATTAATTGTTATGTCGTTGGCATATTAATAGGAATGTATTGACGAAATGCAAGAAAATGTTTGTGACAAAACAAAAATGGGACAAGTTTAACACTGCATAGACCTATTTGGTATTGTCATCGACTGAAGAGGGATACAATGATCACCTCACAATACTGCATAAAGATTTTAGTAACTATTCGGAGGCAATCAAGTATGTTATTGTGAGTTGGTTGAATCCGTATAAAGAAAAATTCATTGCGGTACATATAGACATGTGTATGCATTTTGGCAATATTACAACCAATCGGTAAGATTTATTTTTGTTTTTCTTAATTTATTATAAATCATATTATTATTTTTAATTATTATGCTTGACTATTTTTGTTTACATCCATATGAACAAAGTTGAGAGTGCTTATGCTAGATTGAAGAGGCAATTAGGTTTAAGTCAAACGACATTTGCGATTTCATTTGAAAAAAATACATTGTCTACTTGAGTTGCAGCACATTCAAGTTAAAGCAACATTCGAGAAGAGTTTGACAATTGTGCAACATCAATTCAAACCTTCTCAATTCAGAGAGTTCCGGGGTAATGTGTCTATTTATGCATTGGAGTACGTGTTAGCAGAGAGTGAGAGAGCAAATTCAGTTGGAATTGATGTTGCAGCATGTGGGTGTGTTCTTAGGCGCACGCATGGTTTACCTTGTGCTCACGAGATTGCATATTATATGAGACAAGACCGTCCTATTCCACTCAGTAGCATAGATGTACATTGGATGTGACTTACTATATGTGTGCATAATTCGAAGGTTGAGAAATTGGAATTGACTTATATCCCAGAACTTGAGATGATTTTAAAGCGGTTCAATGAGTCTAATATTGCCACGCAATTGGATATGTTGAAGAAGTTGAGGGAAATTGCAAATCCAATGAGCACTTTTCTTATTAAGCCTGATGTGAAACCTAATCCATGCCGAGGACATAAGAAAATTGATATATCTTGTCGTCGTGACTCGTGTGCATTTGAGTTGGTTGACGATGGCCATGATAGCCAAAGCATATTAGCTTCCAGTCAGTCAAAGAAAAAGAGAGCTTCGAAAGTGCATGAGAAGAAGCAGAATGTGAAGACAAAGACATATCGTATAAGAACAAGTTTACCGAGTGCATATGCTGGTGACTTCCCGCGTATGTTAATACCACTCATAAAGTTGATGAAGGATGTAAATGGTGATGGGAATTGTGGTTTTAGAACTATTGCGGGTTTATTTGGTCTTGGAGAGAATGATTGGGTGCAAGTTAGGCGTGATTTGCTACTTAAATTGAATAATCACAAAGATGAATACGTCGCACTATATGGGTCGCATGAGAGGGTTGAGGAACTGACACACATCCTTTCATATTTTGAAGATAGCCTAGGCTTTGATCGTTGGATGACTATGCCTAACATGGGGCATCATATTACATCATTTTATAATATAGTCTTGTACCACTTGTCATTGCAACAGTGTTTCATATTCTTACATTTGAGATCACCGCTAGTAACCCTAGCTGATCGTCGTGAGATTGCCATTAGATTTGTCAATGGAAATTATTTTGTGCAGGTATAAATTATGAAAATAACCGAATGTTATTGTTTAATATTTGTGTAATTGCAAATTTGATGGATTTGGTAAAGATATGTAATGTTTTGGATGTCTGTGTAGGTATTTTTGAAGGCCGGTCATCCAGTTCCTCATATTGCTGTGCTTTGGCGAGTTCACTATCAACCTTGTGCATCAGAATGGGAGAATGCATATGTTAGCCGCATTCAAAAATTCAAAGACAACATAGAACCTAATATAGCTACTTGAGAGACATTTGATGTAGTTAACATAGATTGATGTATTAGACAACAGTTATGAGAGGTTTAAGGCATTAGTTTTATGATTTAATAGCATGAGGTAATGAGATGAATTTCATTTTGCCATTGGATTTTGTAATTGTAGCGATCCCGATTTTGACCCATCTCTTTGTGGCATTCCGGGCTCGGGTTGGTATGGTTTTGAACGGTGTTACGTATCTTAGTTCCCTGTATTTCCCTTATTTTGGTTATCTGTCACGACCCAAACCCGCCCTTATGGGTTTAGTATCGAGACCGGCAGTAATTCGGGATTACCGAAGGCCTGCTTAACAGTAACAATAATAATACAGAGTAAAGGGGCTGACAGAAGCCAAAACAGTAAACAAAAGATGTCTATGAGCTGTGACAATCTGAATGCGAAAAGACTTTTATAAATAACCCACATTCATAACCAAAACATATGTACATACGATATATATACAAACAACCATGTCAGGGACCAAATCCCTAACTAAAACTATACAGTCAAGTCTTAAACATTTATTACAAAACAGAAACAAAATGGTGAATCTGAACACCCCAAAACAGCCATGGTTTGAATACACTTGGAACCTCGAGGTGAGGCACAATGGTTGACTTTGACAAAACAAGAGCTCACCTGACGCTCTTAGCTCCGGTCCGGTGCCTGGACACCTACATATATATATAAACAGTGAGCTAAAGCCCAGTGAATAACAGCAGTGTAAAGAGGTTAAGAATGAATGTCCTTTCAGTATTGAAACAGTCATGTCAATCACTTAGAAACCATAGTAGTCATATGTGGTACATCCCATAGCAAAACAGTACCGTAGGTCTTAACAGACCGAACAGTCAGTTGATGGCCATCATAACAGTAAACAGTAGTGGTTCCGAACATGGGAACCGACAGAGATCTCTGTGACAGTAGCAGTAACAGTACAGTAACGATAAATTGCTATGGATGCCATGAATACAGTTTACGAATAGGACAAATATTCATTCGTTGAACAATAACGTTTCAGTAAGCAGAATAGTTGATTATTCAGAAAATATTCATAATTGAACATATCTTTATAACATTGTTACTCACAGAGCACTGGGCTATAGACAAGTTAACGAGCGTCCTCGGATGCCAACCCTACAGTTGCAGAATGAACACACACTAAGTTACATGTTCGGGATAACAACTTAGCCCCTATCTTGGCTTGGTGTGGTTCTATATCAATATCTTCATTAAGATGCCTTAAACTAGGCTTAAGAATGCCTACGATGGAATGAGGATGCAAAAATGCACTTTAAAACACTTTTCAGAATTTTTGCTCAAATAGGGGTCTCGCTCGAGCGTGGCTTTCTACGCTCGAGCAAGCGTGCCAAAATAGAGGGGTCGCTCAAGCGTGGACTTCCTCGCTCGAGTGGTCTGTAAAAATGCAAAAAGTGCTGGATGTTGAAAATCCCCACTCGATGCTCGCTCGAGCGTGAGACACATCTTCCGCTCGAGCGTAGGTCTCGTTGCTCGAGCGTGCGTCTGCGTGCACCAAAAATCTGAGAGTTTGCAATCTACGCTCGAGCGAGCATTCCTTTGCTCGAGCGGAGCTCTAAACAAAAGACGGTCGCTCGAGCGTGGAATCCTTCGCTCGAGCGTGGAAGCCAAAATCTAGAATTTCCAGATTTGCCTCCCAAGCTCAAACCAAGCATTCAACACCTCAAAACTCAACTTTTTGGGCCCATTTTCTGGAAAACACTTGGAAACCAACAATTTAACATGTTTTGAAGATCAATTTCTAAAATTAAAGCTCAAGGGTGAGTCAATTGAACACCATTTCAAAGAAGTTTTCATGAATTATGTAAAAACATAACATGCATAAACTCTTATGAACTCTAGTGCTCTAAAACTTGATCAAATGCAAGATTAGGCTCAAAACTATGGTGAATTCATGGACTACAACCAAGATGCGGACATGCAAGTGGAAATTCATGAAGAATAACCTCAAAATGCAAGAACATGAACATGCATGCATGAATTAATTCTCAATTCAACTCTTTAAACCAATTCTTGACTTTAAACTCCAAATTCCATGAACTAAGCAAGAAACAACTTAAATTCACAATTGAGAGGATGAATTCCTTACCTAGGTCTTGAATCTCAAGTGTGCTAGCTCAATTTTGCAAATTCCCTACAATTCTTCTAATTCTCTAAGCCAAAATCTTGATGAAACCAATTTTCTTCCAAGTCTCTCTCTCTCTCTCTTTCACGTTTGGTCTCTAGAGGATGGAAAAATGGTAATGCCAAACAAATATGAGTCAAGACTAAACAATGGTCTAGAATTAGCCACTCAATGACAATCTTGTAATAAATCCAAACTATTGTAATTTAACATTATTTAATCTAATTTAATCATGCCAAAACAAATTTTAATTAAATCTATCATAAAATCACATAAATTCTAATTAGCATAAAACACTAATCAATTTCTGATTCGGTAACCGATAAGACCTTCAATTTGCGGTTCGAATTTAGAACAAGAACATATAATTTAACGGCAAACAGATAGAAATGCAACTAATGCAACACATTCATGTAAATAGATCAGGATTTCATTCTAATCAGTTACTTATCATGCTTAATCATAGATTAGCACTAATCAGAAGTGATGGTTGTCACATTATCGGGTTGTAGCGGAGAATGTTTAATTCCAGAAGTTTGACCTGTCTGCAAAAGTACTAGGAAGGTGTATTCGACGCTCGAGCGGGGCTTTCCACGCTCGAGCGGACCATGTTATATCAGTTTGTGAATCTGATATTTCAGATCACTTTTGTATATCTCTTTCTCTCTCTAAAAATATCTTCTCTCCATTTTCTCTACATTTCTCTACGCAAACTAGATCAAAAACCTTGATTTCTCAAGATCCATTTGAGTTTTGCCATTATTTCTTCATCAAAGTGGGTTATCATCTCGAAGGTTTGGTTGTGTGCGGTGAAGATCGAGTTTAGGCATCGTCGATTTTAGGGTTTCATCTCTATTCTTCTTCAAACTTGAGGTAGGGATTTTCTTTGAGTTATATTAATATTTTTGCAAGATCTAGATGATTTTCGAAATCATCATTTGATAGCTTTTGAAAATTGATTGTTGATTCAAGAAGTTGAGCGATTTTGAAAGTGGGTTTGTCTCTTGTTCTTTTAAAATAATCTTATGGGTATTGATCTTCGTTGATTAAAGAAAAGATGATTTTGAAAAGTTTTCTTTCAAAATATTTGAGTTGTATAGTTTTGGTGAGAAAACCTAGAAATTGGGAATTTTTAAAAGAGATTGAAAATTCATGAATGATATTGTTATATTTATTTTATGTGTCAAAATAAATGGATGTTTGGAAAATTTCTTATTTATATTTATATAAATGATGAATTTCATGGAATATGAGAATTGTTGCTCATTTTGGAAATTATTGTTCAAAACGTTGAAATAGTTTTGAAATGACTAATTGTTGATGATACTTGAGAAGGGGGAATTGTGTTATTCCTTGGATGATGAATTGGAATAAAAGTATTTATATTTATCTTGTGAAATTGGCATATCAATTCATTTGATTACATTAAACTTTGAAAGTTGATTTGAAAACTTGCATTGAGAAAAGAATGTTGAGAAACAAGTTTTCATGGAATGGTTTTGGAATAAATACGTTGGTAAGTCTTGATAGGTGGTGTAGATGATATTGAATAAGTTGGTCTGAGAGTCTGGGTTGAAAGACCGAAAACCCGCGCGGATAGGTGTTGAGCCTTTCGGTTAATACTGGTAAAAATGACAATTTGGTAGTACTTGTATAGTCTGCTTGCAGATACCGACTTAGGGATTACCAGAGTCGTATTTACTGCCCTTGAAATAAATTGTTAAGTTTTGAACAATTGAAATTGCATGACATCATTGAGCATGATGGTTTTCAAAAGATGAAAAATGTGATTTATTTTCAAAAAGAACATAGCATGGTATGTGCATTTCATCTCTTGAGACTTGTGTAAAAAGTATATACTTTGTTAAGAATTTCCTACTGGGCTTTATGCTCACCCTACGGGATTTTTGTGCAGGAAAGGATGTGGTGATTCCGCTTGACTAAAGGCGAGAAAATGTGTCTGTTGAGAGTACAAAACTCTCATTCTGCTGTGACTCTATCTATAAGCCAATGGCTGTATTTGTGTGGGTTTGAATAA
Source organism: Camellia granthamiana (assembly GCA_036172215.1). Taxonomy (NCBI): domain Eukaryota; kingdom Viridiplantae; phylum Streptophyta; class Magnoliopsida; order Ericales; family Theaceae; genus Camellia; species Camellia granthamiana. Next base: position 152,428,190 of record CM069906.1, read on the forward strand.
CCATTTTGTGTAACCAAGCTTAAGCCTTGGAAACTTGTAAACCCTTTGGGGTATTTATTTGTTTAATTACTTGTTGTTGGACTAATATATTATTGCATAAGGAATTATTTACATTAAGAAATGCAAGCATGGGATTGTATAATTGGTTTTCCTTTAAAAGGGCCATGATTATTGTATTGTCATTAGGGTATGAAAATTGGGGTGTTACAGTAATGGTCATTTTTTTAAATAGAATATGATATGATTTATAGTTCTCTTATTTATGGAATGGATGCAATTGGATATTTTTACATTGTCTGAACACAAAACGTAATGAAAATAATATTAACCAAGTGCAACTACTATTAAAGAGTAATAATATTAAACAAGTATCTAAAAAGAAATAATAATATTAACTAGTATTTCAATCCATCTACATAATCACAACATACCCGTCTCCTTGCATATAATCCAATAATAATAATAATATTTGTCTCTATATACATCTACCAACACCATCAACAACTACTTGTGCTAACATTATGAACTACTATCAATTACGTGACTCGGTGAATGAAATGTGCTCCAAAACAATGTGTAGTGGAAAAGCTGGGTGCAGACCGGCCCTGAGCAGATATGCTGGGCGCAACTTCAGTAATGTGCTGATCTTGAAGAAGCTGTTCAATTACATCAATTGTGTAGTAAAGCCTATCAGGATGTTGAACACTGTCCTCATAGCCAGCCTCAACGAAAAGGATGAGTAATCTGATATATCTGTGACATAAGCTGTGTTACGAGAACAAATACAACATTATGTATAAACCTATAATAGTTTACATAAATAATTTGTAATGTAAATGAAAAAAGAGTACCTGTGTGTCTTGGCTAGGATACTAATAATGATGAATATTTGGGTCCATTTGAGAATGACGCGCTGGGTTTTGAACATACATATGGGTAATAGTTTGGTACCAATCCATGTAACCATGAACATAATCCCAAGGTTGTCGTACCAGTGTACTCCTTCTCCGATCAGATAACACATGGTTGTCCCATGCCTCTCAAATGATGTCCAAGTATACATACATAACATTGTAGCATGGAGCTGTGGCTCCTTGAGAGGCACCCATAAGGCCAAGTGGTGGATTAGGGATTGTCTGCACTCTACCAAACTGTCTCAAAACCCTATCAGGGTGATATGGTTCAACTACTTCCAAACACTTTAGGCAATCGTGGTAGAACATAATTGGGTGACACGGATGGACATCTCTGCAACTCTTGTATGAGTCCTAAATAACCTACAAACAATAACAACTGTAAGAAATGGCAAATGTAATTTTTGTATGATATAGAGTTTCAAATTTTGATGGACTTTCTAACTTACATCATGTATACCTAACCTATCAAGCTTCTCTCGAAAAGCCTGCAACTGTGTCTCTTCACCAGACTCTCTTCGAGAAGTCTAATGGTAAACATGTGGCATGTCTCGAGTGTAATTCATATTCAATTGTGGTCAAAATCCTCGCAAGTGCTCATAAATCCATCCCTGAAGAAGTGTCATGTAACCGGCTGTTTGTTTTACGCCGAACCTGCTAGCGTACCCCATCTGTCTATATAAGTATACCAATGCAGCAGTAACCCAAGCATATGAAGATACAGTCATCAAATTGGACAACAAACTCAAATAAACAACGGGGACCCTAGTACCAGTCTTGTCATTGAAAAGTGTACAACCTAACAAAAATAGCAAGTATGCTCTACTTGCACATGCAATTCTTTCCATTGAATCATTGTTTGTGACATTATGAAAGTGTGCCCTCAACCACTCAAGCCTCACTGAATTGCCTCCAGCACTACACATCTCATGTTTGACCTCTTGCTCATCAATTTCCAAAGTATTAACTACTAATGCAATGGCCTGCCTTTCTGACAACTTACGCACAATAGCAGATTTGCCTACAATGGGAAGCCCTAGGGTAGTGGCAATATCGTCCAATGTGATAGTCATCTCTCCAACAGTTATATAGAAGGTGTTTGTCTCCGGTTGCCATCTTTTAACAAAATTGAACACTACAACTTTGTTGACAAAGTGGTACGAGCAACGAGCTAATTGTGCACGTCCTGACATCTCCACAATGTTTACAAATGTAGCGTTGTTTCCTTGTTCCCACCACGGTCACTAAACGAATCTTAGACGAGTGATTATGACACTTCAAGGGCCCCCTTTCATCAGCACCATTCCAAATAGCTACGGCAACATGACTTTTAAAACTTTTAAGGATTGATGGATCAGTTGGCCCTCCCGGAAATGGCTGAGTAAGGATATATTCATCAACAATGTCAGCATCATCACCAATAGGGTCATCATCCATAGCAATATCATCCATGATTGGTGCATCATGTATAGGATCATCATCTATGGCAATGTGTGTGTCATCATCATGCACACGAGCACGTCCACGTCCACGTCTTTCTAATTCATGGAGTCTTCTGTTCGAAGCTGTTACTGACCGACGTTCACTGGGACCGGCATCCATCTGCATAAGGAAAATTGTTCTCATCAACCCAATATAATGAAATAGAATAAGCACTCCCAGAAAAGGATCACATCAATACGGGTAATAAGTAGCTTAACCATGCCACCTTAATGAAATCTAATATGCAGTTATAGACCATTAAATTGACAATTTGGATGATGCGAAATTAACAAAATAAGTTAAAGACATAACCCTACTACTGATGAAAGAGTGAGACTAGGATTTGTTGAAAAATTACAATGTAAACATGGGGGAAATTCTATTTTCACACACTTGATTACCTCAGGGCACACACTTAATGAAAAATTAATTTAATGACAATTATATCCTAAATAGAAATTACTGTAATAGACATCCATTAACACGCATAATATGCTATAGAAAAATTCTCTGTGCACATCTTTTAGAAACAAAAATATCTCAATATACACCTTTTGAATGAAAACAATTAAACCCTAATTTTTCTATTGTTGTCACCTTACTTGTTACACACTTTACTTGTTACACATTCTACTCTTGTATTGCTTGCAAAAAGCAACACTCTGAAAACATCTCTCATATTGCTTTAATTTTTAGGGTTATACTTGATTGTTTACATTATTTAATTATTAGTTCCACAATTTTTACTTGATTTTGATATGGAAGAGTTGCAAACCTATGGAAGTTCAAACTCAAGCAATTATGACAGTAAAATCAGTGATGAAAAGGTAAAATCGTGTAGTAATTTTTTGGTTTTTTTCTTTTTTTAGTCGAAGATTCAGTACTGAATTTTATGAATATATTCGGAAATCAACTTCCAAAATAACATTTATATTTCGATACAAAAGTTCTGAATTTTTTTTATATATTTCGACACTTCAATTGCCAGTTTTTAATTTATTTCGGTACTCAAGTGTCGAATATTATTAATTTTTTCGGCTATACAGTGCCGAATTTGTTTATTATTTTCATTTTTTTAGTGTCAATTTTTTTTATTTTTTTTTCTCTACAAAATCGAATGAAATTTCCCCCCATTTTCAGATGGTATGCACTGAAGAAACTGAGGTTCAATCGGATATTATGTTGGATTGTACTAGTCATTTTACAGTTAAACAGATAACTTTTAACATGAAATTCATAAGTTCATAATTTTTATTAGTTAGTTTGTTTAGTTTGTTTTTATGAAAGCTGTGTGACATTATATTTAGGTTTTCGACAACAAAGATGAATTGCTCACTTGGGTACGTGACATTGGAAGGATAAATGGCTTTGTTATTATTATAAGGACGTCGGACTATAGTGGCGGTCGTAAGAGACCAAGAATTTATCTTGCTTATGAGCGGAGTGAGAAGTATAAAGTGTGTAAAAATTTGAAAGATGGCTCAAAAGACTTATTAAGATAAACTGGTACGAAGAAGTGCGAATGTCCATTTGATTTGAGGGCATACAAGTCAAAAACAAACGATGAATGGACATTGAATGTAGTCTACGGGCTGCATAATCATCCAGCCGCGGAGCATCTCCAAGGGCATTCATATGTAAAGAGATTGTCAGCTAATGAAAAGTCGTTGTTAGTAGATATGTCAAAAAGCCTAGTAAGACCAAAAGAGATACTCATTACATTCAAATAGAGAGATGTCCTTAATATGAGTACAATGAAGACAGTTTATAATGTACGACATTGATGTAGGGTTCTACAGAAAGCTGGTAGATCCCAAATGCAACAATTATTGGGTGAATTAGCGAAACATAAGTACATTAAGTGTCATCGATGTGAGGAAGGCTCTATGACTGTCACGGACTTGTTTTGGGTACGCCCAGTGAGTTGGGATTTGCTTTGTACATTCCCTTGTGTGTTGATTATGGATTGCACATATAAGATGAATAGATATCGACTTCTTCTTCTTGAAATTGTGGGAGTGACATCAACTCATATGACATTCTCCGTGGCTATCGCACACTTGCAAACTGATCGGGTTGATAACTATGGATGGGTGTTACAAACATTGCGTGATGTTATGGATGACAGTGTTTTACCTGAAGGCATTGCCACAGACAGAGAACTTGCTTTGATGAATGCCATTGACAACAAATGCATATTAATTGTTATGTCGTTGGCATATTAATAGGAATGTATTGACGAAATGCAAGAATTAGGTTGAACATCCCAATTTAATTATATTTTTTTATTACTATTAAGTCCCTATTTAAAATGACCAAAAAAGACTTGACATTTGAAAAAGTGCAAATAAAAGTGTTTTGGACACCCCATTAATCATTGGCCTCAATATTTTTTTTTTCTCTTCTCTTTTTACTTTCATCATTTTACATCTTCATACTCAACCCTAACTCGACCCTATTTGCTTTAATTCATCATTCTTGCATTCTATTTCATATTGAAATCAATAATAGACAATAAAAAAGATGTTTCCAAACTATATTCTATAAAGAAAGTAGCTTTTAATTGTTCTTCATCGTTTTTCTTAGTTTGATTTTTCGAACTTATTCAGAACTGAGTATCTGAACAAACTCTGCACTCGTTTGGGAAATTAGATATATGTTTGGAATTAAGTATCCGAATAAATATATTTTGTTCGGCACTGAGTATCTATATGAAACAACTGGAACCAATTTTCTTGTGTTTGGCACTAAGTATCCAAACAAACTTTATATGTTTGGAATAAGTATCCGAACAAATATATTTTGTTCGGCATTGAATATCCATATGAAACAACTGGAATCGATTTTGTTTTGTTGGGCACTGAGTATCCGAACAAACTTCATATGCTTGGAATTAAATATCCAGACAAATATATTTTGTTTGGCATTGAGTATCCATGTGAAACAACTGGAACCTATTTTCTTGTATTCGGCACTGAGTATCCGGAAATCGGTAGCCGCCGGTGGATGTAGAGTGGGAGGAGATCTTCGTCTAATGTAGAGTGAGAGAAAATCGCCAGTAGATGTAGAGTGAGAGGAGACTTTCGTCACTTGGAATTCCTTTTCGTCTCGGATGAACCCTTTTCGTCGCTTGGAAATCTCTTCTAATTTTGTTTCTCTATTTATGGGAAAAGGGGTATACAAAATAGATTTATATAGGGTTTTAGGGGTTTTAGGGTTAAGATAGGTATTATTTGGGGTGTCCAAACAAATAAATAAAATTTCAAATTTATTATTGGAGTGCTTAAAATAATGGGGTGCCCAACCTAATTTTTGGGGTGCTTTTAGAGCCTCCCAGTGTAATGAGGTCCTTTTGCGGTGTAAACAAAATTACTCTTGAGTTTAATAACTAAAATACTTCTTTTTCGTTAATTTTACTTAATGAAAATATGTCAATGATTAAAATTGATTAAGGTTTAATTGACAAAATTAAAAATTTATTTTGCTATGAAGGTCAAGATCCTTTTTTTTTTTTTTAATAACAGAAAATAATATATAAGTTCACTTTTTAAACTCACCTTCTACCCCTAGATGATATGTAAATAAGATAATTGACTGATGATCAGAGAAAATATGAGAGAACAAGTTGTCTTAAATATTCAAATAGATCGCTACATCACTGAATTTGAAAAATAAGATTATGATTTAATTGTAAAATTAAAAATTTATTATTTATTTAGTTATAAAATATCACACACTAATTAAATAATGAAAAATTTTCATAAAATATTTTATGATAATTTTTTCATAATCCCTAAAATTACTCTTTGTAAAATTGATTGCAAAATCACAAGCGTTCATTTCATTAATCTACCAAAGCATAAATTCACCCTCTACACACACCATTATAGAGTGGTATAGATATCATGGTGGAGAGAAGATGATTCAGGGGATTAGGCTTCTTTTTTTTTTCAATGCTGCTTGTGTTCTCAATTGATCTGCAAGTGAGAAGCTAACGTTGCGTTTGGTTGAGAAAATCAGAAAGAAAAATAAAAAAAGTAGGTGAAATATGAATAAAATATATTTACATTTTACCTAATTTTATATATATTTTTCTTTCATTTTTCAAATCTCCCAACCAAACATAACATAAAAGAATGTGGAAAATTCATGTTTTACAATTCTCTCTCTATGTATGGTAACATCTATCTAGGACTAGGGCGATACCTTCTATCACATACTAGGTTGGATCCAAACATGATGCCTTTACAATTTTATATTAAATTTTTTTTTGGTGATTTGATGAATGAGAAAATTGTTAGCGATTTTAGATAGTTTAATAAATATGAAAAATCGTTAAGTAGTTATTAGATGTGGCAATTAGGGGTTTTTTTTTGTAAAGAAAAAAAAATGTTCAGATTCCTATTTTTTTAGGAACAAGAAAACTTGAACATATTAAGTCTGCATTTATGTATCATTTTCAAACAAAAAATGATGACATTATTTTTTTCCCTAGCCAGGGAAAAGGAAGGTATACATATGTATTGGGAACATTTAATTTTGCAGGTTATAAACCCTATAGCCTCAGTGTTCTCATAGATACAGGAGCTACAGTTAGCTCATGTAAATGGAATGCCATACCAAAAGAAAAATGGACATTAATGAAACATCCAATTTTGGTTACTGGAATTAATGGCAACCATACTTCCATACAATTCAAGGCTAAAAATATCGCTATTTGGTTAAATGATAGCAAATTCATTATACCAAAAATTTTATGTTTTCCGTATATGCATGGAGATTTCCTTCTTTGAAATGATTATATATATAAATATCTTCCAATGCAAATACAAGAAAGAGCTATTTCATTAAGCATAAACAATGTCTTAATTCATATTCCCTTGTTAGAACAGCATAAATATATTTGTGATAAAGAGTTTGCGCCCGTGTCACGTGGTGATTTAACTCCCATCATCAAAACTATCGATGAATCACATTGGATTTATAAAATTTTAGAAGAAAATTTTAGTGAACATCCATTAAAACTATGGCAATGTAGTCCACGTTATTGTAGTTTAAAATTGAAAGATCCTAATGTTATCATTAGAGTAAGACCAATGATCTATACTAGACAAGATATAGATGAATTTGATATTCAACTCCAGGAACTTTTAGACAAAAAGTTAATTGAAGAAACTAAAAGCCCTCACTCTAGTCTAGCTTTTATGGTAAGAAATCATGCTGAAATTAAAAGAGGAAAAGCCCGAATGGTAGTCAACTATAAACGGCTAAATGAAAATTTAGAATTTGATGGATATTTTATTCCACGAAAAGATGTTTTGATTAACTTAACCAAAGGATCAAAAATCTTTAGCAAATTTGATTGTAAAAGTGGATTTTGGCAAATTCAATTGACTGAAGAGTCAAAAAAATTGACAGCCTTCAATACACCTAGAGGACATTACCACTGGAATGTTATGCCTTTTGGGTTAAATATTGCACCACAGGTATTTCAACAGTGGATGGATACAATTTTTAAAGACCTTAAAGATTGTTGTGTAGTTTATATTGATGATATACTTATCTTCTCTAAAACCAAGGAAGAGCATAAGAAACATTTAAAATTACTTTGTGAAAAATTCCAAAAACATGGAATTATTTTGTCTTCAAAAAAGATTGAACTAGAAAAAGAATCAATTGAATTTTTGGGAATAATTTTAGACCAGAAAGGTTTAAAATTACAAGAACATATTTTGTTCAAAATACGAGATTTTCCTGATACTCTAAAAAATATAACACAATTACAGAGTTTATTAGGCATTTTAAATTATGGACGAAATTTTATCAAAAATCTTTCAAAAATAGAAATTCCTTGGTTAACCAAATTAAGGAAAAATGTTATTTTTGAATGGACAGCAAAAGATGTTGCTTTAATTAAACAAATTAAAGAAAATGTTAAAACTTTACCAGATGTTTATCTTCCTAAAACAGGTGATAAATTAGTTTTAGAAACAGATGCCTCAGAAGCATGTTGGAGATGTGTTCTTAAAGCAATACCAAGTAATTTATGGTATGATAAAGAGATACCTTTATCAGAAAATGGGATTAGACCAAGAAAAAATTCAATACCCCTAAAATTACAAAAAGAAGAGTTAATTTGTGGATATAATTTTGGAACATTTAAACCAAATGAACAAAAATATATTATTTTTGAAAAAGAATTACTTGCAATAAAATTGGCATTTATTTAGCCCCAGAAAATTTTATTGTACGCACTGATAATAAGGCAGTAAGAGATTTCTTGATCAATAAAAAACCTATTGAGCAAGGAAGACAATTAGCCTGGTATAATAAAATTTCTGAATATACTTTTGAAGTAGAACATCTTAAAGGTACTAACAATTTTCTTGCAGATTTTCTTAGCAGAAATTGTTTCAGAAAATTAAATTGCTAAAAAAAAAATTTAATTTTTGCAGAAGACCTCTAGACCAAGAGGAAACAATGGATAAGGGTAAACAACCCGCTCAAGGAGATTAGGTGACAATTGCTAAAAAAGCAATCTCCAGAGAAGAAAAAATTTATATTGTGTTTTCAGGAAGACAACCTGGAATTTACACAGACTGGAACGAAGTCAATCTGCAAGTTTGTGGATATTCAGGAGCGAGCTTTAAAGCATATGATAGCATGACCAAAGCTAAAAAAGTTTTTTACAGTGCACCAGCTATGCCTATTTATCAAAGGAATCAAATGAGAACTAACCCAGTTCCAACTAATATTCAGACATCTAAACCAGATGAATCTGAGATAAAAAAATTTTTCAACCCTGGTATATCCAGAGAAATTTATACATAACTCAATGGAGTTTGGAAAACTCACATTGTAGACAACAAAGTGAACTTTCAAAAACATATGGGAGTTCTGGCCAACAAATTAGCTGAGCAAACAGCTAAATTAAAATATTTGTAAAATCTTTGTTTTAATATTCTTAAACAAATGAATTGGAATGAAGATTTTAATTTTGAAAAAATAAACAATTTTCTTCAACTATTAGACCTTATATCATATGAGTTTTCTAATCCAGTTTTTGAACAAATAAAAAGAATTTGTCTTTTTGAAAAGGCAAAAACTTTGCTTCCAAAAGAAATTTTTATGTTAATCAAAAATCGAGTTGAAGATCATCATGATAAGATTAGACAAATCTTAGAACGATCTTATGATAAATTAAATTTGAAAGATGGAATTCCCAAAATAACCATCATGGCAAACCATGACATGTGGTTTTTTGAGGATATAGATTGGGGAATAACTAATCAAGTTATTTTCCAAATTTTAGATCCAATCCAATGGATAGATTATCCAATGATCATCAAAGCAATGCTCTCATGGATAGTAAAAGGCTTTCGATGAAGCAAATATTTTACTTTCTGGATCTCCAGCACTGTTGGTTGGCGAGAAAGAGAACATTTTTTTCCAACCATACCAGATTTGGTATCTTAAAGAAACTGAAGATTTTGAATTTGAAAATGATTATTTAGATGAAGATCACCGGAGAGAGCGATTGGAAAATATCCAAAAACTTTCTTTGACAGAATATTGGATAGACAGTCTAATATCTGTTTCACAAGCAGCGTCCAATATCCATGGCTCAGCAAAATTGCCATTCATGGTTACAGATGGAAGAATATTATTTGTAACCTATTTTCCCATAACATATCAAAGGTCTCCTACACAAATTAATGAGGCTCTTGACATGTTAATAAATCTCAAAAAGAGAAATAATTTGGATCTTCCGTTGGAACTAGCCATGACCGCGGATGATGTTGAACATTTCCGGAATGAGCAATATAGCCAGGATCCGGATTCCCCTCCATCAGAGACTGATGAAGAATATCACAATCTCATCAACAGGATAGAAGCATAGTGGACCCCACTATCAAATGCAGTTGTCTCCTGATCGACTCCAACCTTATCCAGGACACGTGGAGCAACCTGCATTATTAGGCTGAAAGTGATCAGCCAAATCTTTTCAGCCGACGCTACCGGACAAACCGCTCAGCCAAAGCTTATCTATAACAGTCTATCTCTTTGAAAATCGGGGAGGATAGACAATGTATGTATATAATTGTAGTATAAAGATGACAAATAATTAAAGTCTCTCATTTATGATTTTGTCTTTGTATTTAATAAGCCTATGCCTAGGCTTGTAGACTTTGTCAAAAAGTTGTAAAGTTTTGTTAAAAGTTGTAGAAATTAGACGTAAGGTAGATATGCCATAACTTTTGGTTTTTTATTTGTATATGCAATATGTATTCTATAAATTGGCATTCAAGCCAATGCATAAGGCAATGTAAATTCTCTCCATATTCTCTCCATCTTTTTGCTTTGTCTCAAATTTCTCTATCATAATTCCATAACTCCACCATAATTCCATAATAAAAATAGTAAAAAAGTTTGTATGGTGTGTTTTTTAATTGGTATCAGAGCTTGGTGAAAAGCTTTTGAAAGCAAGATCAAGCTATGTAAGTATTTCTATCTATGTATAAATTTTTGATATATATATAAGTTTGTATGGTGTGTTTTGTGATATAAAAAAAAAATTAAAAATTCCGTCTAAATTTTTTGTGTATCCTTTGTATTTTATATCTTCATAATTAGTTGTTTCATTTATAGTTGTTGTAAAACCTATATGCTTGGTATATATCAAAGCCCATATACTCATTAAGATCTTTTGACTATTGGCCATAATTAAGTCTTTAAGATCATAAAAAGAGGTTTTAGGCACTAGATAATATACTAGGAGGGTCTTAGGTACCAACAACAATCTAAAATGGCAATTAATTCTGACGATATAATATGCTTTGGAAATACAAAAAATAATGTTAATAATAAATATGATCATAGTTTGCATATTACTAAAGAATCTGCAAATATAAATAGTGTGTGTTCTAGTTTAAATAATATTACTGATATTATGTGCTCTTTGTTTTCTAAATTAGATAAAAATCAAAAAATAAATCAAAATTATCTAGAGACCAAAGTTGAGTCTATAGAATCTAAAATAGACAATTTGGGTTCTATAATAAATATTGACCTAAATAAAGCAGCAAAAAACCAAATAAACAATTTGGTGACAAAATTAGAAACTATATCCTTCATAAACAATGATGGAATGAATAGTCCAGGAGATAGTCACATCCCTAGGCTATTTTATGGTACAGAAGATATTATGGTACTTCAAACCAATACCTATAATAGAACTGAATATGAAAATATTGTTGACATATTGGATTATTGGAGAAAATTATATAAAGACCGAGATTTAGGTATTGATGAAAGAAATAGGCTACTAGATCAGATAAGAGAAACTTATCTAGAAAATGAAACCCTTTTACAACATTTTAATTATGATATTAATATGTCAACTAATGATGATGACAGCCAATCATCCTCATCTGAAGAATCAATAGATCAAGATATTACATCAGAAATAAATAAAGGAAAAAGAAGGGCAAAAGAGCCAATTGATCCCGAATTATTTGGCACATAGGGAGATGGAGAAAATTTTGACTTTATTCAAACAAATGAAGTTAAAAATGATATTAACATTGGAAGTACCTCCAATCCTACACCTGAGCCAGTAATATCTAGAAAAGATAATAATCATAAGTATCCAATAGCTCAAAATGGTACTTATTTAGACTTGTCTCATGTTCCATTTAAGGATCAGAACAAGCAATTGATGATTGGGCACAATCCTTGTCCATCATTATTACCAATTATAAAAATAGCTGGTCAAAGGAAAAATTCCTTGATTATATTGCAGCAACTCTCCAGGGAGATGTGTTGCAATGGTTAAGACAATGGGAAAAATCTGAAATTGGAAAAAGTCAAAAAACAACTTTGTTAACAAATTTTCTCACACTTGACACAATTTTAGCTGAATTTGCAAAAATCATAAAAGAAAATTTATATGGTTTTGCAGGAGATACTAATTTGCAAGCAGATGCAAATTATATTTTGACTAAATTAGAATTATGTAATATTTGTCTTTTTGAAGACTATGTTCAAACTTTTAAAAAATATTATTATCTTATTGATCCACCAGCAAATCAACCCTGGTTAGATCAATTTTTTCATAAACTCCCTAATCCTTGGGATGAGTTATGTATTAAAAACTATCCTGATTTTCTCAAAAAAATGGGGAAGGAAGAATATGATAATCTTGGTTTTCGCATTAATTATGTTCTAAGACTGATAGCAGATCGGTGTCTAGAAGCAAAAGCGAAAAAACAAATAAAAAATCAAATTTCTAACTCACCATATGGTCAAAAATGTTGTGATAAAATTTTAAAAGAAAATTGAAAAATTGGTTGTAATACATTTTCCTAAAAGAAAAGGATTTTCTAAAAAACGTAGAAAATATAAATGGAAACCTTGGAAAAAGAACAAAACTTTTTCAAAAAAAAAAAAATATATTCGAAAAAAGAAACCAACAAGTGTTTCAAAAAAGAAAACTTGTAAATGTTACATTTGTAACGAAGAAGGTCACTATGCACCCGAATGCCCAAAAAGGGGAAAAAGTGCAAAGAAAATTGTCAAAGTCCTTGAAGAACAAAATTTTGAAATAATATATGGAAAAGAAATTTCTGATGAAGAAGAAATCTTATATGAAATTTCTAGTGATGAAGAAAGTTCAGATGAAGAACTAATCTTCATGATGACTAATAATAGTCAAGAAATATCTCAAGAAGCAAATAGTATATCTGAAGAAGAATTACAGGCAATTCGACTTAGAGATGTAATCGGAGAAGAAAAAACTTTTACCGACGAAGAATTAGCAAAATTCAAAAAAATGCAAGAAGTTGCTATTCCAGAAATTTACAAACTTTCAAAATTTAACTTCTTTTCAGCAAGAGTGTTTGAACAATACAGTGGTAACACTCAAGCAAAATCGTCAGAAGAAGGAAATATTGATATTCCTTTTTTTGATAAGAAAAAGGTTGCAAGATGGAAAAAGAAATATCCTGAAATTCAATATATTCATATTGGATTAATTCAAGTAACCATAACAGCCTTATTTCGCCAAGGGATAGATACTCCTATTTTGGCAGTAATTTTTGATAAAAGATTTTCCGACCCAATAAAAGCAATCATTGGAGGAATTCTGTAACAACCCTCACACTGTTTACCGATTAATGACTGAATGATTACCAATTACTGCTAAACTGAGACCGAATATGAAAAGTAATTGAACTGACTGAATTACTGAACTGACTGACTGAAATCTGAAACTGAATCGATTGACTGTATCTGTTTAATTGCATGCTTATCTGTTTGACTGTTTGATTATCTGTTCATGTTTTTATGTTAAACTACTAATTTAAGGTCTTATCGGCGGCCGAATCAGAAATTGATTAATGCTTTATGATCATTAGAATTAATGTTAATTTTTGGTGTAATTATCTGAAAATTGATTAGGTATGATTAAATTAGATTAAATATCGATGAATTGCACAAATTAGACTTAATTGCCAAAATGCCACTTAGTGGCCACTACCTCACACATTTGGAGGCTTGCACACATTGAACGAAAACATTTCCTCAGCCTAATTTCTTGAGAGCAACCGATCTAGAGAGAGAGAAAGAGAGAGAGTTGAATTGTCCTTGTTGATTCGCTTAGAAACTTGAAGGAATTGAAGTGTAGGTTGCAAATTGAGCTTGTGTATCTTACATTGAAGACCTAAGGTAGATCTTTGACCTTCTTCATTGTGCATTTAAGTTCCTTTTAGCATGGATCATGGTAGTTTAAAGAGTTAAGTCAAGAATTGGTTCAATAATGTTGAATTATAGTTCATTCCATGCATGCATGTTTGAATTGTTGAGTTGTGAGTTGATTTCATGGTAAATGTTACATGCATGCTCATATTTATGTTTAAGACCATGATTCCATCTTATTTTGAAAAGAAATGGCTCATTTGAGCTAGCAATGAAGCTTTGAATTGATTTAAAGTCATGCATGTCATGTTTGAATCATGTTCATGAAATTTGGGATTGAAATTGGATTTAATTGATCTTCCTCTGGGCCTTGATTTTACAAATTGAGCTTTGAATCATGTTATTCTATGTATCTACAAGTGTTTTCCAAGAAATGGGCCCAAAGGAATTGATTTTGATGCATTTGTGTTTGATTTTGAACTTGGAGCTCGAATCTGGATTTTCCAGATTTTGGTCTTCCGCTCGAGCGGGGCGTTCGAGCAGGAAATTCGGGCTCCCAGTACTTTGCACTGTTTTACAGTCCGCTCGAGCGGGGTAATTGGCGCTCGAGCGAGACCTTGTGTCTTACGCTCGAGCGGCTATTGAGCGCTCTATCGAGCGTAATTTTCACCCATCCAGTACTTTTGACTGTTTTGCAGACCGCTCGAGTGGGGTAAGTGACGCTCGAGCGGGAACCTTTGTCTGCATATCCGCTCGAGCAGAGTGACCTACGCTCGAGCGGGACCCTGTTTCACTGAAAATTCTGAAAATGCTTTTAAAAGTGCATCTTTGCATCCTCTTTCCATCCTAGGCATTCCTAGGGCATGTTTAAGGCATCTTAATGAGGATATAGATGTAGAACACACCGAGGCAAATTTAGGGATTAAGTTATTATCTTTCCCAACTGTGAAACTTAGTGTGTGTTCAATCTGTTAACTGTATAGGGTTGGCACTCCGAGGAGACGCTCTAGCTTACTGTAGCCCAGGACTCTGTGAGTAACAATTGTGTAAAGATAGGTTCAAAATGATTATCTTCTGAATACTGAACTGAACTGTTTACTGAACTGATATTGTTTACTGAATGAATGTATGTCCTATATTCTGAACTGTACTGTGGTATCCTTAGCACCTACTGTTTACTATTACTGTTACAGAGATCTCTCTCGGTTCCCTCGTGGAACCACTACTGTTTACTGATTGATGGCCATCATTACTGGTTGGTCTTTAAGACCTACTGCTTACTGTACTGTTATGCTAATGGATGTACCACATATGACCGTTTACTGTACTGAACAACTGATATACTGATTGAAATGAACTGTTTTCATTACTATAAGAACATTCATTCTAAACCCCTTTACGCTTTATGTTATTCACTGGGCTTTAGCTCACTGCGCATATATATATGTAGGTGTACAGGCACCAGATCGCAGCTAGGAGCGTCGGGGTAAACTCCAGTTTTGTCAAGCCAACCACTGTGCCTCACTACGAGGTTCCAAGCCTGCCAAGCCATGGCTTAGAGGTGTTTTTATTTCCCCGTCTGTCTTTGTACTGTTTTGTAATACTGTATAGACCGTACTGTACTGTTTAATAGGGATTTGGTCCCTGCTCTGACTGGTTGTATATATTGTACATACCGTTTGTCTCTGACTGCATAAATGTATGAAAAATCTTTTTGGCATACAGACTGTCACAGTTCATTGGACACTGTTTATTTACTGTATTGGCTTCCGCCATGCCCCTGTACTCTGTTTTACTATCTTACTGTTATGCAGGCCTTCGGTAATCTAGGATTACTGGCCGGTTACGGTGCTAAATCCATAGGGGCGGGTTTGGGTCGTGACAAATTCAGTCTAATTTGGCTAATGGAGTAGTTTGGTTTAATGTCAGACCAAATTTTTTTATTTCCATAAATGATCCTAATCTTGAAGATACAGTCAGAATAAGAATTAAAACACAAGGATTAGGAATGAAATCAAATTCTCATGATTTGGCTATTCGTTGGAAAACAATTCACGAATTAACCAAATTTCCCGAAACAAAAACAAGATCAAACGATAATAAAATCGTTGAAATATTTGAACCAAGACCATGTGACACGATAATACAACCTCGTCTAATGAATTGGAGTGATTTAGAAGTCCCTCGACAATGGTTAATCCAAGACCTAGTGGGACAAGGAGAATCTTCTAAAACAAAAAAACCTGCACAATTACAAATGCAAGCATGAGGAAAAAATTTATATATTGAAAATACAGTTCCAAAAATTAAAAGAACAACTTCTGTATTTAAAAAAGATTTTCCTAACAAATCATTTTCAAAGTTAAGTATTGGAGAATCAAGAAAACAAAAAGGAAATGAGCTTTTTTACTATTTTTATTATGGAATTATGATAGAGAAATTTGAGACAAAGCAAAAAGATGGAGAGAATTTACATTGCCTTATGCATTGGCTTGAATGCCAATTTATAGAATACATATTGCATATACAAACAAAAAACCAAAAGTTATGGCATATCTACCTTACATCTAATTTCTACAACTTTTGGCAAAACTTTACAACTTTTTGACAAAGTCTACAAGCCTAGGCATAGGCTTATTAAATACAAAGACAAAATCATAAATGAGAGACTTCAATTATTTGTCATCTTTATACTACAATTATATACATACACTGTCTATCCTCTCCGGTTTTCAAAGAGATAGACTGTTATAGATAAGCTTTGGCTGAGCGGTTTGTCCGGTAGCGTCGGCTGAAAAGATTTGGCTGATCACTTTCCGCCTAATAATGCAGGTTGCTCCACGTGTCCTGGATAAGGTTGGAGTCGATCAGGAGACAACTGCATTTGATAGTGGGGTCCACTATGCTTCCATCCTGTTGATGAGATTGTGATATTCTTCATCAGTCTCTGATGGAGGGAAATCCGGATCCTGGCTATATTGCTAATTTCGGAAATGTTCAACATCATCCGCGGTCATGGCTAGTTCTAACAGAAGATCCAAATTATTTCTCTTTTTGAGATTTATTAACATGTCAAGAGTCTCATTAATTTGTGTAAGAGACCTTTGATATGTTATGGGAAAATGGGTTACAAATAATATTCTTCCATCTGCAACCATGAATGGCAATTTTGCTGAGCCATGGATGTTGGACGCTGCTTGTGAAACAGATATTAGACTGTCTATCCAATATTCTGTCAAAGAAAGTTTTTGGATATTTTCCAATCGCTCTCTCCGGTGATCTTCATTTAAATAATCATCTTCAAATTCAAAATCTTCAGTTTCTTTAAGATACCAAATCTGGTATGGTTGGAAAAAATGTTCTCGTTCTCGCCAACCAACAGTGCTAGAGATCCAGAAAGTAAAATATTTGCTCCATCGAAAGCCTTTTACTATCCATGAGAGCATTGCTTTGATGATCATTGGATAATCTATCCATTGGATTGGATCTAAAATTTGGAAAATAACTTGATTAGTTATTTCCCAATCTATATCCTCAAAAAACCACATGTCATGGTTTGCCATGATGGTTATTTTGGGAATTCCATCTTTCAAATTTAATTTATCATAAGATCGTTCTAAGATTTGTCTAATCTTATCACGATGATCTTCAACTCGATTTTTGATTAACATAAAAATTTCTTTTGGATGCAAAGTTCTTGCCTTTTCAAAAAGACAAATTCTTTTTATTTGTTCAAAAACTGGATCAGAAAACTCATCTGATATGAGGTCTGATAGTTGAAGAAAATTGTTTATTTTTTCAAAATTAAAATCTTCATTCCAATTCATTTGTTTAAGAATATTGAAACAAAGATTTTGCAAATCTTTTAATTTAGCTGTTTGCTTAGCTAATTTGTTAGCCAGAACTCCCATATGTTTTCGAAATTTCACTTTGTTGTCTACAATGTGAGTTTTCCAAACTCCATTGAGTTCTGTATAAATTTCTCTGGATATACCAGGGTTGAAAAAATCTTTTATCTCAGATTCATCTGGTTTAGATGTCTGAATATTAGTTAGAACTGGGTTAGTTCTCATTTAATTCATTTGATAAATAGGCATAGCTGGTGCACTGTAAAAAGTTTTTTTAGCATTGGTCATGCTATTATATTCTTTAAAGCTCGCTCCTAAATATCCACAAACTTGCAGATTGGCTTCGTTCCAGTATGTGTAAATTCCAGGTTGTCTTCTTGAAAACACAACATAAATTTTTTCTTCACTGGGGATTGCTTTTTTTGCAATTGTCACCCAATCTCCTTGAGCTGGTTGTTTACCCTTATCCATTGTTTCCTCTTGGTCTAGAGGTCTTCTGCAAAAATTAAATTTACTTGTTTAGCAATTTAATTTTCTGAAACAATTTCTGCGAAGAAAATCTGCAAGAAAATTGTTAGTACCTTTAAGATGTTCTACTTCAAAAATATGTTCAGAAATTTTATTATACCAGGCTAATCGTCTTCCTTGCTCAATAGGTTTTTTATTAATCAAGAAATCTCTTACTGCCTTATTATCAGTGCGTACAATAAAATTTTCTGGGGCTAAATAAATATGAAAACTTTTTATTGCCAATTTTATTGCAAGTAATTCTTTTTCAAAAATAATATATTTTTGTTCATTTAGTTTAAATGTTCCAAAATTATATCCACAAATTAACTCTTCTTTTTGTAATTTTATGGGTATTGAATTTTTTCTTGGTCTAATCCCATTTTCTGATAAAGGTATCTCTTTATCATACCATAAATTACTTAGTATTGCTTTAAGAACACATCCCCAGCATGCTTCTGAGGCATTTGTTTCTAAAATTAATTTATCACCTGTTTTAGGAAGATAAACATCTGGTAAAGTTTTAACATTTTCTTTAATTTGTTTAATTAAAGCAACATCTTCTGCTCCATTCAAAAATAACATTTTTCCTTAATTTGGTTAACCAAGGAATTTCTATTTTTGAAAGATTTTTGATTAAATTTCGTCTATAATTTAAAATGCCTAATAAACTCTGTAATTGTGTTATATTTTTTAGAGTATCAGGAAAATCTTGTACTTTGGACAGAATATGTTCTTGTAATTTTAAACCTTTCTGGTCTAAAATTATTCCCCAAAATTTAATTGATTCTTTTTCTAGTTCAATCTTTTTTGGAGACAAAATAATTCCATGTTTTTGGAATTTTTCACAAAGTAATTTTCAATGTTTCTTATGCTCCTCCTTGGTTTTAGAAAAGATAAGTATATCATCAATATAAACTACACAACAATCTTTAAGGTCTTTAAAAATTGTATCCATCCACTGTTGAAATACCTGTGGTGCAATATTTAACCCAAAAGGCATAACATTCCAGTGGTAATGTCCTCTAGGTGTACTGAAGGCTGTCAATTTTTTTGACTTTTCAGTCAATTGAATTTGTCAAAATCCACTTTTACAATCAAATTTGTTAAAGATTTTTGATCCTTTGGTTAAATTAATCAAAACATCTTTTCGTGGAATAAAATATCTATCAAATTCTAAATTTTCATTTAGCCATTTATAGTTGACTACCATTCGGACTTTTCCTCTTTTAATTTCAGCATGGTTTCTTAACATAAAAGTTGGACTAGAGTATAGCGACCCCGGTCTTTTCCCATTCGATGTTGTATCCGGACTTAGGCTCCGTAGATTCTATCCTTGTGTAATGGTTGTTGACATCCTTTGATTCTATTTGGTCGAGTTTTAGGATGTGTTGGGCGTGTTTCGAACAGTCGGGTTGAGCCTTAGTCTAGATGTTGATTGCCCAGTTTTTAGCCTCTCCGCTCGAGCGGACATTCCTGAGCTCGAGCGGGGTTTACACTCTTCCAGCATTTTTGGTCCCTGCAAAACTTCTGCAGGTGAGAGTTCTACGCTCGAGCGGGTTTTTTTTTACGCTCGAGCGGGTTGAGCTCGAGCGGTATTGTTGACGCTCGAGCGGGTAGTGTGTTCTTCGCGTGGGTTCTGGAATGGGGGAATCTACGCTCGAGCGGTTGACATTGCGCTCGAGCGGACCTTGTTTTTGTTCTTTACGCTCGAGCGGTGTGTTGTACGCTCGAGTGGGCCTGTCAAGTTTAAATACGCAGCAGCGTGTTTTAAAACAGTTTTTCAGCCCCTTTCAGTTTTTAAAACCCTAGGTTACGAGTTCTCTCTCTCCCAACTCATCTTCTCTCCTAGGTTTCATCTATTTAGAGTGAGTATCTAACCTAGTTCCTTCATTAAAAAGGTAGAGTAGGTCGAGGGCTTCCATTTAATCTGAACGGTTGTTGATTTGGAGCACTTTGGAGTTTGGGCTATCATCTCCGTCTTCTTCTTTTCGGGTTCTTGCTTCGAGGTAGGGATTTCCTACTCCATTTATACGCTTTAATCCTAAGTGTTGGTATTTTGATATGTGGGGGTAGTTTGGTAATTTTGGGAGAAACCTTAGGGTTTTGGCTTAGATTAATTTGTATAATTAATTTAAGGGAAAAATGTGGAATTGGGTTTAATTCATGAAGTTGGGAAAATTATGAGATTAATGATATAGTTGGGTAGTTTAAATACTTACCTATGAGAATGTTGATTTTACATTCATTGTTGTATTTATTTCTTGTTTAGAAATAACTGTTTTGGGCTATCGGTGGAGGATAGTCGTGATTGTTGTAGACCTTGCATGTGGCTTAGGTATAACTGGAATTAAGTCACTTATGTTGACCGTTGAATTAATACAGAACATTACTTGGATTGATTATGTGTTGTATATGGCAATTATGTGTTTCATTGCATATGCATGTTGTTTGGAGAAGATAGGGGATGAACTCCACGGTTTAGGGGAAGATAGGGGATGTACCTCTAAACCGGATTTGTTGGGAGGAGATAGGGGATGGACTCCAGTAGCATCACTCATATGTGTGCTTATTGATAATAGCAATATTGCTATTCGTTGTTGATATGATACATCATTATAATGTGTATCAGTTGGAAGCATGGAAGTGTTGTGGTTTGAGCTTTAGTCTCATTTATTTTTGTGACATCTGGATCACTATTATAATTGGCCAGGTTCTGAGCCATAATGATATAATTGGAAAGTTGAATAAACATTGGAAAGTGAAAGGTGTCATAGACAATATGTCATAGACAATGTAGACATTCGTTTCATGAAATTGGAAATTGATTATCTTGTGTTAACCATGTATCGTATGCTAATGCTTTAGTTAATTTGTATGCTTGGTTTAGTATTTTTCTACTGGGCTGTGGCTCACCCTATATGGGAACTTCATTTTCAGGTTCAGGTGGTTCACTACCTCCAAGGACTTAGCTTGTGAGGATTTGGACTCGAAGACTTGCTTTATTTTATTTGTTCTATTCGAACTACTTGTAAACTTTCAAGCCTAGGGCTTTATTTGTTTTTGAGTTAGAACTCATGGAATTGTGTCCAAGTGTTGGCTTGGCAAGGTGTAAGTCCATAGGGCATTTATTATGATGTTTTTATTTTATGGTACTCTGATGAATGAAATAAGATACTTTATTTCCTTATAATTCCGCATGTTAATATTATGTATTATGGGTTTATTTTTGAGGGCGTTACAACTTGGTATCAGAGCGTACCGGGTTCGAATACTTTGGGTACGTGGGAAGTGATTAGAATCACAATGGGTTCGTCTCGCTTGATAGAGACTTAGTGTAATGTTATATGCTTATGTGATAACATGTTTATGTGACTATGTGGGTATGGAATGTAGTTTCTAGGATGTTGACTGGACCCTTGTGTCTCTGAAAGTCTTGTTGGAAAGGCACTTGATCAATGTTGTTTCCAACCGGAACTTTAGTGGCGCCTCGGGACTATCATTATCCAGGAATGAAATTCGTAGGTGCTTATGTGATTATGTGCTTACGTGGTGTGATTTATTGTTGTCCAATGTATTAGGACGTGAGTGTTATAATTTTGGCACATTATTTAGAGTGCTAACGTCTTTGTTTCCTTTATTAGGATGTCAGGACGAGGACGAGGTCGTGGTAGGCGTGGTAGGCAGGCCAGGCAGGAAGTGCCTATACCGGAGGAAATTCTGGCAGTTCAGGAGGGTGTTGGCCAGGCCAATGTGGCCGAGCCAGTAGGACAGCAGTTTATGGGCGCTTTGGCCCAAGGGATAGCAGGGGCATTTCAGGCGTCAGTTGACATTCTGAGGGCTGCGAATCCAGCCCAGGCTGTTGTTGCTGCAGATACAGGACCTTCTTTTCTGAAGAGGGAATTCTTCCGGTCTCACCCGGACGAATTTTTAGGTGATCCTAGCGAGCCGCTTAAGGCAGACGAATGGCTCGAACAGACAACGAAAACGTTTGAGATGCTAGGCATCGAAGACGAGGCACTGAAGGTGACCTTGGCATCTTTCCAGCTGAAGGGGGATGCAGGTCAGTGGTGGAAGTTCATCAAGGGTCGTATTGGGGGTACCTGGAAGGCTTTTGTTGATGCTTTTCAGGAGAAGTACTTGTCTCCAGCTGTTCAGGAGAAGTTGAGAGATCAGTTCCGCCATCTTGAGCAGAACAGTTTATCGGTGGCCGAGTTTGAGGCTGCATTCACTAGTTTGTCCAGGTTTGCACCTGAGTTGGTGGCGACTGAGGAACACCGTTGCATTGAGTTTGAGAAGAAGTTGAGGCGTGGCCTCATGCTGAGAGTTGTTGGGTCTATGATTCGGGATTTTGGGCGTTTGGTTGATGCAGCAGCCCATACTGAGACTATGATGCAGGAAGAGGGGGAAAGGCAGAAAGGCTCCAAGAGGAGTCAGGATGGCCAGAGTGATGGCAGGAGGCAGAGAGGTTTCACTCCTCAGCAGCCTCAGAGTAGTTTTTCTAGATCCACTTTTCCAGTGCCGAGTGCTAGTTCTGGGAAGGGCAGTCAGGGAGACATTACCTGTTTCAAGTGTGGCCAGCTGGGTCACAAGTCTCCAGTTTGTCCTCAGAGGGGAGGAGTTCAGAGAGCAGCATCTTCTTCGGCTCGATCTCAGAGCCAGAGTCAGGGCAGAGGCCCACTCTCTTGTTTTCAGTGCGGTCAGTCGGGGCACCTGAAGAGGTTTTGCCCGCAGTTGAGTGGCACACCTGGTGCATCGGGTTTGAGGCAGACTCAGAGTAGTCAGCCAACTCAGTCCGTTCAGGCCTCGAGGGCCAATCAGGGGGCTTCATCGTCCCAGTCTGTGCAGCAATCTTATGCTCCGAGGGGTGAGCAGGTTGATCAGAGGTCGTCTGGGCGTGTGTATGCTGTTACCGCACAGGATCTTGTACCGGCCCCGTCGGTTGTGAGAGGTACCTTCTTGTTTTGCAATTCAGTTGCTAGTGTTTTGATTGATACGGGTGCATCTCATTCCTTTGTGTCTGCTGCATTTGCATCTATTTTGGAGTTGGAGTTAGCACAGTTAGCATCTCCCATTTGTGTAGTGTCACCTCTTGGGGGTGAATTGATCTTGAAACAAGGTGTTAGGGGTTGTGATATAGAGGTCGATGATCATAGAATCCCTTTTTCTTTTGTGGTTATGCCCATGAAGGGCTTCGATGTTATTTTGGGTATGGACTGGTTATCGTCATACCGGGCATTTATTGATTGCTACCGCCAGAGGGTCACTTGTCGTACCTTGAGCGGGGAGTGTTTTCATTTTTTGGGGGACCGGGTTGGTACTGTTTTGCCACCGGGGTATGATCCGCGAGGGCGGAGTGAGTTGAGTGGTCTACTTGCTAGCCTTGAGAGTAGTGAGTGTGATGAGACTCAGACTGTGTTGCCGAGAGTGGTATGTGAGTACTCGGACGTGTTTCCCGAGGATCTTGTTAGTTTGCCACCTCATCGAGAGATTGAGTTCTCTATTGATCTAGTGCCCGGCACAGCGCCGATTTCTATGGCACCTTACCGTTTTGCCCCAGCCGAGTTAGTTGAGTTGAAAGTTCAGCTCCAGGAGTTGCTAGATAAGGGCTATATTCGTCCTAGTGTTTCGCCGTGGGGAGCACCGGCCCTCTTTGCTAAGAAGAAAGGTGGTGCGTTGAGACTGTGTATCGATTATCGGAAATTGAATCGGGCTACGGTTAAGAATAAGTACCCTATGCCTCGTATAGATGATCTGTTTGACCAGTTGAAGGGTTCCCTTTGTTTCTCTAAAATAGACTTGAGATCGGGTTACCACCAGTTGAGAGTCAGGGAGGAGGATATTCCGAAGACGGCATTCCGTACGCGGTATGGCCACTATGAGTTCCTGGTGATGCCGTTTGGGCTCACCAATGCACCGACAGTGTTTATGGATTTGATGAACCGGATCTTCCGGGAATTCTTAGATCGTTTTGTGGTCGTCTTCGTGGACGACATTCTGATTTACTCACCTTCAGAGGAGGAGCACGAGGAACACTTGAGAGTGGTGCTTGAGTTACTTAGAGCCCATAAGCTGTATGCTAAGTTCGGAAAGTGTGAGTTCTGGCTAGAAGAGGTGAGGTTCTTAGGCCATGTAGTTTCTGGGGAAGGGGTGTCTGTTGATACGTCCAAGACAGAGGCAGTGCAAGATTGGGCACAGCCTAAGAGTGTGTTTGAGATCCGCAGTTTTCTGGGATTAGCTGGGTATTACCGTCGGTTTGTGAAAGATTTCTCCAGGTTAGCTTCACCTTTGACTAGACTGACTCGGAAGGGAGTCAAATTTGTTTGGAGTGAGACTTGTGAAAAGTCGTTTCGGGAGCTGAAGGTTAGATTGACCACCGCTCCGGTCTTGATTATTCCGGAGAGAGGGTTGGGTTATGCAGTCTATTGTGACGCCTCACGAGAGGGTCTGGGTTGTGTGTTGATGCAAGAGGGGAAAGTGGTTGCCTATGGCTCACGTCAGTTGAAAATTCATGAGAAGAATTACCCTACGCATGATTTAGAATTAGCGGCTGTGATTTTTGCCTTGAAGATTTGGAGGCATTATCTGTATGGTGAGAAATTTGAGGTATTCTCCGATCATAAGAGTCTGAAATATCTGTTTACACAGAAAGACTTAAATTTGAGGCAGAGTAGGTGGATGGAATTTATTGAGGATTATGACTTCGAGTTGCACTATCATCCGGGGAAGGCCAATGTTGTGGCCGATGCCCTTAGCAGGAAATCTATTGGTGACATAGCTAGTATAGCCATCCGAGAGTGGGAGATGTTGGGTGCACTTGGGGAGCTTGATTTGCTTTTGGGTGAATCCGTTGAGGCTGCGGCCTTGTTTTCTGTTGTTGCGCAGCCTACACTTGTGACTCGAGTGTTAGAGGCTCAGAGGGGTGATCTTGAGGTAGAATCGCTCCGAGAAAAGATTTCCAGTGGGAAGGTTGAGAAGGGTTTGACGGTATATCCCGACCTGAGTGTGAGATACCGAGACCGTTTGTTTGTGCCGGAGTCTTGCCGAGAGGAGGTACTTCGAGAGTTTCATCATTCGCGCCTTGCGGTGCATCCGGGAGGCACTAAAATGTATCGGGATTTGGGTCGCCAATTTTGGTGGCGAGGTATGAAGAGAGATGTGGCAGCTTTCGTGTCTAAGTGCCTTACTTGTCAGCAAGTGAAGGCCGAGCATCAGAGGCCAGCGGGTTTGTTGCAACCCTTGCCTATTGCCGAGTGGAAGTGGGAACATGTCACTATGGACTTCGTTGTGGGTCTTCCGAGAACTCAGCGGGGTAGTGATGCTATTTGGGTGATTGTAGACCGGTTGACTAAGTCGGCGCACTTCATTCCTATGCGCGTTAGAGATTCAGTAGATCATCTTGCCGATTTGTACATCCGGGACATAGTGAGGTTGCACGGGGTCCCAGTGACGATCGTCTCAGATAGAGATCCTCGTTTCACTGCCAGGTTGTGGCAAAGTTTGCAGAGTGCTTTAGGCACTAAATTGACCTTTAGTACAGCTTATCATCCCCAGACTGACGGGCAGTCCGAACGTACTATTCAGATCCTTGAGGATATGCTTCGGGGTTGTGTTCTCGACTTTAGTGGGTCGTGGGAGAGGCACTTGCCTTTAGTGGAGTTTGCCTACAACAACAGTTTTCAGTCTAGTATCGGTATGGCACCGTTTGAGGCCTTGTATGGCCGACCGTGTAGGTCTCCAATTTGTTGGGCCGAGGTGGGTGATGCACCTTTGTTGGGTCCGGAGTTAGTGAGGGAAACGACGGAGAAAGTTGAACTTATCCGTAAGAGGCTTGTTACAGCACAGAGTCGTCAGAAATCTTATGCCGATCGTAGGAGGAGACCTTTGGTATTCGAGGCGGGTGATCATGTCTTTCTGAAGATATCACCCAAACGAGGCTTGATGAGGTTTGGAAAGAGCGGGAAGTTGTCCCCTCTGTTTATTGGGCCTTTTGAGATCCTTGAGAGGATTGGCGAGGCTGCTTATCGTTTAGCTTTGCCACCGCAGTTATCCGGAGTTCATGATGTGTTTCATGTGAGTATGCTTCGGAAGTATGAGCCAGATCCGTCACATGTGTTGGATTGGACTGATTTAGTAGTTGATGAGGATGTCTCTTATGAGGAGAGACCAATTCGGGTCTTGGATAGGCGGGATCAAGTTTTGCGAGGCAAAACCATCTCTTTGGTGAAAGTTTTGTGGAAACATCACGGAGTGGAGGAAGCCACTTGGGAACGTGAGTTGGAAGTCCGTGAGAAATATCCGGACTTGTTTGTGGATTTGTAATCTTGTATTTAGATTTTATAGTATTGTTGAACTTGAGAATTTTATATATGTCTTAAGTTGGAAAACATTGAGAATGTTTTGGATTTAATGTTAACATTTTGAACTTGTTTTTTTTGGAAGTGGAATATAACATTTATACATGAATGTGTTGTTTATATCATGAATTTGAATAACGATATGGAAATTGTTAACATTGAAAGGAATAATGCATAATATTGATGCAAGTTGAATATATGTTGATTTATACATATTGTGAGATGCCTCTTGATAAGAGATAAAGTGACCGGTATTGGGTCAAGTTGTTTATTGTTATATCATATCATTGGGAATTGAGACGAACTTGTTTTTACAAACTTATGTTTAATTTCGGGGACGAAATTCTTTTAAGGGGGGGAGGTTATAGTGACCCCGGTCTTTTCCCATTCGATGTTGTATCCGGACTTAGGCTCCGTAGATTCTATCCTTGTGTAATGGTTGTTGACATCCTTTAATTCTATTTGGTCGAGTTTTAGGATGTGTTGGGCGTGTTTCGAACAGTCGGGTTGAGCCTTAGTCTAGATGTTGATTGCCCAGTTTTTAGCCTCTCCGCTCGAGCGGACATTCCTGAGCTCGAGCGGGGTTTACACTCTTCCAGCATTTTTGGTCCCTGCAAAACTTCTGCAGGTGAGAGTTCTACGCTCGAGCGGGTTTTTTTTTACGCTCGAGCGGGTTGAGCTCGAGCGGTATTGTTGACGCTCGAGCGGGTAGTGTGTTCTTCGCGTGGGTTCTGGAATGGGGGAATCTACGCTCGAGCGGTTGACATTGCGCTCGAGCGGACCTTGTTTTTGTTCTTTACGCTCGAGCGGTGTGTTGTACGCTCGAGCAGGCCTGTCAAGTTTAAATACGCAGCAGCGTGTTTTAAAACAGTTTTTCAGCCCCTTTCAGTTTTTAAAACCCTAGGTTACGAGTTCTCTCTCTCCCAACTCATCTTCTCTCCTAGGTTTCATCTATTTAGAGTGAGTATCTAACCTAGTTCCTTCATTAAAAAGGTAGAGTAGGTCGAGGGCTTCCATTTAATCTGAACGGTTGTTGATTTGGAGCACTTTGGAGTTTGGGCTATCATCTCCGTCTTCTTCTTTTCGGGTTCTTGCTTCGAGGTAGGGCTTTCCTACTCCATTTATACGCTTTAATCCTAAGTGTTGGTATTTTGGTATGTGGGGGTAGTTTGGTAATTTTGGGAGAAACCTTAGGGTTTTGGCTTAGATTAATTTGTATAATTAATTTAAGGGAAAAATGTGGAATTGGGTTTAATTCATGAAGTTGGGAAAATTATGAGATTAATGATATAGTTGGGTAGTTTAAATACTTACCTATGAGAATGTTGATTTTACATTCATTGTTGTATTTATTTCTTGTTTAGAAATAACTGTTTTGGGCTATCGGTGGAGGATAGTCGTGATTGTTGTAGACCTTGCATGTGGCTTAGGTATAACTGGAATTAAGTCACTTATGTTGACCGTTGAATTAATACAGAACATTACTTGGATTGATTATGTGTTGTATATGGCAATTGTGTGTTTCATTGCATATGCATGTTGTTTGGAGAAGATAGGGGATGAACTCCACGGTTTAGGGGAAGATAGGGGATGTACCTCTAAACCGGATTTGTTGGGAGGAGATAGGGGATGGACTCCAGTAGCATCACTCATATGTGTGCTTATTGATAATAGCAATATTGCTATTCGTTGTTGATATGATACATCATTATAATGTGTATCAGTTGGAAGCATGGAAGTGTTGTGGTTTGAGCTTTAGTCTCATTTATTTTTGTGACATCTGGATCACTATTATAATTGGCCAGGTTCTGAGCCATAATGATATAATTGGAAAGTTGAATAAACATTGGAAAGTGAAAGGTGTCATAGACAATATGTCATAGACAATGTAGACATTCGTTTCATGAAATTGGAAATTGATTATCTTGTGTTAACCATGTATCGTATGCTAATGCTTTAGTTAATTTGTATGCTTGGTTTAGTATTTTTCTACTGGGCTGTGGCTCACCCTATATGGGAACTTCATTTTCAGGTTCAGGTGGTTCACTACCTCCAAGGACTTAGCTTGTGAGGATTTGGACTCGAAGACTTGCTTTATTTTATTTGTTCTATTCGAACTACTTGTAAACTTTCAAGCCTAGGGCTTTATTTGTTTTTGAGTTAGAACTCATGGAATTGTGTCCAAGTGTTGGCTTGGCAAGGTGTAAGTCCATAGGGCATTTATTATGATGTTTTTATTTTATGGTACTCTGATGAATGAAATAAGATACTTTATTTCCTTATAATTCCGCATGTTAATATTATGTATTATGGGTTTATTTTTGAGGGCGTTACAAGAGTGAGGGCTTTTAGTTTCTTCAATTAACTTTTTGTCTAAAAGTTCCTGGAGTTGAATATCAAATTCATCTATATCTTGTCTAGTATAAATCATTGGTCTTACTCTAATGATAATATTAGGGTCTTTCAATTTTAAACTACAATAACGCGGATTACGTTGCCATAGTTTTAATGGATGTTCACTAAAATTTTCTTCTAAAATTTTATAAATCCAGTGTGATTTATCGATAGTTTTGATGATGGGAGTTAAATCACCACGCGGCACGGGCGCAAACTCTTTATCACAAATATATTTATGTTGTTCTAACAAGGGAATATGAATTAAGACATTGTTTATGCTTAATGAAATAGCTCTTTCCTGTATTTGCATTGGAAGATATTTATATATAAAATTATTTCCAAGAAGGAAATCTCTATGCATATACGGAAAACATAAAATTTTTGGTATAATGAATTTGCTATCATTTAACCAAATAGCGATATTTTTAGCCTTGAATTGTATGGAAGTATGGTTGCCATCAATTCCAGTAACCAAAATTGGATGTTTCATTAATATCCATTTTTCTTTTGGTATGGCATTCCATTTACATGAGCTAACTGTAACTCTTGTATCTATGAGAACACTGAGGCTATAGGGTTTATAACCTGCAAAATTAAATGTTCCCAATACATATGTATACCCTCTTTTTCCCTAGCTAGGAGAAAAAATAATGTCATCATTTTTTGTTTGAAAATGATACATATATGCAGACTTAATATGTTCAAGTTTTCTTATTCCTGGAAAAATAGGAATATGAACACTGTTTGAAGTAATAGATTCTTGATTAGAATTATTACTTGATTCTCCAATACTTAACTTTGAAAATGATTTGTTAGGAAAATCTTTTTCAAATACAGAAGTTGTTCTTTTAATTTTTGGAACTGTATTTTCAATATATAAATTTTTTCCTGATGCTTGCATTTGTAATTGTGCAGGTTTTTTTATTTTAGAAGATTCTCCTTGTCCCACTAGGTCTTGGATTAACCATTGTCGAGAGACTTCTAAATCACTCCAATTCATTAGACGAGGTTATATTACCGTGTCAAATGGTCTTGGTTCAAAGATTTCAACGATTTTATTATCGTTTGATCTTGTTTTTGTTTCAGGAAATTTGGTTAATTCGTGAATTGTTTTCCAACGAATAGCCAAATCATGAGAATTTGATTTCATTCTTAATCCTTGTGTTTTAATTCTTATTCTGCCTGTATCTTCAAGGTTAGGATCATTTATGGAAATAAAGAAATTTGGTCTGACATTAAACCAAACTACTCCATTAGCCAAATTAGACTGAATTCCTCCAATGATTGCTTTCATTGGGTCGGAAAATCTTTTATCAAAAATTACTGCTAAAATAGGAGTATCTATCCCTTGGCGAAATAAGGCTGTTATGGTTACTTGAATTAATCCAATATGAATATATTGAATTTCAGGATATTTCTTTTTCCATCTTGCAACCTTTTTCTTATCAAAAAAAGGAATATCAATATTTCCTTCTTCTGACCATTTTGCTTGAGTGTTACCACTGTATTGTTCAAACACTCTTACTGAAAAGAAGTTAAATTTTGAAAGTTTGTAAATTTCTGGAACAGCAACTTCTTACATTTTTTTGAATTTTGCTAATTCTTCATCGGTAAAAGTTTTTTCTTCTCCGATTACATCTCCAAGTCGAATTGCCTGTAATTCTTCTTCAGATATACTATTTGCTTCTTGAGATATTTCTTGACTATTATTAGTCATCATGAAGATTAGTTCTTCATCTGAACTTTCTTCATCACTAGAAATTTCATATAAGATTTCTTCTTCATTAGAAATTTCTTCTCTATATATTATTTCAAAATTTTGTTCTTCAAGGACTTTGACAATTTTCTTTGCACTTTTTCCCTTTTTTGGGCATTCGGGTGCATAGTGACCTTATTTGTTACAAATGTAACATTTACAAGTTTTCTTTTTGAAACACTTGTTGGTTTCTTTTTTCAAATATACTTTTTCTTTTTTGAAAAAGTTTTGTTCTTTTTCCAAGGTTTCCATTTATATTTTCTACGTTTTTTAGAAAATCCTTTTCTTTTAGGAAATGTATTACAACCAATTTTTCAATTTTCTTTTAAAATTTTATCACAACATTTTTGACCATATGGTGAGTTAGAAATTTGATTTTTTATTTATTTTTTCGCTTTTGCTTTTAGACACCGATCTGTTATCAGTCTTAGAACATAATTAATGCGAAAACTAAGATTATCACATTCTTCCTTCCCCATTTTTTTGAGAAAATCAGGATAGTTTTTAATACATAACTCATCCTAAGGATTAGGGAGTTTATGAAAAAATTGATCTGACCAGGGTTGATTTGCTGGTGGATTAATAAGATAATAATATTTTTTAAAAGTTTGAACATAGTCTTCAAAAAGACAAATATTACATAATTATAAATTAGTCAAAATATAATTTGCATCTGCTTGCAAATTAGTATCTCCTGCAAAATCACATAAATTTTCTTTTATGATTTTTGCAAATTCAGCTAAAATTGTGTCTAGTGTGAGAAAATTTGTTAACAAAGCTATTTTTTGACTTTTTCCAATTTCAGATTTTTCCCACTGTCTTAACCATTGCAACACTTCTCCCTGGAGAGTTGCTGCAATATAATCAAGGAATTTTTCCTTTGACCAGCTATTTTTATAATTGGTAATAATGATGGACAAGAATTGTGCCCAATCATCAATTGCTTGTTCCTGATCCTTAAATGGAACATGAGACAAGTCTAAATAAGTACAATTTTGAGCTATTGGATACTTATGATTATTATCTTTTCTAGATATTACTGGCTCAGGTGTAGGATTGGAGGTACTTTCAATGTTAGTATTATTTTTAACTTCATTTGTTTGAATAAAGTCAAAATTTTCTCCATCTCCCCATGTGCCAAATAATTCGGGATCAATTGGCTCTTTTGCCTTTCTTTTTCCTTTATTTATTTCTGATGTAATATCTTGATCTATTGATTCTTCAGATGAGGATGATTGGCTGTCATCATCATTAGTTTACATATTAATATCATAATTAAAATGTTGTAAAATGGCTTCATTTTCTAGATAAGTTTCTCTTATCTGATCTAATAGCCTATTTCTTTCATCAATACCTAAATCTCGGTCTTTATATAATTTTTTCCAATAATTCACTATTTCAACAATATTTTCATATTCAGTTCTATTATAGGTATTGGTTTGAAGTACCATAATATCTTCTGTACCATAAAATAGCCTAGGGATGTGACTATCTCCTGGACTATTCATTCCATCATTGTTTATGAAGGATATAGTTTCTAATTTTGTCACCAAATTGTTTATTTGGTTTTTTGCTTCTTTATTTAGGTCAATATTTATTATAGAACCCAAATTGTCTATTTTAGATTCTATAGACTCAACTTTGGTCTCTAGATAATTTTGATTTATTTTTTGATTTTTATCTAATTTAGAAAACCAAGAGCACATAATATCAGTAATATTATTTAAACTAGAACACACACTATTTATATTTGCAGATTCTTTAGTAATATGTAAACTATGATCATATTTATTATTAACATTATTTTTTGTATTTCCAAAGCATGTTATATCGTCAGAATTAATTGCTATTTTAGATTGTTGTTGGTACCTAAGACCCTCCTAGTGTATTATCTGGTGCCTAAAACCTCTCTTTATGATCTTAAAGACTTAATTATGGCCAATAGTCAAAAGATCTTAATGAGTATATGGGTTTTGACATACACCAAGCATATAGGTTTTACAACAACTATAAATGAAACAACTAATTATGAAGATATAAAATACAAAGGATATACAAAAAACTTAGATGGAATTTTTAATTTTTTTTTTTTTATATTACAAAACACACCATACAAACTTATATATATATCAAAAATTTATACATAGATAGAAATACTTACATAGCTTGATCTTGCTTTCAAAAGCTCTTCACCAAACTCTGATACCAATTAAAAAACAAAAAGGAAAGGAGCTTTTTTACTATTTTTATTATGGAATTATGGTGGAGTTATGAAATTATGATAGAGAAATTTGAGACAAAGCAAAAAGATAAAGAGAATATGGAGATAATTTACATTGCCTTATGCATTGGCTTGAATGCCAATTTATAGAATACATATTGCATATATAAATAAAAAACCAAAAGTTATGACATATCTACCTTACGTCTAATTTCTACAACTTTTGACAAAATTTTATAACTTTTGATAAAGTCTACAAGCCTAGGCATAGGCTTATTAAATACAAAGACAAAATCATAAATGAGAGACTTCAATTGAGAAGTATGCTTTAAACAATAGAATTAACTTGTTTTCTTATGGGGCTGATATTGAAACCTATTTGAGGGCTATTGCATTTAGTTGGCTAACAAAATGGTTAAAATACGAGTTGTGCTCGTGATTTCAATTTTTAAATTTTTTTTACTTAATAGAATTAATTAAAAAAAATAAAAATTTTGACTGCTCTCTTATATATTAATAAAATTACTTGAATTATTAATTGAAGTATATTTTTAATTTGGTTAATTGGACTTAGGGGTTGTTTGGAGTGTCTTAAATAAGTGCACTTTTTATCTTTTTAGACTAAAAAATTGAGGTTGAAAATATGGATGTTTGGGTTAACTTTTTGACTTTTTATGGAAAAATATGTAATAAAAAATTGTAAAAATTGATTTGTAGGGAAAAATTCGAATTGGGAGTTGTGCAACCGTAATTGTTGACTTTTGGTGAATAGTGTTAATTTTTTAACTTTTTGAGTAACTTTTTGTCTTTTTATCTTTTTTGAAAGATCCCAAACTTGCCTTTAATGATATATTATTAAAAATGGTCAATTTTTTATGAAATTAGAACTTCAAGAGATGGGATATAATTTTCAGAAATCATAAGAATAATTCATATTTTAAACAAGAGTAATGATACATAACTCTAAATAGAGTTCTAATGAGGTGGAAGAGAGAGAGAGCAGAGAAAGATAGAGAGAGGAGTGTGGGCCCCACTTTCACATGGGTAGTTCTCATATCATTAGAGTTGTATTAAAGCTCTCAAACATAAATAATGTTATATGTACCAAGAAAAATGTTTGGGAGCTCTAAACTATGAGCTCTAAAAGAGTTCAGGGGGTGGGCTCCACTTATTGATATGATGTTTTGGCCTTAAGTTCTTTTTCCTTCTATTTTTTTGAATTTCTGCCTCATTAGTACTCAATTAGTGCTCATAAATTAGAGGGATGAATCATTGTTGATATACAAATTAGTGTACTAATTGATGATGTAGCAAAATTTAGAGATTTTTGATATTTATAATTTGTATAATGAGTGAGGTCAATAATAATGTCATAATTATTATTAGTACACTAGTTAGTATACTAATTGATGTACGCACAAAAATTATAGAAGCCCCAAAAATTTTATCAAATATCCACATGGTTATGAGACACACTCGGTATATGTAGCACCACTGCTCAAAATTAAATTATATTTATAATTTAATATATATATATATTTTTTGGTAGTGAGATATAAAAAATTTAAAAAAAAGGAAAGAGTTTGAGGGAGGAGGGAAGAGATAGCGCAACGTCTCGCAATAAAACACAACACAGCACAGCACACCAACAACAATATATATGTATCGGAGCTGATCTGTGTGTGTGAAATAGATAGCATTGCCATTTGCCAGAAAAGAAAACAAAAAGAGAATCGTAACTGGTCTACTCTATACATTCATTTAATTCTCTCTATATATATGGAACCCTCATTTCCATCTTCTTCGTCCCCGCACCCTTCTCCTCCTCCTCTGCTTCCTCCGCCCCCGCCATGTCTTCCTCTACCCTCCTCCACCGCCCTCAGCGCCGCCGCATCTCCTCCCCTTCAACCACCGCCACCACCACCACTCTCACCTCCGCCGAAAGAGTCATCAACAACGACGATCTTCTCAAACAGATCTTAGTTCGACTTCCTGCCAAGCCTCTCTTCGCTTTCAAGCGTGTTTCAAAGAGATGGCTTTCTCTCATCTCTGATCGCTACGTCCTTCGAGACTGGCTTCCCCCAATTTCTCCTTCCTCCTTCTTCCTCAGACGCTACTCCACTCCCTCATGTCACTCTATCAGTTTCAATCACATTTCGTTGCTTCCTTCCAATTCTACTCGATCCTTCGATTTCGTTAATGATCCCAACGGGGTTAAGATTTCCCAGTCCTGTAATGGGTTGTTCCTCTGTTCTTCATCTTGCTTCACTTTAGATTACAGCGACACTTGTTACTACGTCCTCAACCCCACCACCAAATACTTCTCCACCATCCCTAGGCCCACCAATGGGGATGATCGAAACTTTTTAGTTTCAATGAATTTGGCTTTTGATCCTTCTGTTTCATTTCATTACAAGGTAGTTGCTGTCCGTTCCAAAAGATGGCGCGGCCCTGATTTTCAAATCGCCATATATTCCTCCCAAACCCAAACTTGGACGTTTTCCGAGGTATCATATGCTTACTCAACGCGTATAGTATTTGAAAATGGAGTCTTTCTTAACGGTAAGATTCATTGGCCTACTTGTCACTCCCTAAGATCAATCTATTATGATGTTAATCAAGATAGACTGCACCCATTTGGAATGCCTCATTGTGATCTCACAAAGGACCTACTGTATTTTGCGGAGTCTGGAGGTTGTCTACAGTTGATTGAGTTTACTAAAAATTGCTCTCGTCATTTTCATGTGTTCGAGTTGGAGACCGACTATTCCAAATGGTTTGTCAGGTACCATATTGACCTAAAATTGGCTGTACCAGATTTCCCAGAGATGTATCGTGAACAGGCTGGTTGGCCGTCTAGGGGTTATACATTCAATGTGCTTTGCTTCCTTGGTGGAGACCTTGAAGGTGATTCGTGTTTGGTCTTGTACGTACCTGGCAAAGTCATATCCTATAACTTCAAGGACGAGACTTTTAGGAAGATTTGCGATTTGAATCTGAGCCTTGGTGATATTGACTATGTACGAGTTCGCCCGTGGTTTACAGTCCATCCATGCATCGAGACCATATTTCGTGTTTGATTGTATTCTTTGCAGAATCGTTAGTGTCGTCTCCATTTCCTTGTTTTCATTTGTTTCATTGCTAGTCTTCTCTTCCTTGTACATAAGAATGTTTTCCCCCTCTGTTGGTGTAGTAGTTTCGATAGTTGTAGTTTATTTATGCCTTTTGCAATGAAATGAATTATGTGTCATTTCGGATATGTTAGATTGATTTTATTTCCTGTTGGATAAATTTGTATATGGCTTTTGCAATGAAATGGTTTTGTAACATCAACAATGTGTCAGTTCTAATATGATTGATTTTACTTCATGTTTGAGCTTATTGAGTTTCTAAGTAAGAATGTAATACAAAACTTTGGCTTGGTGATGAAATGATGCATCTGCCAACGCGGTGACCAATTAAAAACCTACATTAACTTTACTATTGGTGGCTTCGAAAGTATTATTGATGAGTGAATGAAATATGTCTAGAAACATATTTGGGCAATAATCACAAAGAAGAAATAATTTGATAATGAAGTTACACAAGTTGAAGACTTATAATAGGGTATAGGATGCTTTGTAATTCTCAGTCTTGAGAAGTTTATCTTTGATAGTCTGTTGGTCTAGTAATGTTGTCCCCTTGTGGATGGTAATAGTATGCCCGTGGCTTTATTCATTTTTGCATGGAGACCCTTTTTTCGTGCTTGAGGGATTCCTTTTTGAAGTTATTACAGTTGTCTATATTTCCCTTTTTGCTTTTTTTGTTTCTTATTTTGGTCAAGAATTGTGAGTTCACAGAAATTTATATTTTTTTGTATACTTGTTTCTATATTGGCTTAGTATCCTATTTTAGGAGTATCTTTTTTTACGGCAGTTAGGATTCCTTTCTTAGATTGCAGTCTAACTTACATATTTATTTAAAAAAAAAACTTTTTCCTGCTGGATTTTGAATCTTTTATGATTTGTGTATTGGATGGGGCAATTTTTAGGAAGTTTTTAATGTCTTTAGAGTTTTTTAGTATCTATAAAAAAGGCCCCTTGCTGGTTAAAGCATGTGTAGAATTCTTCTACTGACACAGGTACTGAACTCAAATTGCCCCTATGGAGCAAGGTACTTTTCACTTCTTTTATTTTCCTATTTGCTTAATTTTTGTTCATTCATATCTGTCAAACAGAGCTTAACCATCATAATCAAAACTTATCTCTTGGAATCCATTATTTTACAAGCCGTAGCCCTGTTTTCCTTGTTTTAATATATACTAAGCTGTCCTTCGTCACTAGTAGAGAGTGTATCACTCATTAAATATAGAGAAGGCGTGCAACTTTAATGGTGGTAGTGCTGTCGGAGA
The DNA here is from genome assembly GCA_036172215.1 of Camellia granthamiana. Taxonomy (NCBI): domain Eukaryota; kingdom Viridiplantae; phylum Streptophyta; class Magnoliopsida; order Ericales; family Theaceae; genus Camellia; species Camellia granthamiana. Next base: position 152,465,756 of record CM069906.1, read on the forward strand.
GACTGCCAGCGTTAGGTAGTTGAGGACATTAATTGTCCTTTAGTGTGTATATTACCTTGTTCATTATTCTTTTTGCTTCCATGAGTTCTTGTACTCAACCAATATGTAGTAGAAATGCTGACTAATTTATGTCTTTCAACGCGGATTCCTTTATTTTGGCAAAGCTGGTGTCTATCAATGAAGATCTCATTTTAAGTGGTTGAATTTCTCATTATAGCAGAATTTGGTTATCAAGTCATATTAAAAGAGAAGAATTGTTTTGATTAGCAATCATTTCTGCTAGGAAGAGATTTATGTCTCTCATCAGTTCTTCAAGAAATTGGTACTTACCAAAAAACAAAACTTAAAGAAATTGGTTTCTAGTAAAAAACTACCTTAGTGCAACCCATGTTTGAAATCGAATGCAAATAATAATTGATATCTCATATTGGATTAAATTCTGGCCTCATCCAAACGCTACAATGCAAATTACCTATTTCTTCATTCTCATTGTTTCTTGGTCCTTAATTAGAGTGTGGTTGTGACTTGGTGTGATGGCGTTGTGGCAAGTACTATCCACCCCAAGCCTTGTGGCGCGGGTTTGAGTCATGCCCTTGGTGACTTGATGTATGACTGACTACCTGTCACCTCTCTCAGACACTGCTGCACGCGGGAGCTTGTGCACTCAATCAGCAGCCCCCTCACATGAAGCCTAATGTAGCTTCAGGTATTGCAAGGACTAACTCTTTTTACATATATTATCTTCCTCATTCTATTTGTAGAATTATATTACATTGTTGAAGTCTAAACTACCATTTTGATAAAGTGAAATCTGGAACTGAAAATAAATGCAGATGTTGAAATGAAGACTCCATGTGATGGGGCTAAACTATCAATCTTAGCTATTGCAAGGAGAACCTGAAACTTAAAATCATCCTAAACTATCAGTTTTGTAGGTATTGGTGCACTAAATCAGCAGCCTCATCAGAATTACTGTGGACATGAAATCAAGACTCAAGGAGTACCTTTTTTTTGGTGGTTTGGCTATCTTCAATTGATGAAACTTGTTGGCAAACAAAAACGCTAGTTTGGTCAGTTTTGTTTTATTTTTCTCAGTGGTATGTTCATACTTTACCCTTCTATAGGTTGTATTCCTTTTTTTCTTTCCTTTTTGTCTTCTTGAAAATCATTTTATTGGTGAAAGCAATATGCATTACTGCTTATGTTATGAGCTTACTGATTAATGGCTTGAACATAGTTTTGAATTTCATACCAGTTTTTTTTAATTTTTATATATGTGATGAGGAACCCCTGATCCCACTTTCAGTGAGAGATGGGATAAAATTCTAGATATGTGTAACCACCCACTAGCTTCACATATCGGGTGAAGTAGGGACTCAAACCTAAAACCACTTGGTTGTTTATTTGGCGACTTACCATTCAAGCTAGCCCTCACGAGTACAAGTTCCATACTAGTTGGTGTATTGTTTTTCACTGGAATTGATTGTTTTTAAGTATTGATGCATGTTGGCATATCATTTTAGATTTATCTCTATAAATAAAATATTACTGTCAAAAAAAGATACTCGTAAATATTAATATACTTGAATAATTTTTTTTTTTTTTTTTACAAAAACAGCTATGCATTAAGTAAAATAGATTTGTGAGCGTTTCAATTCTAGGGTTGTGGATCAGCTGGAAATAGTGAGTGTGCATCCTCCTGAGCCAAAGGAGCCTCTTTGGCTATCAAATGGGAATGTATTTCAACTTTCATAGCATTTTCTATTTTCTTTTTGCAGAAAATTTGAAATCAAGTTCCACAAGGTTTTATTTCAATAGCAGTGCAATTTTCATGCAAATTGGAATCATGAAGATTCTTTTTTTTTTTTGTGGTTAGATATCTTGCTGGGGGGCTACATGTTATGTGTTGCTTGAGAAGTGCATGATATGTCACATTAAAGAGCAAGATAGATTAATATTGTGTTTGAATTTTGAATTTGAATTTGTGAAGAGATTTATATAGAGCCAGATTGATTAGCCATGTGTATAAATGCATCATACCTATATTACTCTCCAGTTTTTGAAAGGTATGTGAGAATTAACTACTGATTACTCTAAGCTTTTTGCAAGCATACTCTTTGTAACTTACTTCTGACAAGAACTTCAGCATCGGAGGGCCTAATGGCCTTCCAATAACCGGCCCAAGGTGTTTACCGTTTGTGTGTGTTTTGTAGAGTTGATCACAACATCACAGGTGTTCATTTCATTCAAGAGCTTAAATTCACCCTTTACGCGGACCATTATCAAGTGGTATATGCATCATTGTGGTCTCCCAATTGCAGAGAAGATGATTCAGGGGATTAGGTTTCTTCTTTTTTACTTTTCAATGCTGCTAGTGTTCTCAATTGATCTGCAGGTGACAACCTAAAAGAATGACTGGGAATACATTACATCTCTTTCCTTTTGTTTTACAAGTCTCTCTCTCTCTATATATATATTTGGTGGCATTTATCTGGGACTTGGGAGACTTACTAGCTATGGGTGCAAATATGATACATTTGCAATTTTACATTCAATTTTTTTGTGTGGTGTGATTAATGAGAAAACCGTTAACGATTTAGGTAATTTGATAAATGTGAAAAACCATTTAACATTTATTGGAGGAGACCTTTAGGGCATTCTTGGGAACAAAGAAAGAGAAAAAAACGAGATAGTGCTTGCTTCAAATGAGAGGTACACTTTATATAATAGAATTGATTTGTTTGCTTAGGAATGTGAAATTGAAACCTATTTGAGGGTTATTGCATTTAGTTAGCTGACAAAGCCCTCTTTTGGGAAGTGGGTTATAATCCACTTTTCAGATTATAACCCACCTCCCTCTCTCACAAAAAGTTGATTATAATTAGCTTTTAATCAACTTTTAACTAAAAAGCTGATTATAACCATCTTTCCAAAATAGTCCAAAATGGTTTTGCTATAAGATGATACCTTTACCACTAAAAAATTTGAAATTTGAAATTTGAAATCTTATTGGTAAATATCAAAATGAAAACCAAAACTTCTTCTACCGAGAGTTCCATTTTAAGGCAAATAATAAAAACAGAACCAACTTTCATTCCAAAATGGAAGCAGTGATATATTGAGGCATATCAAGTTTATAGTTACATAGACCTACTGAATAGATCATTTATATACAAAATTTAAAATTATTAGATATCAATAATCACATAATTAAATAATATTTTGTTTAAAAATAAGGATAGATATGATTTTAAGTATAAATGTTCATTTTAAAACTAAAAACACCTTTTTTTCAAAGTCCAAAATAATCTTTTGTCTGGTGCCCATAAAAAATTTGGAAAAATAATATTTCAATGGTATTTTTAAAAAATAATTTTAAATTGATGAAAAAACTTATGACTTCATATTTCATGTAATATACTTTATCTTGAATGTTAAAATATTATTTTAAATTAGTATTGAAATAATATTTAAAGGCCATAACCATAAAGATTTAAATAATTTTTTTCAATTATCTAAAAATCGAGAAAAAGCCTCCATATACAAAATCATATCTAAAATAATAAACATTTGTTAACTGGGTTAAAAGTAAAAAAGTTGGATTTTTAGTTTTTTTGGGTCACATTACTTCTCTTTTTTTTTACATATATTTTTTTTTTCAAAAAAAAAAAAAGCTAAAAAAACTAAAAAATTAACTTTTAACCTATTTCTCAAAATAGGCCTCACAAATTTTATTTACAATAATAAAAAGTAAAATTTACTATTTAAATATAAAAAGTATAGTCAATGATCATCTATTTTCAAATTCTTCATTTTCATGTTCCAAATTTGATGTATTTTCAATCATTAGATGTTGTGAGAAATTCAAAATATAAAAAATTCTAAACATGATTTAATGAATGAGCATACATTAAGAAAAAGTAGCAATAGATCAATGTCATGCAACTTATTGTAGGTTATAAGTGGATAATCAGAAAATAAAAGTTAATGGTACTCATCTCTCAACTTATAAATAATTAATTTTTTCCCTTTCTTTCAGATATTTATACTTAATAAATTGTAAGTAAAAATTATACTAAATAATCTTAGACAAACGCCACTATAATGCACTATGGCCCCGTTTATTTTAAGAGATAAAGGGGGGATTGGGATTGAGATGCTAATATTGTGTTTGTTTTGGAAAATGGAGAGGGAATTCATAATTCTCTCTGAATTAGGATGAATCTTGAGGAGGGGATTAGGATAGAGGCTTGAAACTTGGTATTGGACAATAGTCCGCCAGATTATTTTTTTAATTATTTTTTATTTTTTACATGTTGGACATTTTTTTTTTAAACATTAATCTTTAATTTTTTGTTAAGTAAACATCATAGTTTTATTTGTTTTATTTTATTTTTTATTTTTTTCATGTTGGGTATTTTTTTTTTAGAACATTAATGTTTAATGTTTTTATATTTTTTATTTTTCATTATTTTATATAAAAATAATTTAACAATCCCTACATCAATAACTATTATCAAAATAAACATAATTTTATTTAATTTTTTCACTATCAATCCCCTTATTACGGGTCTCCATTATTATACTTTTGAAAACAAATGGTCCTATATACTTGCTGATGCAATAATTAGTGAAGAGCATTTTTTATTGCGTATTGATTGAGGGCCCGAGATTTCGGGGCTCGAATGCCCCGAAATTTCCTTATAAGGAAATAAAAAAAAAAAAACAAGGCAAAAAAAAAAGAAAAAAAAAACAAAATTTTCCAGAAAAGGAAATTTGAGCCATTTGAGCCACAGTTTTTTAGGGCCACCAATCATTTTTCTTTTTTATTTTTTGTTACTTTATATTTTTGCCCTGATCCACAAAGCCAACATGGTTTCAAGTTGGACAAAATAAAGAATGTGATTGCACGAGGCTCTGCTCCTTTGCTTAGAAAATTGACCAATTCTCCGGTTCAGACCGGTTTGGTTTAATATAATTTATTAGTTGCCTAAGCATGACATGACAATCATTTGTGGTTTTTGATTTTTTTATTTGGCCTCCTTTGTTGACTTTGACAACAAACATCTCCCACCTAAGAATGTTCTATTATTGTTATGTTTATTTGTTTATAATTTAAGTTTGATTAAGATAAAAGTGGTGAAAAGATAAATAAAAAATTATAAAATTTCTTGCATTTATTTAGAATGAGTGTGGTAAAAAAATAAAATACTTTAATTTTTGGTACAATTCAAGGGATCTATTTGGAACAACAGATAATCAGAAAGTGAAAATTAAAATACAAAAACATATCAATTTTGCAATTTTAACTGAGTTTTTTTTTAATTTATTTAAATTATTTTCACCTGATAAATTGTAATATGCACCAAGCAACTGACATCAACTCTAAAAATAAAACAAGTTGTAAGCAACTTAGATTAACGTACTTTCAAAAACACCCCTCCCTCAAATTTTACATAATATTTTTTTAAATAATTTATTTAAATTATTTTTATTTAATAAATTATAACCAGAAACTATATGAAATAATTTAACACAAATATCTAAAAAATAATAATAATAAAAGCTATCAATTGATAACGTGATTTCAAATTTTGTTCGTGTGAAAATAGTAAAAGAAAATAAAAATCAGTTTATTTTTTTATTATTATTTTAATTTCATGTGATATTCTTTCTTAATTAAAAAAATAGTTATAACAAAATGTTGGGCTCTGAATAGTAGTTTTGTAGACCACCGGGATGGTGGCTTGGTGAAAGCGTTTGTCTTTTTTTAAAGTCGAGTTTGACATTTGAGGATGCGAAATATTAAATAATTTTGAGTGATTTTTTTATAAAGATTTCACGTGTTTTCTATTGAAACTTTAATTTTATTAAGGTGATCGATGAGATTCACTAATACCTCGCTAATAAATCTCTTTTTATAAATTAAATTAAACTAGACTAACAATCAATTACTCTAAAATTTGAGTTCACGGATACCGTGTTATCATTTCAAAATATATATTTTTTTCTGTTAAAAGAAAAAAAAACAAAAGAGAATTAGTTTTGTATTTTGGCGGGGGGTCGGAATTGGTGTCGTCATTGACTTTCGATTCCATTGACCGTCTCCCAGGTCTCTCTTTCTCTCTCTCTCTCTCTCTCTCTCTCTCTATTTCTTCCACTTTTATCTGAACCCACAACTCATTTCTCACCCTCTTCTCTCTCTCTTGATCATCTCTCTATCTCATGTAAATATATATACATACATGTTTTTGTGTGTGTACAGATTATCTCACTTCTGTCTAGGCTCACTTAGAAATCAATATCTAACAAGGTAATTTGATTTCTATTATGATATGGTCTCTTAATTTCAGGATGTAGTTGCTGAATTGATCTTTGTATTCTCTATTACTTCACATATATGGGTATATATATGCATATATAATCTCATATATTCATATCATCATGCTTTTGATCTCTACATATATCCATCTTATACATGTTTCTTAATTAAGTAGCTTGCTACGTATTTTTAATTTTTAATTTTTTAATTTTTTGAAATGTCTTCTCTTATGGATTTGGGCAAATTGAAATTTCTTGTTAATGGGCTGGAAGGGCAATACTATTGTTGAAACTTCTTGTTGATGGGTTGCAATTATTGTTTTGGTAACAGTGATTGGGGGCAATACTATGTTGAATGCAACTAGGACTAGTTGAAGACCAATTCATATTTGAAACTTGAATGTGAATTGAACACCTCTGTTTGGGAGAAGAACAATGGGAGGGCGTAGTTCGAAGAATTCTATTCCTCATAATAGGTCCTCACATAGCAACGGTCGTGTTGATTATTATGGGTCTGGTCGTTCAGAGTATCAACCAAACGGGGTTAAATCAACCTCGGAAAATGAGATTAAATCAAATTTGCAGAGTAATTCCACTCCTCCGCAAGTGCACGATAGCAGCGTGGAGAAGCCATTGAAAGAATCAAGTTCATTTCATGAGAAGGGCTCAGATGGATATAGGAGCAATGAGGATGATTTTTATGATGGGATTCCACGTTTTCCAAGGTCTCTATCACAGAAATCTAGATCAATGAGGTCTAAGCAGGCAAAGGCCGCAAAGGTTAATACAAACATACTTTCCATTTCCTTCTTTTTTCGATTCTCCCTTATTGTGGTTTTGCTTGAAAATCTGCAAAATAATTTCTTCATAAAGCTTCAATTGGTTAGCTGTTTTATAAATTTATTACGGATTGTTTAATATTAGCCAATACTGAACTGTGTTAACTGATTGGATTGCTTTTATTCAACTATACCAATGCTATATTGTCGCTCCTACATTCTAACAGGAAGAGGTCATGTTGCATATATGCCAATGTTTGGGTCAGAACCCTTTCCCAGTTGACAAGATAAACAATGTTTAAATTTTTTTCAAGTTCTTTCTCAAGCGAGACCTAAATGGGACGTATCATTTTTTCCCCCTCTGCTTCTGATGACATGGAAATAAATTCTTGAGTCATCCCACATTGATGAAAGGATTTTAGTTTTCTTCTTAAAATATAAAGAATAGCGATTTTCATGGAAATAAAAGAATTAGAGTAGGTTCGAGGTAAAAACTTAAAAATCCATAGGAGTGACATGCTTGCACAGTGATATTCTCTGGTTATATTAATAGGGTGAAAGTGTTGAGGATGGCCACGTCATTTTACATAGTGAATAGAAGTATGCTGTCAAGACACACACCTACAATGAATTTAGACACTTCCTCTATTAGTAGATCATGGCAAACAGTTAAGATTAATTGCTTTGATTAGATTATATTTGTAAAAGCCCTACTAAGTGCTGCGGTGTTGCAGGTTTCAGAAGGGAGTTCACGCTTAGGCAAAGCTCGTAATCGTGGCCTTGGGAAGGCTGTTGAAGTCTTGGATACACTTGGAAGCAGTATGACTAGTTTGAATCCAAGCAGTGGCTTTGTTTCTGGGGTGACAACTAAAGGCAATGAACTTAAAATTTTATCATTTGAGGTTGCTAACACAATTGTTAAGGGTTCCAGTCTTATGCAGTCCCTTTCAAAACGGAGCATGCGACAGTTGAAAGAAGTGGTGCTTACTTCAGAAGGTGTTCAACAGTTAGTGTCAAATGACATAAATGAACTCTTAACTATTTTTGCCACTGATAAGAGGTCAGTATGAGAGAAGGGAATAAAAGGTTTACAATAGTTGCTTCAGTTAAGCTTACTCTAAATGATTATTACTGTATTATCTATTGTTTTTCTAAGATAGCAAATTTGATTATTTACAACAGGGAAGAGTTGAAAATTTTTTCAGGAGAAGTAGTTCGTTTTGGAAATCGTTGTAAAGATCCTCAGTGGCACAACTTGGACCTGTACTTCGAGAAGTAAGTTATGGCATTACTGTTTTGCTATTGAACTTATCTATTTAATGTTTACCGTGTTTTTTTTCTGACTGCGTATTTTATTTTCCAGACGCAGTAAACAACGTGCCCCTCATAATCAGTTGCTTGAAGAAGCAGAGCAGATGATTCAGAAATTAATGACCTTGGTTCAATACACGGCTGTGAGTATCATCATTTATTACAAAAAGGTTCTAATTCCAAATGTTCATAATATTAGTTGTATAAGAGCCCCATTACTGGTCGTGGGCATGACCGGCCGTGGACCATTGGGCCTTAGCCCAAGGTACATGTAGGCCTACAATCCAGGTCATAACAATAGAATTACCATCTACAACTAAATGACAAAAGCTGAATAAAACAAAATCCAATCTCTATAAATAATATTTACTGATTCAAAACAGCTAAGTGAAACATAAATCCAATTGTGGAAATGAATTACGTAATAATATTTCAGTTTTTAAGATAATTAATAAATGAATGAACATGTGTAAAGAATTCCAAAAACATAAATCCTATTCTTTTTGTTGTAAATGGGCCTTGGGTGTTTCACACTTTGGAAGGAAAATACTAAAGTTCTTTGGGCCACAGGAGTTGTACCAGGAGTTGCAGGCATTGGACCGTTTCTTTGAGCAAGATTCTCAGCTTAAGCGTCAAGAAGACGATAATCCATATTCAACTCAAAGAGGTGATTTCACTATCCATATCTACATACTGTTCAGTAGGTGTCTTCTATTGAACAGTTACCAATTGTATGATGAAGTTATGAAGGAAAATATACGTAATCTGGTTGAAATTTCAGAATATACCTTCTAAAGTTCCTGTATCACATAAATGGGTGTAAGCACTTATGTCTAATTAGCACTTTGCCCAGAAACTCAGATGAGTAGAAGTTGGATATGATAGCTTAGCTGAGTCTGAGATTGTACATTAAAGAAGAAAAAACAGCCTGCCTGCATTCTTTAGTTGAAGTAACAACATGCTACCTTATTGCAGGCAGGACGCATATTAATATAAATGTTGAGCCTCAATATGGAGAAGGATTGCTCTCATAAATGCAAATTATACTTCAGTTTCCAACGTTGCACTCATAATGAAACAATATGAAAGTCTAACTAGTACATCTTTTCAGAGAGGTAGCACACATATGTTCTGATATCTGGTTCTTGATCTCCATATGGAATTCCTATTGCCAGACCTAATGTTATGTTAGATGATGACAACTTTGTGTTGGTTTTTCTGCCACTTAATCAGCTTGCAAAGAAATATATATATATATATACATATGTATGTATATATGTGAGGGATGTTGACATCTTGAAAGCATAAAAAATCCTTCAGATTTTCTTTATTAGGTTGCATATGTTGGGGAAACAGTCCAACCACTATCAAGTGTGAATCAAAGAATACAAGAATAGGCCAAATAATTTCAGCCACCTAGTCAAGATTAATCAAGACAATAATAATATGCGTAGTACTCAATAAAACTAATCAAGTAAACAAATAAAAATAGAGAATAATAGGCAACCACCCAAGGCACCAAATTTATGAGGAAAACCCTCCAGTGTAGAGGAGAAAACCAAGGGGCAAATTTGATATCTTCACTATCACCAAAATAATAATGTTACACAATAATATTACCAAATAATGGGTAAACCAAACTTTTATATGCCCAAAACTTGAGGAACAACAAAATACAAATAAAGTCTCACCACCATATGATCTTCCGACCGTGTGGAGAAAATGCCAACCCACTGCTGAATACCTCTACAGTGCTAACACCTCTTTATTTTCTTCTTGAATCTCATTGTTTGATTTAAGGCATAGACCCCCTTATATGTATGCAGAAACTGAGAGAACAATGAAAATGCTATCAGTATTACCTGCAATTTGTATATGTAGAAAGCTAATCAGGTTCTGCTGAAGTGTTTCTTTACGTATTTTTAATGGGTTCCGGTATCCGTCTGATTATGGTATCAAATAATCCATACTATATGGCAGTTTACGACATCTCTGTTGTTAGTTGAGTACAGGTGGTGCCTTTGCACTGTGTAATTTTATGGAGTCATGCTATTTCCATTATTTGTTTTATTGCAGGTATAATTACTGTTATATGTCTGACTTTTTAAAGTTCCACTCTATACTTCATAGGGATCATGTTGATATTTATCTTGTGATGTGATTAATCTTGATGAAATTGTTGAAACTTCCATAGATTTCATGACAAAGTCATCGATTATGCATTTGGTTGTTTTTAGTTATCAATCAAAGTTTAATTTCTTCAAGAGTATCTTTACCAATAAATTAACTGTAAGCCAATATTTTTCTTTTATCCTCAGGTGATAACCTTGCAATTTTGAGGGCTGATTTAAAAAGCCAAAGGAAACTATTGAAAAGCTTGAAGAAAAAGTCACTCTGGTCCAGGAGTTTGGAAGAGGTAGCAGTTGGAATTAATTGCATACTCCCTCTTTCCAATTTGTTTGTCCATCTTTGAAAACCTAAGTTCTTAAGGTGACAAATATTAAATTTACTTTCATCTATAACAAACAACACTTCTAGGAACATCGCCTAATTTACACACTAAAGTACTCCCCACTCACATGGAGGGTAGATGTGGTTTCCACTACCAATGGAGTGGGGTAGTAGTTTTGTGTGTAAATTATTAGATGTTACAATTACAATAAGTATCGGTTTCTGGAACTTTTCTTCTAATCACACTATTAAATGCTTTCACATTTACCTGAGGATTATTTTAGGAAGCTATAAATCATATTCCTTGACTTTTCAAAGTGAGAACAATTTTGGGACATCCTAAATGAAAAGTACCAAACAGTCTAGGATTGAGTAAATGAGTTATTGTGTGGTGAATGTATTCGTACAAACTAATGATACTCTATACATATTTTCAGTTTCTTTGATGGCTCTTTTATTTTCTATTTCAGGTACTATTATGTATATAGTTCTTTTCCCTAGCAATAGATATTACTGATTTTGCTTATCCATTTCACTGTTGAACTTCTGCTTAAAGCTATCATTTTCCTATTACATCTCGCTGATTTTCATTGTGTGAAATGATTTACTTATTTTGCTCAGACACAACCAGTTACTGTTAGGGGGAAAAAAATTAAATTTAAGTACATTTTAGAAAAGTAATCCAATATTGTGGAATACAGGTCATGGAGAAACTTGTTGATATTGTCCTCTTTTTGAATCGGGAGATGCATAACATCTTTGGCAATGCTGGTATGTATTTATTTTACATGTTAAAGAGCAAGTCTATTTGTTGTCACCATGAGTAATTTGACCTCATTTTATTCTCATGTAATTTCTGAAGTCATTAGAAAAGAATAGAATTGTGTACTGTGTCAAAGGTTCTATATGCAAAATTGCGTTGTACATGTACTTTTTTTTCATTAATTAAATAGCAAGTTTTTCATTTGGGAAGAAAATGTGGTGGCGATAGTAATGGTAGCAATTTTCTACTAACGCCTAGAAGGAGGGTTTTCAAAAGAGATGGAGGAAATGGATCATGCATGAGGGGGGGTGTTAGCTTGATATATATTGTTGGGCCTATTTTCTAAAAGCGTATACTTTTGGGACTAGTGGTGAACTAACAGTCAAAGGTCTATTTTGAGTCTGATGGTACTGTTTTTGTCTCATTTTTGTGGCTTAGGGAGAATTTTCATTTCTCCTCACTTTGCTGACTTCTTAGAGAAGTTGTACATCCCTGTAGATGCCTAGATGATTTTGTTGTCTTTTTGGAGTAAACTTTTCGTATACACCTCGTGTAGAGTCTGTGCCAAACAAAAAGATTCTACTATGAAGAGCATATGAATTTGCTTTGTCCTTGCTTGTAAGGTCCCGGTGTCCCACATCGGGAATGGACGGGGAGTTTTTGGGCTATAAAAGTAAAAAACCTGGACCCTTATATAGCATTGAGACCTTTTCCCAAATAATGAAATCCCTAGCAGAACTCCCCAATTAAGCGTGCTTAGGTGGGGTAGTTTTGGGATGGATGATCCACTGGGAAGAACAAATCCGTGTGGGCTTGACCCAAAGCGAACAATATCGATGACATGTGAAGGATTGGGGTGTTACAAATGGTATCAGAGCCGACTCTTCGGAATACCAAGTGTGGGCCCTGACGTCTCTCAGTGCATGTGGGCGAGCTTGCGAGCTGGCGAGTGTGGGCCCTGGCGTCTCTCAGTGCATGTGGGCGGGCTTGCGAGCTGGCAAGCTACTGCACGGGAGACGTGCAAAATGGTATCAGAGCCGATTCTCCGGAGTACCGAGTGTGGGCCCTGGCGTCTCTTAGTGCATGTGGGCGGGCTTGCGAGCTGGCGAGTGTGGGCCCTGGCATCTCTCAGTGCATGTGGGCGAGCTTGCAAGCTGGCAAGCTATTGCACGGGGACGTGCAGCCCTAAGAGGGGTGGATTGTGAGGTCTCAGTGTCCCACATCAGGAATGGAGGGGGAGTTCTTGGGATATAAAAGTAAAAAACCTAGACCCTTATATCGCATCGAAGCCTTTTCCTGAGTGGTAAAATTCCTAGCAGAACTCCCAGTTAAGCGTACTTAGGTTGGGGTAGTTCTGGGATGGGTATCGATGACATGTGAAGGGTTGGGGTGTTACATTGATCATATCACCATTCAATATGAGCGCCTTTTGGAAGCTGTTGAGTCAATCTCTACAAGCCTAGAATCGAACATAACAAACAGGCTTATTTACTTCTTTTTTTTAATTATTTTTTCAAATATTTGACAGTTTGTATGTGCAACTGTATACTTTCCTTGGAGATGATGAACAACATTAGACAAATGTGATGCCAGATGGCCTACCAACTTTAGGAATTCATTCAACAATTTCTGAGTGTTTTTAAACGTGTGATAATGCTTTCCTAATGGATGACCTGCAGATGGTGATAAACCATCAGAAGGATCTCTGGGCAATCAACAAAGATTGGGACCTGCTGGTCTTTCATTGCATTATGCGAACATTGTAATCCAGATTGACACAATTGTGAGTATACCTATCTCTTCATATTTGACATCTCTATAACTTTGCATCCTAGATTTCTTTTCACATTGATTGAGAATTTTGGTGTGGTTTTCTAGACACTGCTTATATTAACTTACTGTAGTTATATATTGAATTTAGCTGTGCACTTTCTATATGTTCTGAAGCAATCTTTTTTCGTTTCGTTTTGTTTCTTTTCTTTTTTCTTTTTTTTGTTTACATTACCTTAAACCATGTGTTAGGTCCTTTTTACTGAATTATTTTCTGACATGATTAGGTAGCCCGATGCAGTTCTATGCCTTCCCATTTAAGGGAAACATTATACAAGAACCTTCCACCAAGTATGAGATCAACTTTGCGGTCCAAACTTCAGTCTTCTCATGTAAAAGAAGGGGTACTCTTCTGATGTTGCTTCTATTATTATTTTTCTTGTCCTCATTTTCTCTGGTGATCAATTCAATTTCTTATAAAAAGATATGAAAATAAAAGGAAATTCATATACTGAAGCAAAGGGCAATTTTTCGGCATTTTTCATTGTAGCAGCTAGATCATTGAAAATTTTAAGCTCCAACTCCAAGCAATGCTTTGAATGACATTCTCTGTTGTTATTTTTGTGTTTCATATAGTATTTCTTGTTTGTGTGCAGCTCACTGTTACAGAAATTAAAGATGAGATGGAAAAAACATTGAGCTGGCTTGTTCCCACTGCCATAAACACAGCAAAGTAGGATAACCAATCTCCTTGCAAACATTTATTTCCTTTCTGCGATAATGTTTTGTATTTGTATTTGTACTTGTATTTCCCTTTTGCATTCTTCTGATTCTCATTTTTGTTGCGTTTGGTTGCAAAATTTTGAATTTAGAGACCATCATGGATTTGGTTGGGTTGGAGAGTGGGCAAATACGGGGTGAGTAAAGAAATTTGGCTTTTATTTATATTTTCATTTATTTCTCCACTGGGATTGTTGAAATATTCTATAGGCTGAAATAAAATATGGGCTCTTATGAGTACAGGTCAGAATCAAATCGGAAGCCAGCTGGACCAATTGAAGTGATTCGAATTGAGACATTTCACCACGCAGACAGGGAAAAGACCGAAGCTTGTATTCTTGAGCTATTGGTGTGGCTTAACCATCTGATAAAACAATCCAAGGTTAGCGCAAATGGTGGTGAGAAGAGATTGCCCGTCAAAGCCTCAATTGACACATCCCTCAAAGAGACAAATCAGCATCCCGAGCAATTGGCCAATAGTGCATCATCATCTAAGCTAAGTATTGAGGACCAAGAGGTGGTACCGGACACAATAGAAAGTGGAGAAAAGGATTAAGTAATTCCATGCAAAAAACAGGTTAATAAAGACGACAGACTGAGCAAGAGTAGAGGGCAATCCCCGACAAGCAGAAGCAAAAAACCATTTCCCAGTTGAGGAGCTTTCTTATAGCATTGTTTACTATATTTAATGGAAAAGGAGAAAGATGAAATGATTAGCAGATGAAAGAGGCTTATTTTATGTATTGTATACTGCACAGAATGGTCAGCTTTTGTGCTGTATTCAATGTGCCTGCCTATGGGTAGATGAGATCATAATTGAGATGCATGGAACAAATGTTTGCTGAGAAAATATTTTATTTTTATTTTTATTTTTATATTTGATCTAGAAGCAAAATTCATTAATTAAATTAAGTTTACAAGAATATTAGAAGGCTGAGCAAAAGAAGCCCTCATAACTAATTTAATTCATAAAAGAGTAAAATAAATCCTTGATTTTTTGTGTGTTTGTTGCTTCTGAATCTTGTTCTTCTGTTTTGATCCTTTTGGAGCTTTTCCAATAATACTAATGATTACAAAAACAAAACTCTCTAGTTTCTCTCTATATTTGTCTTCCAAGTGATTATTCAATAGTCTTGAATCATCATTTGTCATTGTGTTCATAGTGTTTCAAACAAATAAATAAATCTTGTAATAACACTAATAAAAAACTACAGATGTAATTTAACCACTTATTTTATTTTTGTCTCTAAGGTCATCACATCTTAAAGCATTTCCAATAGTTATTTGTCTAATTATTTTATATTTTAATAAATAGTGTCAAAATATTTTATTTTACTAATGTTATGCAAATGTTATTTTTTAGCTTAAAGGACTAAGAGATAATCCATGGAATTTTACTAGTTTTATAAAAGAAATGCTCATAGGATACGACCCTTCTAGAAGAAATGATTATACTCAAAGCATAGCATTAATCGAGTTAGATCAGATAACATTAGGAAGTTGGAAATATGTTGTACCTTTTAGCAAGAAATATTTAGCCATAGCAGCTAGAACTGGAAAAAGTTTTGATGAAGAAATAGGAAATAAATATTTTAGGAAATTACCAGGAGAGTTAGGAAGAGAGAGAGAGAGAGAGAGAGAGAGAGAGAATAAATAGTCAATTTATTATGCAAACTTACCAGCAAGATTAGCATCAGGAGAAGTAAGCATAAGAGTAGCTTTAGGACTAGGACCTAGAATAGTTTTCACATTTCGAAAACTTAGAGAAAAATGTATAGAAGTTAAAATACAGAAAGATTTGAAAAAACAAAATTATGGTTTTTGTAGCAGCATAATATATACTCCTCAGCAATATGAAGATAAATATAATAAAAAAAAATATGGAAAATATAGAAAAGAAAAATATTGGAAGAAGAAATATAGAAAATCATGGAGAAAACAAAAATTCATTAAAAATAGTAGAACTTTTAATCGGATAAATTATAAGCGACTACCTAAAGAAGAGAAAGATAAAAGAAAACAGAGATATGTTAGAAAACCTAATAGTAAAAAATGCAATTGTTTTATATGTGGAGAACCCAATCATTTTGCAAAAAACTGCCCAAAAAGACAAAGGCCTAATACTAATAAATAGATTGAAAGACTACACATTATAGAAGATTTAGAAGAAGATACAGTTAGCATAAACAGCGATGATTCAGAAGTTTATAGCATAGTCAGTGATTATGGATACCAAATAGAAGCCATAAGTTCATATAGTGATTCAGAAAGTGATACAAACATAGACAATCTTTTAGGACAATTTAACCAAGAAATAGGAATACCCCTTTCCTATGATAATTTCTTTATGATGGAATGTAATGTAGATACTGAATGTCAGCATAATTTTCAAATAGGATTAGGATTTGATACTACTAGATGCAGTTATTGTAATTGGTTTCCCGCTAAAAGTAAGAGAGCTCAATGTTTATTATGCAGTATAACATATTGTATAGTTTGTCTAGAAAAATTGAATATGACACACAAGATAACATTAGAAAGTAACAATGAAATGCGAGAAGATTATAGTATAGAAAACAAAGAATTACACTTAACTATTAGATCTTAAACTACAAATACGTGAGACAGAAACTAAGGCTAATTTTGACGTAAAATGTTTAGAAGTAGAAAATAAACAGCTTAAACAGCAGTTAGAACAGTTTCATACTAAATACCCCTTAAAAGATAAACTTGTTGAAGAACATATGAACTCTTTAGAATTAGTCAACCTAGTTGATTCTCAACCTTTTAGTCAATATTGCCAAGCACAATCTGACAATACATATTTACCATTCAATTACCCTGTCATACCCAAGCCAAATTTAGTTGAGATCTCTTGTGTAATCAAATTTGCAGAAAAAACTCTTAGCATAGATGCCATGATAGATACAGGAGCCAGTAAATCATATATTGAACAACACATAGTTTCACCAGGATGGAGTACAGCTTTAACAACCCCAACTTTAGTCAGTATAGCCGATGGCACTACAATAACATATACACATTGCATCAATGGAGCACAAATTTGTTTTCATCACATAGGTTCTCAGACTCAACATATAGAATGGTTACCTTTACCCGAAGTTTGGATTGACAATACTCGACAAAACCATCCCTTTATCTTAGGACTTAATTTTATACTTAGTCTACAAGGTGGCATGTTTATCAGCCATAGCAGCATTAGCTTCTTCAAACGAACAGTACATACACCCACAACATACGCCCTTAGCACCATTGCCCATTCATCAGAGTTGCGTGCGAAGCGTGGTGGTACCATAGGAGTAGATTCTGTTCCCGCTAGTTTTTTATTTCCTAGTAGAAACATTTTTCCTGAGCTAGCCCAAAAGTATATACCTAATGAAGAGAAAACAAATAATTCTTTAGAAAATTTAGACATAGAAGATTTTGAATTCGAAGAAAAAGATGACTATTGGAGCCTAGAAGACTTTCAACAAATTTTTAATTTAGAATTAATTTTCACAAAAATAGGAAAACTAAAGAAAAAACCAGTATACAAGAGAACATAAAATGATTTAGATGAAATAATAAGATTAGCTGAAACAATAGAAATTTTTAGGAGAACAACCCATGAAATATTGGGAAAGAAATAAAGTTCTAGCTAGTTTAGACATAAAAAATAAAGATTATAGGATTACATCAGCACAAATAGACCATACGCCAGCAGATATAGAAGAATTTAGAACACAGATTAAGGAGTTATTAGATTTAGGAGTAATTCGACCCTAGTAATAGCCCACATAGAAGCGCTGCATTTATGGTAAGAAATCATGCAGAGATAAAAAGATGGAAAGCTAGAATGGTTATAAATTATAAAAGATTAAATGACAATACAGAAGATGATAAATATAATATACCAGATAAAGATCAGCTCATAAACAGAATATAGGCAGCAAAAATATTTAGCAAATTTGATTTCAAGTTAGGATTTTGGCAGATAAAAATGGAAAAGGAAAGCATACCTTGGACAGCCTCTTGTTGCCTACAAGGATATTATGAATGGCTAGTCATGTCTTTTGGACTAAAAAATGCACCTTCCATATTTCAGCGTAAGATGGATAGTATATTTAATAAATATAGTTTTTATACTGGTATATATAGATGATATATTAGTATTTAGCCCAGATAAAAATAGTCATATAAATCATTTATATATAGTATTAGAAGAATTTATAAACAATGAATAATAATTAGTAAGAAAACAATGGTATTAAATAAACCTCATATAGAATTTTTAAGAATGGAGTTAGGAGATGGAAAAGTCAGGCTACAACCCCACATAGTTAAGAAAATCTTAGATTATCCAGACAAATTAGAAGATACAAAACAACTTCAATCATTTTTTAGGAATTTTAAATTATGCACGAATGTACATTCCTAACCTTAGTCAAATAATAGGACCTCTATATAGCAAGACCACACCCACAAGACAAAAATATTTTAACCAACAAGATATAGCTTTAGTAAGAAAAATTAAAGACATTTGTAGAAATTTACCCGACCTACAACTTCCCTTAGAATCAGAATATATAGTCGAAGAAACAGATGCAAGCCAATTAGGATGGGGAACAGTATTATTAGCTAAACCTAGCAAGTATGATAGTAAAAATAAAGAGCGCATTTGTAGATATAGTTCTGAAAAATTTAAAGAAAAAGATATAACCATGACCATTTTAGATTTTGAAATATTAGGAATAGTATATGCAATAAACAAATTTAGACTATTTTACACAAGCCCTTTACAATTAGAACAGACTGCGAAGCTATAGTTAGATTTCATAATAAAGTTAATGAGCGTAAATTTAGTAGTAGAAGATGGCAAAATTTTTAGATTGTATAGAAGGACAAAGATATAAAGTAGAATTTGAACATATTAAAGGGGAGTGATAATAAATTAACATATTGGCTAAGTAGGAAAATTTATTTAGAAAAAGAAAATAACTAATTTAATTTTTGTGCAGATAATGGAGAATAGCAAAACAATGAACTTTGAGGGATTTGGTCCTTCCCATTTATGAAGGTAGAAATAAATTCAAACCACTAACAGGAATCGAGCTAGACCCAATTCAACAGTGTCTTTTAGATAACCTTTGGAACAATCTCAATCACCTAGCTAAACGTTTGTATAGACGCGCCCTCCGGGCGTCATGCTACTACAGTTCGGACTCAAATGTCACGGTTCTGAATCTAGTCTCGCAAAGTGCAATGCAAGACCGATAAATCACCAAAGAGTCCAAATCCGGCAAATCGTTTTGGAAAACTGATTTTTAAGAAAGAAGTGCCAAACATGGACTACTTTGCTAGATATAGAGTCGCCACCTAAATATTTACTTTGGGGGAATTTAGGAAACCCTAACTAATTGCCTAAGGCCACGTGTCCGTCATCACCAAAGTTGCCTCGTCTCGGGAACTTGGGTACGATTGGGGAAGGTCATCTATGTTAGGTTTTTATTGTTGGCAACCCCGTTTAACAAAACTCCTTTTAGATGTATTTATTTTCGCATTTTTTTCAGTGAGGCTATGAGTTTATTAGATGCGAATCCAACCCGAATCGAGCCATGCAGAGAAGTTTGTGATGTTAATGCTTTCAAAGATTGCCACTTCGCTGATTATTACGGGGGTCGAGCTGCCCGGTCAGCTCGCGGCCGAAGCAAAATTCAAATTTGCATTCAAATTTGCATGTCAGCCGTTGCTCGCTCGAGCCAAGAAGTTCTCGCTCGAGCCAAGACTTTCTCGCTCGAGCCAAGGAATGCTCGCTCGAGCGAAGGATTGCGTCCATACAAGAACCTGAAGAATTGTATTCCTCGTTCGAGCCAAGGATCCGTCGCTCGAGCGAAGGCACTAGTAGAAATCACGAAATTTACTCTCCTCGCTCGAGCCAGGAAATACTCGCTCGAGCGAGCCTCAGAATCCGGATTTTTTTTCAAAGAGTTGGTTTTCTTCTGAAACAGGATTTCTTTTGGTGTTCTACAAGAAGTTGGATTTCTTCCTTGACAAGGATTTTTTTTGGTTCTTTATAAGTAGTTGGTTTTCTCCCAAAACTAGACTACTCATTAATTATTCCTCCAGATCTTCTTTTTGGTTCTTAAAAGTTTATATCTGGGGATATTTTATTTTTCTTTGATGTCTTATTGAGTATTCAACTCATGATCTGAAAAGGGCTACATCAAAGGTTTTGTTTGTTACACAAAAGAGAGAGTTGTTCTTCAGTTGTGGATTCTGAAGAATTCGAGCCTGAAGCTTCAGTTGTGAATTCTGGAGTGGCTCATCAAAGTTGTTCTTCAGTTGTGGATTCTGAAGAATTCGGTCTGAAGCTTCGGTGGTGGAATCCGGAGTGGCTCATCAGAAAGACAATTCCGTGGTGAAGATGGGGTTGGAAGAGGCACATAGAGGTTGGTTCAATTAGGCGTTGTGGATTCGCTAGATAATTGAGAGTGATACCTGTGTAATTCCTTTATATCTTCTTAGTGGATTGTTCTGGTGGCTGTGGCCCGTGGTTTTTTGATCACAATTGGAAAGTGTCCAATTGTGGTTTTTCCACGTAAAATCTTTGTGTCTCTTTCTTTTGATTGTTTGATTGGGATTTTTATATTCTGCTTAAAATTGATACATAATCACAAATCAACATCTAGGAGGTTTCTAGATTTTTCAATCTATGAGCACCCCCGCTCGCCCGATCAAAGATCGGCCTGTACTAAGCATGATATCTTGTTTTTGAAAACACATGTGTTCTTATTCCGGTTAATTAGCTAATCTTACTATGTGATGCGCACAACACACAAGTATAGACTAGATCGCCTAATTTAGAACAAAACATTGCATATCCATTTGTTTGAAAAATGGTTTGAAGTTTGCTACTCGCAAGTAGGCTAAATCGAGGATTTTGATGAATTGTTCCAATTCAAGTAATCCGACCTTCACCCACAGGCATTCAGGCAGTTATAGCAAATAAGCAGTTAGCCTCATGGCAAGTATGCTTTCATGGCAACATTAACACACATGCAGTATGTTAAAGCGTAAATACTCACAGTGTACTTCGAGCCAAAATAAAAAACTAGTTAGAAATCAATGCATGATCCTAGTTCATGTTGAGATGGTTAATGCAGCACATGCAAAATGTGACTAGATAGGCTCGGCTATTCTAAGATGGCATATGAAATGCGACATTTGATAACATGTATTCAAATTGGAATTGAAGTACAATGCGGTTAGTATGATGCGCCGAGCCCGGTGCATGCAATACAAATGGATGGATGCAAACATGCATAGCATAAGGATGCTAATTGAAATATGCCCTAGAACTAACCATTGAAAGCGGTTAAGTAAAAGGGAGAAAGACATGGGGTTTGGAAGACATACACACACGCACGCACACTTATTACAAAATTCGCCCTCTCGACGGAGGGTCCGAATGAATAATACGTGCCAACTAATTAACTAACTAACAAGCTAATTAATTATTACATAACCGAATGAATAACTAGCTACAACTAATTATTACAAAACTCAATTAATTAACACATTAACTAATTAAATTGCAAATTAAAGCTAATTAGCAAGTAAGGAAAACAACAAACAATGCTGTTCTAGCTCTGTTTGGAGGAGAAGAGGATGCATGCTCGGTTGCCGTCCCAAAAAGCTCTCCGGTTGCTCTCAAGAGGCTCTGTCTGTAGGGTGTCCTCAAGGAATTCTTGCTGAACCTTACCAAAACCAGCCTAGGGAATGCATCAGTGGCCTGCCGGCCATGGCGAGATGCTACCGACCATCTGCCGGCCAAAGATGGTATGCTGCCAGCCAAGGATGAGGAGGTGCCGGCCATCTGCAAGGCACTGCCGGCCACTGATGTGCTGAGACACTAAGCTGCAGCATAACACAAAATAGAGAAAAAAGAGGGTCTCCCAAGGGTATGTATGCACTATGCCACCCCATATCAACTTGAAACATCAAGGGAGAGGCATAATTGGATCCACGACCATCAATCACGCATCCCGATGCATGATGGCCAAAGATCCAATTTGTGCAAATCAATAATAAATGAATGCACAAATAAACACCTAAATGCCTAGAACTCTATCATGGATAATCAAGAGCGTCAGCAATTGAGAATTGAGATACGTTTCATCACTTGAAGTATGAAACGCCCCTAGTTCCTCGTGCTTGGATTAACACTTAATCCAAACAACAATGCAACACAAGCATAGCAAACATGCAATATGTCCTAAGCATGCAAACATGCATGGCATACTCAATGCAAGGTAGTATGATTAACTTAACAAAGCTAATGGCATGCACAATGCTAATGCTAATGCTAACAACAACTAGCATACTCAATGCGAATATCAATTAGCATGCTCAATGCAATGGTGGCATACTCAATGCAATATACATAGCGTACACAATGGACTTAAACCAAAAGAGTAGACCTCAGTCATGCCCCAAATCAGTGGCCATTAGTGCTGAAATGATGATATGAAAAGCATGAAAAGGCAAGGCAAACATACATGTCAATTGGCTCAAGGATTAAGGCACAAAGATGCGACTCTTAAGCACACTTAAAGAGTGACAAGTATGGGTATGTGACAGCACCACAAGTTCTGAAAACATGCATGGAATGGTGCCAAACCACCTTAACAAGACAAACAAAGCATACGAGAAAGCTCAAAGCTCGAAATTAGCAAAAAGACTTAAGCCAAGGCTAAACAAAGCAAGCCCCAAAGGGGCAAGGGGATCAAAGGTCAAGGTGAGACTAAAAACATGCTTGAACCTAGCCATTACAAGCTAGAACAAAGGGCCACTGTAGATTCAAGATGAACGATTTATAAATGTATATCGCATGTGTCACGTTTTTTATATTAACTATGATTAATGAAATCTTCTTATTATTTCTATATCACTTTGTACTGTTGTTTGGAGTTCGATTATTGTGGTTATTTTGGGGGCGTTACAGAAAATAAGGATTGATATTTGTGCATTATATGTGCACTATCTATGTATTTTTGTCATCCCAATAATTTTAAGAAGAAGAAAAACTCGAGGGGATCAAGTTGTGAAGAACGTAAGGATATAAGCACCATTTCTTGGATATAACCTTGAATCCGAAGAGAGGCTTTGGGGGTAGTTGTTTTAGTATTTGTTTGAGAAGATCGTCATCTCCGATGACCTTTTCGGCAGCATTGATAGTGATGTTGTTCTCTATAGAGAGCTGGCTGGCCAGAGAAAAGTGTACTAGAGGAGGAAATCACGGCCCCGGTTATGGTGGTGGAGGTCGATCAAGAGCTGAGACTAGGGATAGAGCTAGGGCTGGTGGTGAAGATATATGAAGAGTGGAGAAGGGTTCCATATTGAAGGACGTGTGGTAGAGAAGAAGAGTGCTACGTGATGATTTTTCTATCTGGCAAATGGCAATTCAAATGCTCACTCAGCTCAACTTTGATATGTAAATTTTTGCTTCATTGCTAAGAAACGTTATTCCTTTTCGTCTCCGTTTGAATTGAGCGATTTGGGTAAGAAAAAAAATATATAAATGTATTTTTCTTTATTTATCACTTGTTTGATAAGTAAAGACGAAATTGATACAACAAAAACAAAAACAAACAAACAAACAAACAAAAAAAGGATTTTTTTTGTAGCTAAAAATTCATCTTTTTGCAATTATTTTTGGAAACTTTCATCTTTTTGCAATCAATTTTGGATTGATTTCTTAATTTGTGGATTAGAGTATGTATACTCTATTCCTTTTTAAATTAAAAAATGAAGACATAATTGCTTCGTGGATTGATTTCTTAATTTGTGGATTAGGTGTGTTTATGCACTTTTTAAGTTAAATGAGATATTTGACCAAATTTAAAAAGGAAAATGACTTGGACCCCCAGTGGGGGTACTGGGGGTCACTCCTTATTGGCCAAAAAAAATTGTTTTTTTTTTTTTTTTTTTTTTTATCAGTTTCAGCCACTGGCAGAGTGCCAAGTGGCGCTGGGGGGTCACTGGGGGTGCCCCCAGCTGGGGGTCCAAATCACAGCCCATTTAAAAATAGGGACAGATATTTGTGCATTATACGTGCACTATGAAGTTTCTATCATACATATTGCTAAGCCTAGGAATGGTGGAAAATTTATTGGTGGTAGGGTTGAGAACATATTTACTAGTGTACTTAGAATCCAAACCGGACCAAGAGGAATAGTAGAGCAACAAGCCCTTATAAGACTGGGAAATTTTGACACTGTCAGTGTCATCGGAAAAATTAATAGATAGAGGAGCAATTGAACGGTTGTGCTTTACAAAACCATTGATAGATATGTGATTGAATTTGATATAGTTGGAAGAGCGAGAATACCTTCAGACAAAGATGAAGGAGAATTTGGGGGGGATCCAATCATGAAGAACGTAAGGATCCGAAATGATAGAGCACCATCTCTTGGATATGACTTTGAGGCTGAAGAGGGTAGTTGTATGAGGATTTGTTTCAGAAGATTGTTGTCCCCGATGACCTTTTTGATAGCACTAACAGTGAGGTTGTTGTTTATAGAAAGATAATAGTGCTGACAATGGTTAAGAGAATGTGTTTTTGAGTATAAAGACATGGCGGTGGCTGTGGTGGTGGTGGTGGTGGTGATGGTGATTGATCAGGAGCTGCGACTAGAGTTAAGGGTGGTCATGGTGAAGATATAGAAAAAGTAAAGAAAGGTTCCACAACGAAGGGCAGGTGGTAGGAGAGAAGAAGAGAAATTCGTAAGGATTCTCCAATCTAGCACATGGCAAGGCAAATGCTCACTCAGCTCAGCTCTGATACATACATATTTTTGCTTCATTGCTAAAATAACACTATCTCTTTCCCTCTCCATTTGAATTGGGTGATTTGGGAATAAAAATAATAATAAATGCATTTTTCTTTATTTATATCACTCATTTAGATAGTACAAACAAGAGAGATACCAAAATAATAAATTTTTTTTTTTGTAGATTAAAAATTCATCTTTTTGCAAATATTTTTGGATTGATTTCTTAATTAGTGGATTAGAGTATGTATACTCTGTTCCCTTTTAAATTAAATGTTGGAAAATTTAGAAATGAATAGAATTGGACTCTATTTGAGTGAAATGGTACAACCCTTCATGGTGTTTGTTCATATGAAAGGGTGTGAACCCAAGAGACATGACCAATTTAAAGGTCATGAATACTTCTAGAAATAGTATCACATCCCATCCCATGGCATTCATGCATAAGTTAAAATTTGTTTTAGAATTTAGACATTATATCTAGTTGAGTATATAAGAGAGAGTACATGGCACAAATTAGTTCGTTGTACATGCAAAAAGTTGTGCAATTTTTGTGTGCGGTGATCGTTGTATCCTGGAGGCAGAACATTCATTAATCGCAAGCACTAGAGGTGAGGGTGAATTTATTTCTTAAAGACACAATGTTCGAACATTGGCCTCGATCACAATCTGTCTTAAACTTACATAATTTCTATGAGAAATTTATTGTGTTTTATTTTATTATTTATTTGCATTAAATTGATTTTTCTGAAAATATGTTCCTACAATTTTAAGATACAAATCAATCTGTTTACAGTTTTTGTGTGCACATATTCTGTGATACAGATTTAGTATTTTTCGGTTAAAAAATTAAATGTGTTTCATGTTTATGGTAAAACTCCCTGCATTTTTTACTATTTTATTCACTAATAATAGAAGTTGAAGGCTTTTTACCCGAAAGTGTGTTTCACTAGAATTCTGTTACTTCTTTATCTTTTACAGTACACTGTTTTTTTACAATAATTGTTACAGATTATTTGATATTATTTTTCAGTGTTCGGGTATTTAATATGTGCAATTATATTACACAGATTTCAGATTATTTGATATAATCAAACTGTTTAGTTAAACATAATTGAACTTGTCTTGTGATATTATGTTCCAATACGTTTCTATGTCTAAAACTATTTATTTATTTATTTAGTATTGATGTACAAAGTTTTATACAGGTTTTAATTACGTTATTCTTGGTATCTTTTAATGTTTGTATTCAATTGTTTACTTATATGAGAGAGTGGAACCAACGGTTAAATGATTTTTATGTATATATTGTTTTAGATTACGTTTTGAGGACATACTGACTTTATCTGTTAAATTTTAATGTCCATTTGTGTAGTATATTTATGTATGACAAAAACTTTTTCCTTGTACAAGTATATTAGTTTTGTAAGGTTAATCTATAATTGTATAAGAGT
The DNA here is from genome assembly GCA_036172215.1 of Camellia granthamiana. Lineage (NCBI taxonomy): Eukaryota > Viridiplantae > Streptophyta > Magnoliopsida > Ericales > Theaceae > Camellia > Camellia granthamiana. The sequence continues at coordinate 152,492,217 of CM069906.1, forward strand.
TAACTTGCATGCCAAAAGTTTTCTCTTTTGACGTGACTGTAGAAGAAAGTTGCAACTTCCATTTAAAAAAGAAAAAGAAAAAAAAAGGACGCTCAATAGGGAGTAAAACGGTGAATTTGGCTTCTTTTTCTATCATGCTTCTGTTGTTTTAATAGATTTTTGAGTTTTATATTATTGTGAGATTCGTGAGATATAAGTTTTTTTTTTTTTTTGTGCCTACCGTTAATAATCAAAATTAAAATTTTTTTTTTGAACTGAATAATCAAAATTAATTTGCTTTATGCATGTTTGGTGTATTCAGAATAAAATTTTAAATATTTGTGATGTTTTATTTTCGTATGGTATAATTATGACATAATATTGATGCCATTGATTGCTAATTTTTTATGATTTCTTGAACGTAAAACATAATAGTAATTTGTTTATCTCAGTTTAATACTTGGACATATGTGTCTTGATGTAAGAATATTTCTAATTAATTTGAAATGAGTTTTTTGCCATGAAATTCTTATGAAATATTATGTGATATATATTATTTTCTGATTGATTTAATTCCAATGTCATGGGGATTTAAATAAAATTTATTTTAAAAAATTGTGAACTTTCAATTAATTTGTGATGGTGATTATGACAATCATGTTACTATCAATGGATATCTTGTGGGGTATTATTTAGAAAAATATATTTCATGTGTAAATAACTTTTTTGTTTGATTGTGATAGGAATTAACAACCGTTACCACCAGGGGCGTAGGGAAGGAGGGCCCAGGGGGGTCACGTGCCCCCCCTGAGTTTTGGATTTTTTTTTTATTACAAACATAAAGAAAATATTTTATATAAAAAAATTATAAAAATATTATTTAGAGTGAAATGTCAATGACATTTTTAAAATTATAAGAACAATAATGATTGTTTTGATTGAAAATAAAGAGACTACGATATTATTATCTATGAAAATTTCAATATAATGGTGATCTCTATCATTATTGATATACAAATATAATTAATCTTAATGAAAATATAAAATTTATTGAATTGTTAATTACATTTAATATGTTCATCATCCATGTGTTTCTTTATTATTGGTTGGTAATATCACATGTCAATGATTGCGTGGTATGACTATCATATTAAATTTGTATGCATATTTTGTATAAAAAATTATTTTATCATTATATAATTTATTTTAAAACTTTATGTTCATGACTTTTTTTAATGTTCTCCATGATACACTAATTACAAATAACATATTCACTTTGTTTGGTTTGAGTTTTCTAAAAACACTTTTCAAAAAATTCTATATTTTTATTTTTCGTATTTTTTTGTTTTTATTGAATTTTTTTAATATTTTAAGCAATTTTTTAAATTTTTAGACACACCTAACATAACTATATGTAAAAAGTATAATTTTTGCGAAAAAATCTTTAAAAAATTCAGTAAATACCAAAAATATAAAAAAAATTACAAAAAATCAGTACATTTTTCATATTTTTATGTATTTATTAATTTTTTAAAATATTTTTTCACAAATATTTTATTTTTTTTAGATACATCATGCATCTAAAAAAGTAAAAAAAAAAAAATGCTTAAAATTTTAAAAATATTCACTAAAAACAAATAAAATAAAAAATAAAAAACTTAATTTTCAAAAAATTTAATTCAAAAAATTCAAACCAAACACACTGATTATTATTATTATTATTATTATTTATCTTTCTCGAAGTCAATCGTAAAAATTTATGTGAAATATTTTTGTAAATATTTTTAATATTGTAATTAAGAAGTGCCCCCTCTGATTTATTTTCTTAGCTCCGCCACTGGTTACCACTAGAGAAGTTTAAACATGTTGGTTTAAATAGTGATGTCATTCCATTTGTTTAGAAGTAGATTGAGGAATCTTTTGCTTGATTATTATTTTGTTAATAATCAATTTGAAAGTTATTTATAAAGTGGTTTTTGGTTTTGTGATGTAGTTTGTCATAATAATTATGAAACTTATGGAGTGGAGTTGGTTTATATGTGTAAACCGCCCAACTCTCTCTGCGCGCCCCCCTTTTGAAGAGGGCGCGGATTTGGGTTAATAGCTACTACAGTTCGGACTCCTATCACAGTTCTGAATCTAATCTCACAAAGTGCAATGTAAGACTGATAAATCACCAAAGAGTCCAAATCTGACAAATCGTTTTGGAAAATCGATTTTAATCAAAAAGCGCCAAACATGGATTGTTTTGCCAGATTTCAGAGTCACCACCTAAATATTTTGTTTTTGGGAAATTTAGGAATTCCTGACTCGTGCCTAAGGCCACGTGTCCGTCATCATCAAAGTTGCCTCGGCTTGGGAACTTGGGTACGAGAAGGGAAGGTCCTAAAATGAGCACCCCCGCTCGCCCGATCAAAGGATCGGCCTCTACTAAGTATGATATGTTGTTGTATAGACACATGTGTTCCTATTCCAGTTATTAGCTAGCTTACTATGTGATGCGCACAGTATACAAGTATAGACTCGATCACGAGAATTAGAACAAAACAACTCATATTTGTTTTCGAAAATGGTTTGAAAGTGCCACTCGTAAGTAGACTAAAGCGCTGATTTGCCACCCTCAAATAGGCTTTAACATATGATTTTGCCACTTCGCAAAATGGGCTTAAAACTCGCATTCGATGAATTGTCCCAATTCAGGCAATCAAGCCTTCACCCACAAGCATTCAAACAGTTAAGCACTTAAACAAATAGCCTCATAGCAAGCATGCTATCATGGCAACACTCACACTCATGCAAGTATGCTAAAGCGTAACACTTACAGTGTACTCCAAGCCAAAACAAAAGCTAGTTAGAAATATGCATGATCTTAACTATGTAGAATGCCTAATGCAACACATGCAAAATGAGATTAAATAGGTTCGGCTATCTAAGATGGCATATGAATGCAACACTTGATAACATGCTTTGGAACGCGTATTCAAGTAGGTATTGAAATACGATGCAGTTTGAATGATGCGCCAAGCCCGGTGCATGCAATACAAATGAATGATGCACGCATGTAAGTATAAGGTATGCTAATTGAAATATGCCCTAAACTAACCATCGAAAGCGGGTAAATAAAAGGGAGAAAAACGTGGGATTGGAAGACATTCACACACACACGCACGCTTATTACAACATTGCGCCCTCTCGAAGGAGGGTCCAAATAAATAAGCTAAGCTAATCTAAGCTAAGCTACTTATTACAAATCAACTAATTAACTATTCTAGCTAATTAATTATTACAAACCGAATTGAATAACTAGCTACACTAAGCTAATTAATTACAAACCGAATTAATTAATTAAACACTTAACTAATTAATTACAAAACAATTAAGCTACTGAACTAAGCAGCTAAACAATTCAAATGAACAGCCTCGGGAAGCGAGGGAGATATGCATGCTTGATTGGCCTCATCTCGAAAATCCACCACCTTGCCTCTAGATGCCTCTGTTTGCACATCTTTGGACCTCTGAAAATTGTGCCAATCTCCAGATTGCTTCTGTTTAGCCTCAAGAACACATTGATGGCCAATCGGCCATGGTTGGTGGCCATCGGCCAAAACTGGTGGCCGATCGGCAGATTTTATGGCCGGTTGGCTAGAACTTGTGGCCGGTCGGCCACTGATTCCCTGCATTTCCTCTTTCTGCTGCAACAGAGAGCAAACAAAGGCATGGCAATGTATTTGCAAGGAAATGTATGTACTGCCACCCTCCTTATCATGTCTCAAAACATCAAAGGAGAGGTACCATTAGATCCAAAACCATCAATCAAGCATGCAATGCATAATGGCCAAAGATCCAACTTGCACACATTTCAATAAATACAAGATAAATAAGACTCTAAGACCACTACCTTATCATGGACGATCAAAGGCAATGGAGACAAAGGGGATTGGCTCACTTTCATCACTTTGAGTATGAAGTGAACCAATCCACCTTGTGTTTGTAGACAGGTCCGCGGGGGAACCTCGCTACACCTCGGACTCGATTCGTATCACGGTTCTTAATCTTGAACCAAAGAGTCCAAATCCGGCAAATCGTTTTCAGAAAACAGATTTTTCAAAGAAGTGCCAAACATGGACTGCTTTGCCAGATACAGAGTCGCCACCTAAATATTTTATTTTTGGGAAATTTAGGGAACCCTGACTCATTTGCCTAAGGCCACGTATCCGTCATCACCAAAGTTGCCTCGGCTCGGGAACTTGGGTACGATTGGGGAAGGTCACTTCGTGAGCACCCCCGCTCGCCCGGTCAAAGACCGGCCTCTACTAACCATGATATCTATTTTTGAAAACATTGTGTGCTCTTATTCCGGTTATTAGCCTAGGTTACTATGTGATGTGCACAGCATACAAGTATAGACCGAGTCGCCTAAATTGGAACAAAACATTTCATGTTTGTTTGTTTGAAAATGGTTTGATGGTGCTACCCGCAGGTAGGCTAAGACGTGGATTTGCCACCCTCGGGTGGGCTTAGAAAACATGATTTTGCCACTATCTAGTGGGCTTAAAACAAACATTTGGTGAATTGTTCCAATCTAAATAACCCAACCTCCACCCACAGGCATTCAAGCAGGTATATCACATAAGCACATAGCCTCATGGTAAGCATGCTATCATGGCAGTCACTCACACACATGCAAGGATGCTAAAGCATAAAACTTACTGAGTACTCCAAGTCAAAACAGAAGCTAATTAGAAATCCATGCATGATCCTAATTATACAGAAATGCCTAATGCAACACATGCAAAAATGCAACTATAGCAGGCTCGGCTATTCTAAACATGGCATATGGGATGCGACAGTTAACAAGTATTCAATTTGGAATTGAAATACAAATGCAGTTAGTATGATGCGCCGAGCCCGGTGCATGCAAAACAGATGAATGAATGCAAGCATGCTATCATACTGTATGCTAATTGAAATATGCCCTAATCTAACCATCATAAGCAGGTAAATAAAAGGGAAGAAAGACGTGGGGTTGGAAGACATACATCACACACACGCACACTTATTACAACATTGCCCTCGCGCAGAGGGTCTGAATAAATAGTACAGTCCCAAATAAATAGTACAGTCCGAATAAATAATACAGTCCAAAATATGTACAAATTCCTAATTAATTAACAAAATTAACTAAGAAAGCAATAAACTGGCAAGCAAGCCAGGGACTGCCTTGACTCTGGTGAATGATGTATGTTTGGGCTGCCTTTGTGCGGAAATCCACTGTAATGCCCCAATTAGCCTCTGTCTTGCAATGGTTTTTGGAAAGCGCGCCAAGCCTCGGAAGACTGCTGATTCTTGATTTGCTGCAACAGAGAGCAGGAAAGGGGCATGGCAATGTATTTTCACAAATGTATGCATGCCTCGATCCTCGTGCCACCAATCACGCATCTCGATGCATGATGACCGAGGAGTCGAATTGCACAACTCAATATGGAATGAATGCACATGGAAATACAACTAAGACCTAACTCCATCATGGACAATCCGGAGTGTCGGTGACTGGGAAGTGAGGCACGTTCCGTCACTCGGAGTACGAAACGACCCTCGTTTCCCATGCTCGGGCTAACTCCTATCCCGAACACAATGTAATATGCATGACATGCATGAAATGCAACTAAGATACAACCTAACATGCAAAATGCTATGAAATGGCATATACGATGCACGAGGTAACATGGCATACACAATGCACTAATATACACCCTAGCATACGCAATGCTATGAAATGAAGTGGCATACACAATGCATAATGGACTTACACCAACACAAGTGGACCTCAGCCACACTCACATAAGAGGCCATAAGATGGAAATGAGACACTCGAGATGCGTGCACGCGCGCACGCAAACCGAGGACCGAACCTAAGGCACAAATGCCACTCTAACAAGGCATGGCAAAGCATGGAACATGGCATGCAAAAAAGCAAATTTCAGTAGCAAAATATGATGCAAAACAGCCCCGAATCATGGAAACATGGCACCCGATGCATGGAATGATCCCGAAATGCAAAACTAGGTACATGGAATGGCTTACAGCTATACAAAGCATGCATTATTTGAACATGAGACCTAAATACAGAATCAAGGCAGTCCCAAAATAAGCATATTTACAGTTTTAAGCAAGGCCAAACAGTGAGCACAAATAGGCCTAAGTTAGCATGCAAAAATAGGCAAAAGAAGGGGTAATTAAGCAAGTGGCAGCTTCTGACTTCAAACACAAGAGGGCCCTTCAACAATGTTGAAGAGGGGCCCAAAATATGGCATTTTACAGTTGATGGCCAGACCCAAAACAGTGCACAAGTATACTCAAAATACTATGCAAAATAAGGCCAAAAGAGGGTATAAACACAAAGTATAAAAAGGATGCCTCAAACAGTAAAAGACACTTAATGAAACATGAAGAGGGGATCAAAATAAGGCCACTTTCAGTTCGGACCAGAGCCCAAAAACAGAAGCATAAAAGGCTAATAAATCATGCAAAAATGGGGCCAAGAGAGGGGTAAAGAGACAAGTGGCACATGGGAGCTCCAAACAATGATGAGCCCTTCAACAATATTGAAGAAGGGCTCAAAATAATAAACTTCACAGTTTACTACATGCCTCAAAACAGATTATACATAGGCCAAAAATAATATACAAGAAAATGACATAAAGATAGGTAAAGAAGCAAGTGCCACCAAGAGGCCTCAAATAGTGAGAGGCCCTTAAACAAACATGAATTAGAGCTCAAAAAAATGCTATATTCAGTTAAGGTCGGAGCTCAAAAGTGTAAGCAAGAATGGCTAAGAAATGGTGCGAAAATAAGCTCAAAAGAGGGGAAATGTCACTCACCCTTGAAGACCAAACTTTAGCAAACTCTTGGCTTGAGAAATGGTGCCTCCAAAGCTCTGAGAAGGCCCTCCAAGCTGCTAGAATGGAGTGGTGGTGTGGTGCTAGGTGGTGGTGTAGAAATGAGTGTAGGACTTGGAGAGTTTTGGTGAGTTAAAGTGTAGAGAGAGAGAGCTTCAATACAAGAGGCTCAAAGCAAAATTTTCTAACCCTTCAAAACACAGCTGGGAGGCTGGTTATATAGACAAAAAGGGTGGAAAAAGAGGGGGGAAAAATGGGGGGGAAATGAAATTCAAATTTCCCCCCAAAATTGGCCTAAAGGGAGATAAAGGGGCAAGTGATAGTAGGAGATCTCGAATCAAAGAGAGCCCTTCAACAAAGTTGAAGAGGGACTCAATATAAGATACTTTGTAGTTTATGACAAGCCACGAAAATAAATACAAGTAGGCCTAAACTATTATGCAAGAAAAGGCCGAAAAGAGGGGTGAAGAAGCAAGTGGCAGTAGGAGATCTCAAACAGCAAAAGGTCCTTAATCAAACATGAAAAGGACCTTAAAATATGACTATCTCAAGTTCAGGTTGGAGCCCAAAAATGCAGAATGAAGGTTCGGGAGCCAAAACACGCAGTTCGGGGCTCCGAAAGTGGGCTGTTAGGCACCGGAAGTGGTGTCCGACCACGAAGTTGGTCTCTCGGACCACAGTGTCCCTCAAAAGGGAGGAAATAAGGTGTGTGCCAAAAACCGGAGCAAACGGAGGTGGTTAAGCGGCCCCGAACCGAGGCACACGGCCGACAGCTCCGAAAAACCGGGAACCGGGCTCCAAACGGAAAAATGGCCTACGACCACAAAACGTAGCCTACGGCCACTGAGAGATGGTCTACGAGACCTCTCCCTCCCTTCGGGAAGAGAAAACAGAGAAAACAAGGCCTGGTTCGCAAACCAAGGCAAAGCACAAAAGAGTCCGGAAGTCCGGAGGCAAGGCTCGCAGCCGGGACTCCGCAACCTCAGAACGAGCAAAATATGCAATATCACCGAGCGCTCAATCGATGATGTCTGAGTCTTAAGGTCGGTCAAAAATGAGGTGTCTACAGTGTTCAACATAACGTCCGGTTGAACACGATGCAATGCAAACAACATGGTATGCAAACAACATGCTAAGAGACTTAAGCATAAAAAACTAGTGAAGGGCACAACACTAGCACCATGCAATACAATGCTCAAAGGACTAAACCAGCCCTAAACAGACCCCTAGCATGCCAAAACAGTGGCAAAAAGGAGCTGAAATGACAGCATGAAAAGCAAGAAAAAGTATGCTCAAATGATGGCTCGCAAGCAAGGTACAAAGCTTAACTTTCAAACACATTGAAAGAGTGAAAAATGTGAAAGTGTAACTAAGCTACAAGCACTGAAATCATGTGTGAAATAATGCCAAATCATGCAAACACCTCAAGCTTAGCATGTTAAAGACTTTGAGACACAAAACTAGTGAAGCTACCTTCACTATGGCAATACAAAACAAAGCTCAAGGGGCCAAGACTACTCAAAATAGTCCTCAAGCATGCTAAATCAGAGCCAAAAGCATGCTAGAATCAAGCTAACTCATGGTAGAATGATAGGCTAAATCATCACACATGCTAGGCTAGTAAGCAAGATAACACTACAAGTGCAAATAAAACATGCAAGAAGTGACTCAACCAGGCCAAAACAGAGTTACAACATGCTGAAATAAGGTGAAAAATAGGCTGAGATCAAGTCAAGTGATGGTAGAAAAACATGCTCAACAAGTAGGCCAACAAGACATGCAACCAAGAAGCTAAGAGGGGAGGCCACCCCCTCTTACTTTGGACCTCAAAACATGATTTCTACCACTGAAATTTCTCTGAGTTTCAGTGGTAGAAAGGCCAAACAAAGGGTGCCTCAAAAGCTTTAGGAGATGGCACAAGGCTTAAGCAAATAAGGCACACAAGGGGGTGAAACACCCCTAACTCCCACAGGGCCTCAAACAATCACTTTTAATACTTAAAAATAGAGATTTTTGTAGTTGAAAGCTAGGCCAAAAACAGCATGCAAAGGTGGCCAAACTAATGTACAAAGACAAAGCTTAAAGAGGTAGATTCTCACCCTTGAAGCACAACTTCAAAACAGTAACTTCTGAGCCAAAAACCAACCTTCAACAGCCTAAATAAAACCCTCAAGCACCTTAGCAACAAGGTAGTGGTGTTTGACTAGATGTTCTAGTGCAAATATGTGAAGAAAATACACTTTCAAGCACAATACAGAGAGAGAGAGGGAGAATTCTAGAGAGAGTAAGATTTTTGTTTCTCAAAATTCTGAACCCCTCTAAAGGGGAAGGGACCTCCCCTTATATAGAAAATGCAAGCCAAAGTTTCCTTGACAAGCTAAAAGCTTGTTTCCATCCCTCCATACATGTGTATGGAGAATGGCTTTAGTGTTCAACAGCTGGCACATAAAATATCTGAAAAAGCAAAAAAAAGGCCGCCGGCCACCATTAGTGGCCGACTGGCCATTAATGAGGCTGACCGGCCATTAGTGTAGCCGACCGGCCACCACTGGATGGCCGATGGACACAATCCATGGCCGATGGGTTCTAGGGCTAGCCGAGAGGCCACCCTCTTCCCCAAGAAGCAAAGCTACAAGCCCTTGGTCCACAACCAAGCACAAAACAGACAAATTGAGAGGCTCTAAGGCAAGGCACACAGTCGAGACCTTCAGGAACTCAAAACGAACACGAACATGGATGATCATCAAGTGTTCAAACGATGATGTCCAAGTCTCGAAGACGGTCAAAAATGGGGTGTCTACAATATGTTTTAGTGAATGTTCATTTACGTCAAGGACACATAGGTGTTTATTGCACTAAACATGAATCATGAAATCAGACTAGATAGTTATTGTTTATCTCTTAATAAAAGAGATAATTCAATATTCTTTTGTCACAAATATTTATTTTGAATAAATAAAAGATGATTCTATCAAAATTGAGTTATTAGTTGTGACAATGACACTGTCTAACAATGAGTCATGCTTTTGTGTTAATTTATATAGTAACATAATTGTGGGGAGAGAAATAGAGTTGTGTACTAATCATGATTCATGACAAGTTACCCATAGAAACTCGAACAAGAAGTATTCAAAATCAAGAGTTTGAATCTTAATTTGGAGGTACAAGTATTTTTTCTTGAATGCATTGTAAGGATTTATATAATCAATGAAAATTTTGAATTGTTTGGTTCTTGAGCAAAATTTTTATTAGGATATGACTATGTTGAAGCATTAATTCTGACTTGTGTAGTCATAATTATTCTAGGCTTTCTATTTCATAAATTTATTTTATAATTTTGTTATTCAAGCACACTATAGTTAATAAGTGATATTCTAATTTATATCAGATTTTTTTTTTTAGGGGGGGGAGGGCGCCGGGGGGAGGGGGGGAGGGGGGGAGAAGGATGTATTGATATTTTCATGTGGTAATATTCTAACAAAGAAATTAATTTTTCTTAGAGTACTTAATATGTGGGGGTGATTAGAGGATTTTACTACCGTAATAGTTCCGATAATAGGTCCACAAAGGATCTCAATTCTTTGTCTAAAACAAAGTTGGAGGAGAAACAAAAATGACTTTGTTAACTCCTACAAAACATCTTTATGTCTATTAATTAATTTTAAATATGTAAGTGACATAGAGTAACGGTAAGTCTCAATGTAATCAAAGACTTAATACTGTAGGACATTTGCTCTCAAATGTGAATATTGTCCAAGGACAATATAGTGGATTTATTAACTACTCAATGATATACAACTGAGAAGGTCAAACGAAAAATATTGGCCTCTAAACAAAAGGTTTGACCAGAGAACAAATGAGGGAAAGTTCATCGAGCGGAATGGGATTAAAGCCTATTAATTTCGAGTTGCCATAATGGCAACCCAACTGTAGATACCCCATTTTGACAGGCCCTAAGACTTGAGCGCTTTCTTTTGATTACCCGATGATGAAAACAAGAATGTGTTTCTCATTAAATTCTCAGTAAGAAAGATAGAATTTGTGCTTCATTTCTAAACCTGAGTCTATTTTGGCCAAGTGTTCAAATCCCATTCAAAACTCTCTTTCGAAACTTTCTTTCCACATTTTGTTTTGAATATTTTTGGAGTTTTCTAAGGCTCACTTTTAAACTTCAAAATGAAATATTTTCTCAGGAAATTGAGCAAAAAACAATGTGAAAATAGAAGGAAATTGCGAGAATTCTCTCAAAAAATCTTGTTTCATGCATAATAGTTAACCACGCCGGCTGGTTAGACAAGTAATCGGCCGACCAACCAATAAGTTGGTCGGCCAGCCAAGATTTTGGTCGGCTAAGCCAAAGTTTTTAGCTAGCTAGCCAATAAATTAGCCACCCGGCTAATTTGCCCAAGAACAGGGCAGTTTCGGCAGAATTCTTGATGAAAGCGTGTGGGTCATGCCATTTTAGATCTTTTGATGATACATTCATGCACGAGATGTATCTAAGCTCCCCCTATTATCCTCCTTTGGCCTCCATTGTCAAAAGAGGGATTGTTTTCTACCCTAAAAGGAGCATCCAAGGCAACTACCCTTATCACTCCATCATCCTTGTCTCCCACCTCTTTAACTTTGCATTCCATTCATTATCTATATGGAGGATCAGAGTGAAAGGAATGAGAGAGAATGTAATTCAATGAAGAGAGTGAATTGAGAGTTAGAGAGAGAAAGAGAAAAGTCTTGAACATTGAGCTATAAACTTAGAGATAAACTAATATACCATCTTTGAATATATCAAACCAAGCCCATAAATTCTGTTATAACCATATTCTTGAGCTTTGATCAAAAGAGAGTGAGTGTGTTGAAATTAAGAGAAAAACAGAGAGTTGGAACAACTCCCCTCCCCCTCCCCCTCCCCCCCCCCCCCCCAAACACACTATTAAATAGCTCAAAAAACACCATTCTAGCTAGAATTTCAAATTTTCAAACTAATGATTGAGAACACACTTTCTAAGCTTGAGGGTGATCAAAAGGAAGTTTAGAAATCAAATCTTTCTTCGGAAGGTAAATTTTGCACACTTTTCATTTTCTAGTATTTCTTACATTTTCTTTCTTGTATTGTTTTTCTTGCTTCAATTTTATGTTATAAAACTATTGTAAGCTAATTAGAAGTGGTTAGTTGAGCCACTTGCATCTTTTCCGTCTATTTTTTTGGTGTTTGAAACAAACCAGAGTTTTGTCCTGGCCTTATTGGCCGGCCAGCCAGCCAGCCAGTTTCTCCGAGATAGAACCCCAGCAGCCTCCCGGTGTCGAACAGAACAGTCTCCGCCGATCTCTGAGGCCTCCTAAAGCTATTGTTTTTATTGCTTTTGTTTTAATTAGAAAGTGTTTATGAGGATACATTTTTGTTGTAATATTTTTATTCCTTTCCTCCCTCATTCAAATTTGTAATATTCAAAATTGTAATAGTTTCCCACCCCACTTTTTTCTATCCCGTTCTTTATTTTTCTTTCCATATTCTGTAAATATGCATGTTATTTTACTTGTTATCATATCCATGCTTTGCATCCATGTTTTATGTCTTAAGATCTGGCTAAATTTGCATCTGTGAGTTTAATCGATTATTATGTGATTTTGTGCGCTACCTCATGTTCTTGAGATGATTCACATGTCATATATTCGAAGCTGGATCTTTAGTTGCACTTCATGAGTGAATTGCATTAGAATTTTGTATATAGGATCATGCATGTTTTTTATTAACTTTGTTTTGTATCTATTTGTGGAACACCAGTAAATATGTAAGTTTTTTTGTTTAGTATCCCGCTTGTGTGTGATTTTCTTACTATGTTTAGCATCCTACCGTTTGGCTAGTTGCTTATTTGATATAACTCTATGTATGCTAGTGGGTGAAGGTTGTGTTATTTAATTTAGAATAAAATTGATTTTCATGATTACACTATTCAAAACATTTTTGAAATAATGAAATCAAATTGTTCCAAAATGAACGACATAGTCTATATTTGTTTGCTTCACATAATAATTTTAGCATTTATTAATAATTAGAATATGAACATATGAAGTTAATAAAAATCATATCATGGCTTAGTAGAGGCCGATCTTTTGATCGGGTGAGCAGGGGTGCTCAATTAATGACCTTCCCTCTCTTATACCTAAGGTTTTGAGCCAAGCATCCTTGGTTACAAGAACAATGGCCTTGGCACGAGTCACAAATTTCCTAATTTTTCCAAAACATTAGGTGGCCACTCTAAGATCTGATGACGCAGTCCATTTATGCCAAATGTTTTTGCAATAAAAAGGATTTTTCTTATAAAGTTGTCAAATTTGGACTCTCACCTATGTTTCACATTGTACTCGTGAGACTAGATTGAAGAAATCGAAGGTCCAAACTATTTAATGCACGAGTGACCCTCAGGCAGTGTTACACTAACCTAGCTAACTGGAGATCCCAATATCTAGGTTCAAGAGGACAACCAAATTATGGATGACTCACCAAAAATCACTAAGGGAGTCTATGTCCTATCCATTTCTATGATGAGAGTGATATCTGCAACATGTACATTGTATGCAGGGGACTTAGGGTAAAGTTATGTTTTTAATGATTACTTATATCTTGAAAAACTTAGAAAGGTATCTTTCGAGAGGAGTTTCTAAGAGACTCAAAATAAAAATTACCTATATGAGTGTGAAGAGGCCACTTCTATGAGAATTGATAAGGCTGAATTCTTTAAAGCACTCATAAAAACCATGAATTTCCCAAAGCCAAAACAGGCACAATCGAAAGAACCAAGCGATGCTCGGAGATATTTTGTGTGAATTCTATTGTCTTGACTTACATAAACAGCTGAACAGTTCAAGACATCACGTCCAGTGATTAGCTAGTAAGTTCGATAGTTTTTCACTAAGGAAGGATCAAGGCCAAAAGCTATTTATCCTGATGCAGGATATTTCCATTTTGTACTCTCTTTATTAGTGTTTTCATTTTCATTTGCATTATGTCGTCAATTTCATTCATATGGGGGATTGCTGGAAATTTTAGAAGTGAATGGAATTGGACTCCATTTGAATGAAAGGGTGCAACCCTTCATAGTATCTATTCATATGAAAGTGTGTGAATCCAAGAGACATGACCAGTCTAAAGGTCACAAGTACTTCTATAAATACAATCCCATCCGATCCCATGGCATTTATGTATAAGTTAAGGTTTGTTTTATGGTGTCGCGACCCAAACCCGCCCCTAAAAGTTTGGCATCGTAAACGACCAGTAATCCTTAGATTACCAAAGGCCTTTCTACACAATAAAAATGATCGGGGCTTGCGGAAGCAATATTTCAAAATACACCAATAGTCCAATGAGCTGTGCATCTATATGAATAAACATTAATCATGCAAAAACGTTAATTTACCCACTTACAATACATAACACATAACACAATATCTTATACAAAACATATCTACGGGTCAAAAGTACAACAAAAACAAAGCTTACTAATGGCCTTCCAGGCCTAGCCCCAACTCGGAGGCACCCAAAACACTTGGTAGGCTTCAAAACAGTGGCTCGGTTCAAGACTCCGCCTAGGCTTGACTTTCGGGACGCTCACCTATGAATACATATATAAAAACAGTGAGCTAAAGCCTAGTGAATAACATTAATGTAAAGGGGTTAGTGAACGAATTCCAAATACAATATCTGTAAAACAAATCGTATCACAATCAATCATATCAGTCTCATATCAAAACATAATGTAATGGTACATCTCACAGAACATATCACATATCGTCTTCCGACTAGAGTAATCGGTTCCGGATATCGATTAAACACATATCACCACAATGAAGTGGCTAACAAGATCTCGTATCACATATATGTCATGAATCTGCACTAATGTGTCGTCCCCCATGACTTGGGACTATCCGTGGATGCCATATTAGGTTTGCAAATAGGATATTCGTTCACATAATCAAGATAGTATTTCAAGAAACCATAGCTTATCGATAACAGTTAAAACATAATTTATATCAACATATCTTTACAAAAATGTTACTCACAGTGGTCTTCCAATATCCGCTGTTCAGTCTTCAAGTCTTGGCCTAAAAACACCAATATTCATAGCACAATTTCTCAATGCGTAACTGAGTCACGCAATTGGTTCTTAACCTCATTCAATTATCCGTTACTTGGTAGTTCAATTATTTCTCTTCTTTTCTTATTTTATTTCATGCTCATGAGACGTATATGGATGCATATGATATGTGAAAATTGTGTAAACGAAGATCCGAAAGTCAGAAAACGAAAAGAAACAAAAATTAGAAAATCTGTCCTGTTTGGCCACACGTGCCGTGCCCTGGCTGCTTGTGCGGTGGCCTTGGCCGCACGAGCGATGGAACTGCAAAATACATCTTTGGCCAAATCAAGGTTGGCCTCTCAAGCGGTGGCCCAGGCCGCTCGAGCGGTCTGGGTGAAAAATTAGTTCGAAAATTTGTTAAACAGTGGGTCTTTTCCTTTCTTGCAAACCTAACTCTTTTGTATGTAAAATGAGGCTCAAAACACTTCAAAACACATTGAAATAAACATTATAACTTCAAGTCAAAACTCAAGGTTCCAAATACAAGATCAAACTCTTAAATTGGAAAGCAAAATCATAACATATGCACTTTGGGTCCCCAACTCAAAATTCGTGGAGATTTCTCTCCTTAAATCTCATAAACCATGCAAGAAATCAATTATATGAACATGTCTCATATGAATTTAGGCCATGCATGCTAAGTTTATGTGTTAATTACTTTAATTAATGCCATGCATGATAGATTCATGGACTAATTTCTTCAATCCATCCCTTAACTAGGCTTGCATGTTCTAAACTTTCAATTATAACCACAAAAGTCCCAATAACCATGAATACATCTTAATTACACTAACCTCTTAAAAGATTATGAGTATGGATGTCTTAATTACAAGAAATTGGGTTGAAACTCCTACCATGAATTGACAATTCATAAAGATGGAAGCTTGGTCTTCAATGTTCTTCTCTAGAGCTCCTCTCAACCTTGAGTCTCTTTCTCTCAAGAAATGTCTCCCAACAAAACCCACTTACTCTCTCCCTCAAACATGTCTCTTCCTTCTTAACTAGATGAATAGAGTTAGGAGATTATTTAATTCACTAATTTTATCTTAAGCTTTAGTTAATTATAAGTTTAGCAAATAATTCACATTAACTAAATTAATTCATTCCTCATCATACACATCATAATCTAATTTAAATTAAACTAATTTTGATCACACTAATATGAATTAGGCTTTAACTAACCATCTTTAAACTCAATACAGGTAATGAGGACCAAACATAACTTTACGAATCAGACAAAAATCAATTTTTAATTAAACTTCCCAGATGATTTTAAAAATTCCAATTAATATATCCATGTACTCAATTTCAATTTCTGAACCTAGTAAGGTCGTCAATTTCAATTCCCAAGTTGTATTCTTAACAAATAATTGCCCAATATGGACAGATATACACTAATTAAATCATATAATCCACAATTAACACATGGATAATTCAGATAATTATAATTATCATTTTTGGAGTGTTACAATCTCCCCACCTTAAGAAGTTTGGTCCTTCAAACTTATCTTACCCTGTAAAACGATTAGAAAACTCGGTGTTATATTATCATCCAATTCCGTCACACATGGTCAATGCAATTCAAAGATCCATTTCAGTCATTCAAAATTCCAAATCAACTCCATATTTCCATCCCATAACAGTGAAGGCAGTCGTAGTCAAGCACATAATGAACATATCTTTCACATTTCCCACAAAATCAATTGGAAGATAAGGCAATATATCTAAGTAATATACTTCCAAGTAGCTAGTAACATAAATACAACCATTCCCTGAACAAGCAATTGCAAAGGTAATACCGAAGCATTCAATCTTTGTAATACGACATGTGCTCCCAATCAGTCGAAGTTATACAGTAAGCAAGTTCTCGGTTTACTTTTCCTATAGCAAAGGTAACCTTATCCTTCGTTCAATAACAATTCATAGTCCTCATAAAACAAAATCAAATCAAATAAAGCTTCCATTTCAAACGGGTTCCTTCGTCACAAAACCATGGTTTCGAGGATCTAATTATGAGGGTCACATTTCATAACAAATTACTCCGAGGAAAGATACGCACACATACGAGTCCAAATTCCATGATCACATAAGCATTTGGTTATAAATTCAGAAGTAATAGTATTCAACAACAAAATTTGTCCCTCGATAATCAGCATAGGTGATTAGTCAAAGTCACAGCGTTCAAAGCATCGCATATTATCTTTATCATTTCACTCAGCATGTTCTCGAGTCATATCAAATCAAGGAAGGTACATAACAGTGTCTGATAAATTAGCTAATTTCTTAGTCTGTCCACAAGTAAGTGTTATGGCCAATCAATATTCCATGTAAGCAATAGGAGTTAAGCTTCATGAGTAAGCAAAAGCAATTATCATAGTTCATCACAATAGTCCAACAAATGATATGATGTATAATAATTTCCACATATATATTTTGCACACAAGTAAGATAATACCTGCATTTATTGTCTCAATATTCTGCATATTTTCTGAAACTAGAGTGTAAACTCTTTCCTGCCTAAGGTTATTCCCCTCCGTAGTAGCAATTACATTTGTTCTTGGTGTCATTACTGATTCAAACCTACTGGTAACCAGTCTTTCATTGTTTGGGTGAGCTTGTGGACAAGATTTGGCTAAGTGTCCTTTTTGTCCACATCTAAAGCAAGCTCCAGAAAGGCGGCGGCAAATGCCCCAGTGCTGTTTCCCACACTCCCTGCATGTAGGTACCTCATTGTTTCCATTATTTCCCCGACTTGTATTACCAAAAGTTCTCGAATTTGATTTTTCATTCGCGAAGGCCATTGATTCACTAACCATTTCCATTTTTTGTTTTTTTAATTTCTTACTTTCTCCTTCGGTTGTTGCTGTTGACTTGGACATTTTCAAGGCAGCAATATTTGCTTCGGACATCAAGGCTCTGTCAAGTACATCTATATACTTTACCAATTTCAAAACATTCACCCGATCAAGAATTTCAACAGTGAGTCCACCCTCAAATTTCCTTGCTTTTTTGTAATCTGTATCAACCATATGAGGTGCATATCGGGCTAATTCAGTAAATTTTGTCTCATATTCGGCCACAGTCATGTCACCTTGTTTTAGTTGTTCAAATTCAGATACCTTTCTATCTCGAATGCATTGCGGAAAGTATTTTTCGTAGAAAATTTCTTTGAACTGATCCCATGTCAAGTCTTTATTCTCGTCTCGAACGAGCATCCACCATCTTCTAGCTTCTTCTTTTAAAGTAAATGTTGCCAACAAAACTTTATGTACGTCAGTACATGGGAACACTTCAAAGATCTTTTCAGTTTCCAGTATCCAAGCCTCTACTTTTAATGGTTCAATACCCCTCAAAAATCTGGTGGCTTCATTTTGTTGAACTTTTGTGTTAGGGCTATGACATCATCATTGTTTGGTTCAACTTGCACTGGTGGCGGAGGAGGAGGTGGGAGCTGTTGATTTTGTTGTTGTTGCCTTAAAGATTCAGTCAGTAGTTCAACCATTCTTTCTAGCCTTGCAATTCTTGCTTCTGAAGATTCAGTCTCATCTGTATTTCTTGCATTTTCCATCGGTCTAATAAACATAGAAGGATCTCATGTTTACATAGGTCACATACGTTCATATTCATGCCAAAATAGTAATCATGCTCATTCAAATCAAACTTGTATAGTAATTCATTCGCTTTCTTTGTTCATGCTCAACCCACATTCTTATATAGGTAACACAGCTTTCATGTTTATATTCAAACACTAATCATATTTACCCATGTATTACATTCCGTCTATAGTTCTTGTTCTTTCTAATTTTCCATGGAGAGCACTACAAGCATAAACAAATAATCCTGTACAGTTTTCACAGTGTTCTGTTCATGTCAGTTTAGTTCAAATATATTCCTTTTAGTTCACACATATCCATTTCATGTCATTTCCAATATGTGCATAGTATTCAAGTTCATTTTATCTCATATAAAGCACATACACACGCACACATGTCTATGCCATGCCTTATTTCTTTTCTACGACACCCTACAGGTCATAAGGACACGTGTGTGAGTAAATTAACTCGTGCTCTGATACCATTCTATTACGACCCAAACCCGCCCCTAAAAGTTTGGCATCATAACCGACCAGTAATCCTTGGATTACCAAAGGCCTTCCTGCACAATAAAAATAATCGGGGCTTGCGGAAGTAATATTTCAAAATACACCAATAGTCCAATGAGCTGTGCATCTATATGAATAAACATTAATCATGCAAAAACGTTAATTTACCCACTTACAATACATAACACATAACACAATATCTTATACAAAACATATCTACGGGTCAAAAGTACAACAAAAACAAAGTTTGCTAACGGCCTTCCAGGCCTAGCCCCAACTCGGAGGCACCCAAAACACTTGGTAGGCTTCAAAACGGTGGCTCGGTTCAAGAATCCGCCTAGGCTTGACTTTCGGGGCGCTCACCTATAAATACATATATAAAAACAGTGAGCTAAAGCCCTGTGAATAACATTAACGTAAAGGGGTTAGTGAACGAATTCCAAATACAACATCCGTAAAACAAATCATATCACAATCAATCATATTAATCTCATATCAGAACATAATGTAATGGTACATCTCACAGAACATATCACATATTGTCTTCCGACTAGAGTAATCGGTTCTGGATACCGATTAAACACATATCACCACAATGAAGTGGCTAACGAGATCTCGTATCACATATATGTCATGGACCCGCACTAATGTGTCGTCCCCCATGACTTGGGACTATCCGTGGATGCCATATTAGGTTCACAAATAAGATATTCCTTCACATAATCAAGATAGCATTTCAAGAAACCATAGCTTATCGATAACAGTTAAAACATAATTTATATCAACATATCTTTACAAAAATGTTACTCACAATGGTCTTCCAATATCCGCTGTTCGGTCTTCGAGTCTTGGCCTACAAACACAAATA
This sequence comes from Camellia granthamiana, assembly GCA_036172215.1. NCBI lineage: Eukaryota > Viridiplantae > Streptophyta > Magnoliopsida > Ericales > Theaceae > Camellia > Camellia granthamiana. The sequence goes on from CM069906.1 coordinate 152,512,203, forward strand.
TTCATAGCATAATTTCTCAATACATAATCGAGTCATGCAATTGGTTCTTAACCTCATTCAATTATCTGTTACTCGATAGTTCAATTATTTCTCTTCTTTTCTTATTTTATTTCACGCCCATGAGACGTATATGGATGCATATGATATGTGAAAATCGTGTAAACGAAGATCCGAAAGTCAGAAAATGAAAACAAAACAAAAATCAGAAAATCTGTCCTGTTTGGCCGCATGTGCGATGGCCTTGGCCGCACATGCGGTGCCCTGGCCGCTCGTGCGGTGGCCTTGGCCGCACGAGCGGTGGAACTGCAAAATACATCTTTGGCCAAATCAAGGTTGGCCGCTTGAGCGGTCTGGGTGAAAAGTTAGTTCGAAAATTTGTTAAACAGTGGGTCTTCTCCTTTCTTGCAAACCCAACTCTTTTGTATGTAAAATGAGGCTCAAAACACTTCAAAACACATTGAAATAAACATTATAACTTCAAATCAAAACTCAAGGTTCCAAATACAAGAGCAAACTCTTAAATTGGAAAGCAAAATCATAACACATGCACTTTGGGTCCCCAACTCAAAATTCGTGGAGATTTCTCTCCTTAAATCTCATAAACCATGCAAGAAATCAATTATATGAACATGTCTCATATGAATTTAGGCCATGCATGCTAAGTTTATGTGTTAATTACTTTAATTAATGCCATGCATGATAGATTCATGGACTAATTTCTTCAATCCATCCCTTAACTAGGCTTGCATGTTCTAAACTTTCAATTATAACCACAAAAGTCCCAATAACCATGAATACATCTTAATTACACTAACCTCTTAAAAGATTGTGAGTATGGATGTCTTAATTACAAGAAATTGGGTTGAAACTCCTACCATGAATTGACAATTCATAAAGATGGAAGCTTGGTCTTCAATGTTCTTCTCTAGAGCTCCTCTCAACCTTGAGTCTCTTTCTCTCAAGAAATGTCTCCCAACAAAACCCACTTACTCTCTCCCTCAAACATGTCTCTTCCTTCTTAACTAGATGAATAGAGTTAGGAGATTATTTAATTCACTAATTTTATCTTAAGCTTTAGTTAATTATAAGTTTAGCAAATAATTCACATTAACTAAATTAATTCATTCCTCATCATACACATCATAATCTAATTTAAATTAAACTAATTTTGATCACACTAATATGAATTAGGCTTTAACTAACCATCTTTAAACTCAATACAAGTAATGAGGGCCAAACATAACTTTACGAATCAGACAAAAATCAATTTTTAATTAAACTTCCCAGATGATTCTAAAAATTCCAATTAACATATCCATGTACTCAATTTCAATTTCTGAACCTAGTAAAGCCGTCAATTTCAATTCCCAAGTTGTATTCTCAACAAATAATTGCCCAATATGGACAGATATACACTAATTAAATCATATAATCCGCAATTAACACATGGATAATTCAGATAATTATAATTATCATTTTTGGGGTGTTACATATGGTTAATATGTTATGCCTAGTCAAGTATATAAGAGAGAGTGCATGGCATAAATTGGTTCGTTGTACACAGAAAGTTGTGCAATTTCTGTGTGGGGTGATCCTTGTATCTTGGAGGTAGGACGCCCATTAATCGCAAGATGCGAGGGCGAATTTTTGTTTTAAAGACACAGTATTCAAACACTGCTCTCGGTCACAATTTGTATTAAATTTACAAATTTCCATAAGAAATTTCTTATGTTTTATTTTATTATTTATTTGTATTAAATTGATTTTTCCGAAAATATTTTCCTACATTAAAAAATGGAGACAAATTGGTCTATCTATACACCTTTAAGTTAAAAATTGGATATTTGACCAAATTCAAAGATGGGGACATATATTTGGGCATTATATACGCACTATCTGTGTATTTTTGTTATCCCAATTGCATGCCTAGAAATGATGAAAATTTTGTGGTGGTTGTAACAAATGTCATTATAATCCAAACTAAAAGAGAAAAAACAAAGCAACAAGCTGTTGCTAGAAATTTTTTATACCATTGGAGTCATTAACGAAATTGAGTGATCAAAGAGCATTTGAAGGCTTTTTATTCTTTTCAAAACCATTGTTTAAGATGAGAGAGATGTAATTGAATTTCATTGTGTTGGAAGTAAGTGAGGAACACTTGCGGAAAAAGAAAGGTGAAGTAAATTTTGGGGAGTTCCAATCAAGAAGGCATAAGGATTGGATATGAGAGGAGCCATCCTATATATACGAGCTTGAATAAAAAAAAAAAAGGCTTTATAGGTAGACTATCAAGATTTACTTCCAGAAGTTGTTCCCACCAGTGACCTTTTCGGTGACATTGATATTGACTTGTTTGCAGGAGAGGAGATGTGGCAGTGCTGATGGCGGTGGTTGCTTCTGAAGGAAGACATTGATGCGGTGTCGATGGTGGTGGTAGTGATATAGGGGGCAAGGAAGCAAACGTGGGGATGGGGACAACAAAGGACAAATTGAGGGTTCAGATCGATGAATTGTCTTTGTATGTCTGTATATAGTACACAAGAAACACACGACTTCATGTTTTTAATTTTTTTTTTTTTTTTTTGTGTTGGGGGGGGGGGCTTACAAGGACCAACAATGTTAGTTGCACAAAAATAGAAAGCACAAAAACTTAGTGTGATTGAGATTTTTTTTCAAAGTATAACTCACACTACTGTTAGAATGAATTTCAACCATATATACATTTTCTATGTACTTTCCTAGTGTCGCATTTTTTTTTTTTGTGTATGTGTGTATTTAGCATTATAAGATACTAATTTATGACATTTGTCTTTTTATATTTATTTTGTGTTAAAAAAATTTAAATGCTATGACTTTAACTATATAAATATGTTTTTAATAAAATCAATAATATTAAATTCTTCTTTTTGATATCCTTAAAACAAGATTTATATTAAATATAAATTTTTAAAAAAATAAAAATAAAATTCACTAGATAGACCTATTTTTCCCGTTTTGAAATTAATTTTAGGCAAATCAAGGCCAAGACAAGTCTTGACAAGGCAGTTATGTATTTGATATCGTGTATTTGATATCGTGGATAATGTGGTTCAGCACAATAAAATAAGAACTTACCCAACATGTAGATGGAATTATATGGTTTTTCAATGTTGAATTTCATGATTTATGGATCCAAAAAAAAAAAAAAAAGATTAAGAGCCAAAACAATCTCTTTTTTTGTTTTTATTTTTGGTTTTTTTTTGTTTTTTTTTCATTTCTATAAAAATAAGTATGTACAACTGCCTTGTGGCTGTTGTAAGTGCATAGATTTCAACCAAAAAAAAAAAAAACATAGGATAAAAAAATGTCCAAAATAGACAACTAAGAGCAAAGTTATAGTTTGTTGAAGTTTCAATACCATATATATTGGACTCCATTTTTAATTGGATAAATTACACTTTGCTCCATTTATGTTTAGTCATTTTCTCACTTTGATCCTTAAAGTTAATTTTTTTTTCATATTTTAAATTTTTCTCAGTTTACTCCTAAAACTAACTTCTATTCTAAATTAGACAGAAAGCCCAACATTAACTGCCACATAACATAAAAATATAATATTATATTGGATTTGGATTTGTGTTAAAGGTGTGAGTTATATAAAATATTTTCATGCCACATGATTGTCAATGTATCATTTTTTTGTCTAATTTTGAACGTAAGTTAACTTTTTAAGTAAATTAGAAAAAACTTGAAATAAGAAGGACCAAAGTGGGAAAAATTAAATTTTAAGGGTCAAAATGGAAAAATAAACAAACATAAAAGGTGCAAAATGTAATTTATCGGGCAAATTACACAAATAGTCCACGTAGTTTGCCTCATGTGTCATTTTGGTCCCTATCATATCAATTTGCTCAATTTTGTCCCTTAATTTAACGGGGTGTGTCAAATTCGTCCAATTATTGACACCCATTTGAAAAGATGGACGGAATGCCATCACATGTCCCTCACATGCTCCCTCTAGCAATTACTGAGGGCACGTTCATCTTTTCACCACAAACCCTAGGTTACACAGTTGTCCCTATAATTTGCCCCATTCCCAAATTAGCAAAACCATTCTCTCTACACAATCGATAGGTTTCTAGGGTTTTGATTTACGAAAATCTTGGTTTGATTCTAAATCTCTTGAAGTTGGCATCGATAGAGAAAAAAACAATCGATCGAGGTGAGAAGATAAACATGGCGATTACGAGGATTGGTGATGAAATACCAGATTATGGTAAGCAATAAAATACTATACTTTTTTTTTTTTTTTGCTTTATTTTATCGTTGTGAAAGTTGAATCAATGGGTGGGGTCAAAGAATCTACTTTTGCTTTGTTTGAAAGTGACAAGGTGAATATATGTATATCTATTCACGCATGTTGACACATTTGCATAAGTGCATACTAACAAACAAAAAAATAGGACTCTTTATTTATGTAGATATAATATATTGTGGTTCCCCTTGTCCTGTATTGTGGTTCTACAACAAATTTGTTGTCTTCTATTGTAGATCCAGATAGTGATTATTTCACCATCAAAATGCATCATGGTGGGGTTTTTACGTCTTTAGTGAATAAGGCTTACGTAGAGGGGAAATTATCATTTTGGGACAACTGTGATACTGACAAAATGAAGTTGACAAAGATAAGGGATATGGCTTAGAAATTAGGTTATACTGAATTCATTTCATACCATTATCGAGTACCTGGAAAGGACTTAAATTATGGATTGAGGCCACTTAGAAATGATAGTGATGTAATGGATATGGTAAAATGGGTGCATATAAGTAGGATAATTGAAGTGTATGTAGAACACATCCCTGATAATCAGTTGTTTGAGGTTGAGGAGTTTGATCCCTTTCACCATGCATCAGTTGTCATTGAGGAAATTGGAAGTGGCACAAGTAATGTGGAGGTTCAGGACTAGGTTAAAGTTGAAGCAGAAAGGCAGAGTGATGCTTCATCCAACTATTCTACAGATCTAGAGGAGTTTGAGGATAATGACTATGAATGATTTCAATGAGGATGACATACTATTTGATGTTAATGTTGATAAAAATGTTGAATGGGATGGGTTAGGAAGGCAGAAGCCTAATAATCAAAGAGTTGAGGTACCTCATATTGACTGCCTAGAGCCTGATGCTACATCTGATGACCTCAAGAGCATTGATGGATCTTCTGATGAAGAGGATATAAGCAATAGGGTTAGATACCTAGAGTTTAATCCAAATACAGACATGGCAGACCCAAAATTCAAGGTTGACATGGTTTTTGGTACTTCAAAAATATTCATAGTTGCTGTTAAGGAGCATGGTATGAAGACTGGGAAGGCTATTAAGTTAGTCAAAAATGATAGCATAAGGGTCAGGGCCACTTGTAAGCTACCATGTCAGTGGATGCTTTATGCATCCAAGATGCAAGGACAACCACCATTCCAAATAAAGACATATGTCCCTACTCACAATTGTGGAAATTTTTTTTATAATAGACAAGTGAGTTCTACCTAGCTATCTAAGAAGTACTTGGAGACATTAAAGTCCAATCCATCTATTCTAGTGCAGTCATTCAAGCAAGCTGTGCAAAAGGATCACAAGATTGGGATATCAAGGAGCCAAGTGTATAGGACAAAGAGAAAAGCACAAGAATTGATAGAAGGAAGCCTAATGGAACAATATGCCAAGTTATGGGACTATTGTGAGCAGATAAAAAGAACTAATCCAAGGACAACAATCATAGTGAAGGAAGATGACAAAGACTTAGAAAATGAAGAACATGAAATAGATTAAGACAAGCCTAGGTTTCAAAGGATTTTTGTATGCTTTGGAGCTTGCAAGCAAGGTTTTCTAGCAAGATGTAGGCCTTTCATTGGGATTGATGCCTATCATTTGAAAGGGCCATACAAGGGACAACTGTTGCAAGCTGTTGGTCTGGATAGGAATAACAATAGCTACATATTAGCCTTTGCAGTTGTTGAAAGAGAAACAAAGAGTTCATGGAAATGGTTCTTTGAAATATTGTGTGACACCCTTGGGTGGTTCAACAAGCAAGTGACTTTCATGTCAGACAAGCAAAAGGTAAATGTTTATTTCAAGTTTTATGTATTTATTGAAACTTTTTAGTTCATTTAAACTCTGTAACTTTTTTTGGTTCCCCTTCAAATGTAGGGATTATGTCCAACACTTGTAGAGGTTGCACCTATGGCAGAGCATAGATTTTGCATCAGGTATCTTTATACCAATTTCAGGGATAGTTTCAAGGGGGTGTACCAAAAGGACACTATGTTCAAAACTACAAAGGCTTCTTATGTACAAACATTTGAGGCTCATATGTAAGAGTTGAAGGAAGTTGATAAAGATGCATTCAATTGGTTAGCTGAAAAAACCCCAAGCACCTGATATGTTAGACAACAATACGTGTGAGAGCTTTAATAGCTTGATCCTAGAAGCTAGAGGAAAAACCACACTCCCGTTGTTAGAGGACATTAGGTGTATCTTGATGAAGAGGCTGCAAGTGAGAAGAGAAATAATGAGGGCTTACCCAGGACCTATTTGTCCTAATATACAACAAGTATTGGAGAAAAGAAAAGAAAATGCAAGCAATTATATTGCTATATGGGCAAGCGGTTTGAGGTACCAAATAAATTGCTTCAATGGGCAATAATTTGTAGTTGATTTGGATGATTCAACTTGTTTATGTAGAAAGTGGGATCTAACTGGCATATCATGTGGTCATGCCATATCAGCCCTATATGACAAACATGAGCGACCTGAAGATTATGCGACTTATTGTTATAACAAGGAGACATACTTGGCCAGCTATGAGCCAATGATATACCCAATAAATGGTTCTAAAATGTGACCAAAGTCTATGTTGCCTGGATTATTGCCTCCAAAAGTGAAGAACAACTTGGTAGGCCAAGAAAGTTGAGAACAAAGCAAGTTGATGAGCCCAACAATCCTCATAAGTTGCAGAGACAAAATACAACAACTATATGCAGCTTATGTGGTAAGTTTGGGCACAACAAAAGAGGTTGCAAAGGGCAGCCAATTGCAGTAAAGGTTAGCCTAGACATAATTTGTTAAATCTTCATAAATTTAATTCATTTATTAAAGGTCCTTCATGCAATTAATTACTAACGATTTGCAGGTGAGAAAGAATCAGTCAAGCACCTAGAGAAATAGTTAGCCACCTACTCAACCAAGTAGTCAGCCAAGAAACCAAGTAACCACTGAATCCACCAGTCAACAAAGCACTCAACCAAGCAGTTTAGGAAGGCCTAAGGCAAGGCCTAAACATGGAGCAACCAGTTCAGCAAGGTCTAAGGCAAGCAGTCAACCACCACCCAAGAGCAACAAACCAGTCTCAGGTTTTGCAACTGGTAGTCAACCAAGCTTCAACTTCAAAGCAGCATTGCAAGGGGGTGAACATCAGGGGACCTCCACCAGGGTTCATTAGAACAAGCACAAATGTTGTGCCAAACCCATCTAAAGGTCCATATTGTGGTTCAGCAACATATGTGTCAAAGGGATAGAAGTTTGTGACCTTGTCTTCACTACCAAAACATGGAACAAATTCAAAAGGGAAGCAGTAGTTAGCTAACACTTTAATAGTTGACAATAGTACTTTTGTGGATTGTTATGTATTTTGTTTAATTTCAAACATTAGTGTTTTGGTGGATTTGACCTTTATGTTTTGTTGGGATATGGTGTTAGGATTTGGCCAGGACATTTCAATGTTTTGTTGGATTTGGCCTTTGTATTTTGTTCGAACATGATAAACTGTTTGGCCTTTGTGTTATTTCAAGTTTTTGTATTGAAACATGTTTGGACCATGTTTTTTTTTTTTTTGGTAGCAACTATGTCTACCCATGTTTGCCAATATGTCTTGTTATAGGTTGCACCATGTTTGCCAAAATGTGTGCCAAAAGTGAAACAAAATAATGCCAATAAAACATTATAAAACAAAACAATCACTCAAATCAACTACAAATTAACCATTATAAAATAAACCCATAATATATATATATGTCACTAGTGTGATTCAACAAAACATTGATACAGCTTCAATAACAAAAATCCCAACATTCCCAACTTGTATTTCCATGCAATCTTTACATTCACACATAATTAACCCCAAATACATAGCACTGGAGTTAACAAAATAAAATCCTAAACTCCATTCCACGTCCAGAAGCTTCAATAAATAAATAAATAATTAATTAATTAAAAAATAATAATCCTACTCCATTTCTAGTCCATAGGCTTCAATTTCTATCATTGTTAGTGCATGAAAGAGAAGTAGCTGTAGAACCATCTCCAATCATATTCCAACACAAAAAAATGAGCCATGACAATGCCATAAAGGTAATTAGCTTTCTCTGTCTCACTCTGTGCATCTCCAATTTCTTTTTAAGCATGGTGGTTCTTCGAAGCAACCTAGGTATGATCTCTCGAGCACGAGGACACAATGGAGGGTCAACCTAGAGAAAGAATCCACATGTATGTCTGTTCTGCAATTTTTTTTTTTTTCATAAACACCTTAGTTGGATTTATAAACAGTATAACAAAAGGACATACCAATCTTTTTTCATATACACTTACACCATATTGAAGACATCCCCAAAACCGTCGTCTAGGGTTATTCTCCATCCAAGAAGTCTTCAACTGAGCTTCCATTCTACATCGACATAGTATACGGTCCATCGTCTTCCTTCATCTTCCATAAATGTCGGTGTCTGTATGTATATAATGGAGATAGAGACAACAGGTATGGTTCTGGCGGGAGTCACCTAGGGTTTGTGGTGAAAAGATGAATGTGCCCCTCAGTAATTGCTAAAGGGATCACGTGAGGGACATGTGATGGCTTTTCGTCCATCTTTCCAAACGAGCATCAATAATTGGACGAATTTGACACACCTCATTAAATTAAAGGGCAAAATCAAGCAAATTAGAATGACAGAGACCAAAATAACACACGAGGCAAACTACAGGGACTATTTGTGTAATTTGTCCTAATTTACCCTTTTTAATTTGTAAAATAAATAGATATTTCTATGTGTCCCATTTTTAATTTAAAAAGAGATTACACAGATAATATAGATAGTGCTTGTCACACACATATATATCCTTATTTTTTTAATTTAATAGTGGAAAAATATTGTTGAAAAATAATGGTTTTTCGACAACTTTATTGTGAAATTAAAGTAGGACCCAACTGTCAGTTGAGATATGTCTATAAGTGGTTTTGTATTCTCTTAAGTAAGAAGGTTACAACACAAAAATAATGAGCCGAAACCATTAAGTTGTGAATGAGACTTGTCCTATAAAGTGAGTATCAATAAAAGTTGAGTTTAGATTTGGACTTAGTATTGGTTTGGACTGGGCCTAGGTTTATGCTTGTACATGTGCTAGGTTTAGTCTTGGACTTGGATTTAGACCTAGTCTTGAGCGTGGACTGAGCTGTGTTATGTTGAGCTTAATTTGTGCATGTATTTGAGATTGGGTCTGGATCAGGTTGTGGCCCAACATTTGTATCTGTTTTGTGGCCCATCGAGTTTAAATAGCATTATATAGATATTTAATTATATATATTATGCACATGAGAGTTTCGTACCTTTGTAAGTCTAGCCTTAATGGCTATAGTTTATGGCCATTGAGGCTAGGTTTTATGATAGCCTTCATGGCTAAGACCCCTTCCCTACAAGTATAAAAAAGGCATTTCCCCTCCAACTTAGATGTATGATATAGAAATGTTTTTTAGATGAAAAAATTGTGATTTTCTTTAGAAAAAGTTGGAGATATGTTTACACCAAAGGAAAAATTCAAAGGTTTTTTTTTCCTATCTTCTTTTTGCTAATCTCTTCTTTGGTTCTTATTAGAGCTACAAACGAGTCGAGCCGAGCTTTAGTATGTTTGGGCTTGTTTATTAATATTTTAATAAGTTCGAACTCGAGCTCAAGCTCAATAAAAATTTAATGAACCAAGCTCGAGCCGAGTTAGCTTAGGACTTGACTCAAGCTCGAATTTGTTCACAAGCCTTAATGAGCCAAAAAATTTATAAATTCATATTTGCGTATGAGACTAAAGTTACAATTAAAACTTTGATTATATAATTATATATACAATATATATAAACATACCAAAAAAAAGTCAATATTTTACCAAAATAATAACATCTACCAGCACTATTATATAAATGTATTATCTATAGTTGACTACTATTTACATTTATATTTTTTAAATATATAAATAACATATTTATCTTATTGTTTATACATATTTTTACATTATTTAATATATAAATAATAAATGTTAAACAAGCCAAATAACAAGCCGAGCTTACGAGCTGAGTTTTAGTATGTTTGGGCCTATTTATTAAAAATTTAATGAGCTCGAATGCAAAAAAATAAAAAACAAAAATAAATAAAAAAAAATAGTAAACTGAGTACGAACGAGTTCTTATCGAGCCAAGCTCGAGTCTATTCACGAACGGCTCTGTTCATTCGCAGCCCTAGTTCTTGTTAAAGAGAGAGTGTTGCCCTTAGTCTGTTCGTTAAAGCTATTCGAGAGGTGCTTTTGTAGTAGCTGGTTTCAACTATCGTATCTTGGGAGACAGACACCGACGTTCCTCCAGCACCCATTGGCGAGGCGGTGAATCTATTTTAAGGAAACTGTGTATACCACAAGTTTCGATTTGCTTCATTTCGTGTCATTTGTTCTTTAATTTTTCAAAATTAATTTTACCTTGATGAATTCTAATCTATAGTTATCCATATTAATAATTTGTTCTATTGGTGATTTTGTTTATGTGAGTTTCATGATAATCTAATTCATTCATGTATTTTTAGTTTTGTAATTTATTTTGTATTTCATTCTTTAATATAAAAAATAAAAATAATAAAAAACAAGATTGTTTTGTCATTTATATTTAATTTTATTTTATATATTTTTCTAGTATTATTATTAAAATTTGCCAACAAATATTTCTATTTATCCTTATTTTTAATTTAAAATTGCTTTTGATTTGTCTTTTTTTTTTTTTTTTATTTAGGTAACTTAAAAGTTTACAAATACGCATATATGTTTCTATTTTTTATTTGAAAGTGGATAAAAGTATCCATATGTCCCACTTTTTCATTGAAAAGTGCACATAAAAAGCATATCTAACACTATTTTTTTAAAAAAATGCTTTAAACCTCTAAATTGTGAGTTCTAGAAGAACTCTAATTTGTGGGTCTCAGTGTTTGATTTGATGTTTTGGCCTTTATTTTATTTTTTTCTTTTTTTTTTTAGATTGTCCCGTCACTAGTGCTCTTATTAGAGCTCTATTATTAAAGCTCTTAATCACCACTGATTTTTTTAATTTGCAATGATGATGGTGATAAGTTGTGGGGGTAGTCGTGGTCGTGATGATGAGTCAAGGGCAAGGCTAATAGTATAGGCTTGGAAGGTTCCATCTCGATGTTGTATGTATATAGATGAGAATAGGGACAGGGGACACACACGTGGTAGATGACCAACACTTTCATTACGATTCTCCTTTTTGGCAAATGACATTGCTTAGCTTTGCTACATGTGCTTAATAATAGCTAAGACATTGCCGCTCAACCTTTTTTCTATCCTCAAATTTAAGGGTAATTATGAATCTGTTCAACCCATCCAACTCAATCAAATCGATCCATCCCGATTGATTTCCCATCCAAACCAATTAAATCGACTCAATCTGATTGATTTTAGGTAGATGCATATTTTTCGGTGAATGGATGCGGATAAAATATTTCAAAATTTGCAGATACGGTTTGAATGGTGGATCAACCATCTCGTATCTGCATGAACCCGATCTACCTATAAATGAAGTTAAAAAAGAAAAAGAAAAAAGAAACTGCTAACAAGTAACAACATAGAGTTTAAATAATAAAATATATATTTTTGTAAAAATAGAAAATAATACCTTAAAAATATGCATGCATGGTGTCGTGATCTATTATAAACAAATAATACATATTTTTTAAATTATTAGTTATTGGAGGTTATAAAAGTTATGAATTATAATTTTAAAAAATATCCAAAATTTGTAAAGTCCAAACTGCCAAACCAATCGCATCCATCTGCTAACCCGTTCAATCTGCATTTGCCAAACTAGTGGACAGATGCATCTTGATTTTTTTCAATCCGCCTAATTTTTGAACTGATGGCGGATGGAATGCCACCCGACCCAACCTGATCGGCGATCACCTCTACTCAAACTCCTCTCATATCATATTGTTTGTTTATTGCTCAATTTTTTTCTTAAAAAAAAATAAAATAAAAATAAAATAAAATCGATGTCTTCTGAAAAATATGGGAAAATTTGTGATAATTCTCTTACCATAAATACTTTCTTCTTGACATTGCTTGGTTCTGCTACATATACTTAACAGCTAAGATGTTGACGCTCACCTTTCTTTCCATCCTCAAACTCCTCCTATATAGAGGTGTAAATTGGGCCCCGCTTGGCCCACTCGGGTATGGGCTTAGGTTGGCCCATGTCAGGCTGTCTAGGCTCTTGTCAAAATTCAAGCTGGGCCAGGCCGGACCGCAGACCATAAAATTAGGCCCAATCCCAGGCCCAAGGGTATTCTGGCCTTGGGCAGGCCGAGCCTGGGCTTAGCCTCGGGCTTGGGCCGGACTTGGGCTTTTTTTAATTTTTTTTCCATTTTTTCTATTAAAATTTTATTTTTTTCTACTAAAAATAACACTAGACCTTGGGTGGGTCGGGTTTTGAGGGGCCTTGAGTGGGCAATAGGCCGGGCCGGACTTCAAAATGACTGCCCAGGCCCAAGCCCAGGGTCTCGGACTGGGTTCGAACTCGGACCTAATCGGGCCGGGCCCATGCCGGATAGCAGGCGGTCTTCAAGGCGTGGGCCATTTTTACACCTCTACTCCCATATCACATTGCTTGTTGTTTACTGCTCAGTTTTTCTTTTTTTCTTTTTTTTTAAATCAATCTCTTCTAAAAAAATATAGGAAAATTTGTGCTAATTCTCTTACAATAAGTACATAGTATTAGTTAGGAGAATAAGAGGTCCATTAAATTTTAAATTTTGGGAGAAAATGTTCTCTTTTTCTCTTGACTGAGTACACTTTGTTTTGACTATTTTATCATAAGCGACATCTCCATTTTCTTTGTCAACAGATTTGCAGAACAACGCCATCCATTGTTGAACCTCTTCTTCCACCCCCTCTCTTCAACGTCTCTTTCACCATCCTTTATCAACCATTACCTGATAGGGAGTAAAAAGGCATTGACTAAAAGAAAAATTAAAAATTTTGTACTTTTTTTGTGGTTATTTATAAGTTTAATTTAATTTAGAGTCTTATTAGAGAGGGAATAGCTCATCTCCATATTACTATCTTCTATGGCCCTAATAGCCCTAATTTCCATATCAGGTAAAAAAAAAAAAGAAAAAAAAAACAAACTTACCCAAAAAGGAAATTAGGGCCATTAGGGCCACAGTTTTTAAGGCCACAAAACATTTTTCTAATCCAAATTTCATTTTATGAGCCCCACTGTAGGTTCATAATAGTAATTTCATCTGGTCAACCTCATAGTGAATGCAAAAAATTAATTTTATCAAATATTAATAAATAAATAAACAAATTATATTTTATTTTATAAATAGATGATTTAAATTTAAACTCAACTACTGACGATTTTAAAAAAAAAATGTAATTTTTACTTGCGTCTAGTAATGTCCAATGAAATTAATTTTTTGCACAACTTATCTTTACTAATGGACCTATGAGATGAACTGTTCGAATCATCATTGTTAGTCTATAGTCAGAAGCCCACAAAATAAGATATAGAAAATAGTAATATGGAGGGAAGTCATTCCCTATTACAGTCTTCTTATTTTTGGCAACTTATATGAATATTAGGTTTTTACATTGTAATCTTTAGTTTTTGAGAATATTACTAAGGTTGTGGCCAATTTTGTGAGATTAGAGTTTCGACCATTGTGTTCTTCTTCCCTTTTTTTTTTCCTTTTCTTTTTTTTTTGGGATCATTTCTCTGTACATTTCTGATTTTATGATCAGTTAAATTATTGAACGATTTTTTTCAATCAGAAGAGAGGAACCAATGCTATTGAAATACAACATCTATAATAAATAAAATAATATATCTGGGTTTCCAACCAAGTGAGTTTGTTTCAATCAGAAGAGAGGAACCAATATCTCAATTCAAAAGAAAGGGACAAAAAAAAGGAACTGTCTAAGCTCACATTATAGATTATTATCTCCACAACTTCAGCATTTGCATTTGCACTTGCACGTACATGTCTAAGAATAACAAGTCCACAGTCAAAAAAGCAAAAAAGAATACCTTTGCAGCGACCTTTTTGTTGCCAATTTTAGTGTGTATCATATAAGCATAGTAAATGACAGTTGCCCCCTTAGGCAGATTTTTAATCTATATGCAATGTGAAAGAGACCATTACGGCATCAGGCAGCACAATTTTTGTACTGTGTAGCAATCCATTCTCTTACCTCTTGGTGTAAACACGAAGATACGGCTACCTAAAAGATCTCTGGTGATGGGTTCTTTCTACAAACTCTCTGGAGCCCATATTTCCAACAACTTCCTCTTGCCATCTCTACATTGCATTGAGCCAGCCAATCTGGAGGGAAGAAAGGACTTCTACCAAAAGTCAGGTTATTTGAAAGAGTATTCAAGGAAGAGTGTTAAACTACCCAAATTTTTAGCAAGGATAAAGGTAAATTACCCCAAGGGCAATGTTTGCATTAATAATACAAACTATTTTCCCTCTTGAACTTCTACCATCAGGCATTGCATATCCAACCAATTCAGTGACAAAACCTTTCCCACTATAATGATCAGCAATGCCTCTCTCAGCTATCACAGATCCCAAAATAAAGATGACCACTGAACTCATATAGTGACAAATAAGAAGGCTTTGACCCAAGACAGTCAACGGAGAATAATTGCATAATTGGGAAAGAATAAAGATTCAGAAGGTGACCTGAACTTCCAGCCGAAACATGCTCTCATAATGAAATGGAGTATGAAGACTCTGATAACCATTGGGCTTTAAAGAATGTAATATAATCTTTCATCTGTTACAGAAAGCAAACCAATATGTCTCGATAAATCAATTATTAATAAAAGCAGCACTAGCCAAGAAATCTGAATATAGAAAAAGCAAGACACATACAGATCGAGGAATAGGAGTCCAAATTCCATGTAATAGCCAAAGAACATGGTAACGCATCTGCCAAAAGGCACATTTATGAGAAGCTATGTTGTATACCATAATATTACGAGTCTCTTTAGCGGAAAACTGGGCAATTATTTCACCATGCAAAATCTACCTGCTGTGCAGTACATAAAGGCCCAACTCCAATGCATGGCTTTGGTTTTATAATGATCCGAAGCTGGTAATCCAAACAAATTAAAGTGTGTAATGAAGCAAATAGGTAAGATTATGCCCAATTAACTGTTCGCAAGGATAAAATATTAACACATCTCTTAAATATTTTAAGCTCTGTGACCAGCCTATTCCATCTCAATTTTGTCTTTTATCAATACCAGTTTTACAGGAAACCAAAAAAAAGAAAAAGGAACCCCCAGATTTTACAATTCCATCTCAATTTTGTCTTCTCTCAAATTTTACAACTTCCTTGTCCAAAATTTTCTTCCAAATTTCACCCCCTCACTAATATTATATATAATACCACAACCTTACATTTATCTTTTCTTATTGGGTTAGTTTCACTTTTATCTCCTAAACTAAATAAAAAAATAAAAATACAACCAATTAGGCCTCAAATCATTTCCCTTTTCAAACCATATTCAAACATAACATTCAAGAATTTGAATGCATTTTGAAATCATACATACTACAAACAGACTTGACTAACTCATGCTCAACAACTAAGGTCTTTTTTCCTCCGGTTAAGATAGGGCTAGTTGGAGTGACCTCAAGTACTTTTGGCCTGTTCATGAATATACCATTACTTCAAGATATCAATAGCATACTTTCTGAAATATGAGGGAACATGAATACATCTGGAATTATACATATATATATCCATAGTACATATAGAGACAGAAATGAACGAATGAATTTGAACACATACGGGAATTAGCGAAAGAATTGAGGTGAGTAGATGACCTCTGCAATTGCTGTGAGCTTCAATGCCAATTCTCTGTAGAGAAAAAAAAAAACACATAAATCTTAGGTCTTCAAGATTGAGAGATCCAGAGAGAGATTGAGAGACAGAGAGAGAATGAGAAATCTACAGAGAGAGATCCATAATTGTGAACCATGATGGCGAGCGCGAGAGAGAGGTAGGGCATGCGAGAGAGAGAGAGAGAGAGAGAGAGAGAGAGAGAGAGAGCTGGAGCAATTGAATAAATTGGGGGAACAAATTTATATATATATATATTAAGAAAAGAAACAAATTGGGAAAAATAAATTAGAAATACAACTAAAACAACGTAGTTTTACATCATTACCTCATTCATATTCCCCACCAATAGCTAACAGAACATAAAGAATCTTCATGTTACTGGTGAAGTGACTCCAGTTTGCATGAAAAGTGCAATGTTATTGAAATAAACTGAGGAACAACTAGCTACTAAGTGAACTCCATTTCAAATTTTATGCAAAAGGCAACTAGAAAATGCTATGAAAGTTGATTAATCACACCTTTATTCAGTTTCCATTAATGAAAATATTAAATACATTCCCATTTGATAGAGGCTCCTTTTGGCTCAGAAGGATGCACCTTTCGCTGTTTCCTGCTGATCCACACACCTAGAATTGAAAGCCTTACAAATCTATTTTACCTTGATATATGCGTGTTCTAAGAATAGCCCAGTTATAATAGTAGTTGTTTTTGTGAAAATAACTCAAGTGCCTTGATTTTTATGAAAATATACCATTAAAAAAATTTTAAAAATCAATTCCAGTGACAAAACGATACACTAACTGGTATGGAATTCATACCCGCAAGGGTTTAGCTCAATTGGTAAGTCTCAACTTTGCCCGATATGTGAGGCTACACATATTCCGGGGTTTTACTGGGTCTCACTGAAGGTGGAGTCAAGGGTTCTTGTTATCAAAAAAAGAAAAAAAGAAACTGGTATGGAATTCATAACTTTCTCTGCCAACCACATATCTAAGCAAAGAAATATAGAGACATTCTCAAGGTAGAAATATAGGCTCATTTGCACAAGTAGCAGCTCTAGGACTTGAACCAGTGAAGTAATGGCAGTTACTTGTTATGCAATAAATGAGCCTATATCTTTGGGTCATAAGCAGTAATGCAATAATCCTGTAACATAAGCAAAAAAAAATTTAATTTTAGATTTGAAGAAGAAATTAAACATCTTGCGCAATTTAGAAGAAATAAATCCTTCTTTCAAGATTCTGAGCATATCAATTGAGAACACAATACCGCCACTACGTTTCATAAAACTAAGAAGAAAGCATAGCATTAACTGAAAGAATAGCTAATGAAAACAATTCAATTGCTTTCCTGCCATCTTGACTTCCTACCTCTCTCTCATATATATAAATATACATGTATGTACATTTGTTTTCTTGTCAAATGCTTAATTCTATCTATGACAAATGCCTTACACAAGTTTAAGATTTACACGCATGAAAGATATTAATGAAGCAAACATCTTTAACAAAGCTACGCTAATAGCATGAGTTTAATCTCCCTCATTAACATAGCACATTCCAAGAATAAAGCGATTTAATGAAAAAAGGATTGCCATCAAATGCATAAAATGATTTTCACATGACATAAATTAAAACACAAAAAGGAAACAGAAAAGGTATACAACCTTTAGAAGGGTAAAGTAGAAATCTACCGTGGCCACTTGAATGACCACCACCACTGCCACCAAGGCAACTGACGCCACCGCCACCACACTCATGTTAAGCTGCACTTGCTCTGCCTCCACTTCTACTCAACTTCAAGTTTACGTTCATCACATGAGCACAAGCACTACCATTAACAATACAATGCCACCTGAACCACCTAATGCTGGCAGTCCTTCCGACAGCACTACCACCATCAAAGTTGCATGCCTTCTCTACCTTTAAAGAGTGACACACTGTCTACTAGTGATGAAGGACAACTTAGTATAGATTAAAACATGGAAAATAGGACTAGGCTTTGTAAAATAATGGATTACAAGAGATACGTTCAGATTATGATGATTAAGGCCAATTTGACCGATTTGAATGAACAGAAATTCAGCAAATAGGAAAAATAAAAGAGAAAAGTACCTTACTCCGTACGGGCCGCTTGAGTTCCACACTCGAGTTTGTAGAAGAATTCAGCAAATAGGAAAAGAAAAAAGAAAAGTACCTAACGATTTAAACAGGAAAAACTTTCATTACAACTCTTAAATCGCGTAACAAGGGGCCCATTTCATAGAAACTACAGTACACAGATTCCTAAAAAATTCCTATAACCATGACTTTCTAAACTCCTACAACAGCATACCTAGTACTAGTCAAGGATTTAAAATATATATACATATATATAATAAAATAGAAGTTTCGCAACCAAAAACGTAGCCCTAACTAGTAAAATCACTAAACAACCATATACTATAACCAATGGATTGTGAAAAAGTCCCTTCTCCTTCTTGTTTTTCCAACATCAACTAGAATGTAGAAACTAACAATATAAGTTGCAAAATCAAACTCTTAAGATTTAGAAAGCAATGGACTTTGAACTCTCAAGACTATCCACCTATTGTAACATACAAACAAAAAAAAAAATTCTTGGATCAGCATTCGAATAATTTTAAATGAGACTTCACATGTCTTTGATCACTCTCTAAAAAACATAAATGACTGCACTATCCGTTGGGTTAAAGATCTCACCCCAGCTTTAAAATTGAAATCATAAGTCTGAAACTTGAAAGAACATATGGCAATAGATTATTACAAAGAAGAAAAATCAGACATTATCAGATTTTGTGTTCTTGGCTGCAGGGTCTAGAAGCACAGATGTGTTTAAAACCTAACAAACAAATTATCATTGCATCGAGAAATGAAACACTCTAACCAACAAAAGAAAGACATTTTTTTGTCTTTGGGAAACATACCCCCCATATCCGAACAAGGACTTAAACCTTACACCTTTTAGCAACAATAGGAGATTCCACACTAAAGCTAACAGATTATGCCAATGTTCGAACAATACCTAAACTAGTAGATAGTTAATTACATGTCTACAATAGTATACTCGAACAATCATATGACTAAAATGAAATATAAAGCTCTTGTCAAGGAAAGAAATTCAAGCTATAATCATAACAAAGATATTAACTATACAGGCATAAAAAATACATGTGAAGAAAGAAAGAGATAAAAAGAAACAAGAAAGAAAAAATGAGAAGTAAAAGAAGAGAACCATATATAGAATGCCAGCATGCTATTTAACATCCCTGACCAATGACTAAGCCCCCAAGACCATGTAGCAATACGTCGATGAAACCTAGCAGTAATTCATTTAATTACACAAGATCACCTAATAAATGTCTTGGTCAAGTTAATATTCTTTGGCAAGGAAAAGCATTTAGGGACAATAGGGATATAATACATGACTCAAACACAAGGGAGGTGTTTTAGGTTACATAAATTAGTTTAAAATAGAAGAAAAAAAAAAAAATGATGACTTCTTGCAAAAATACAGTTATTAGGTTTGGACGGTACCAAAAGTGACCCTAATAAATACTTCAATTGCAAATTTAATGAAGCAAAAGAATATAGGCTCCAAATATCGTTGAAATTGAATTTTAGGTTTACGATGGTAGTACAATGATTACTACGATTCTATTCATACTTTATGTTTTACTAGTCATTGGTATAAACTATTCAAACAAATCTTATTAAATATGCATAGGAGGAATTAGATTTTATATGAATGTCCATACCAATACTATATGAAAGATCACACGATACTTTGAAGTAAGCAGAGCAAAAAAGATTTAGAAAACAGTTGACAATCAACCTGGGTATTATAAGTACAAACACATTCATTTACTAAAACAAAAAGATCAAAACTTGAAAATAAGAAGGAAAAAAAATATACCATCTTCTTCCTATGTATGAAAATAATAGGGATGAAAAGGAGTAGAACCAACCTGTGTCATCTAGTGAATCTAACTAAATCTGAGTCAACCAAACATTTTTTTTTCTTTTCTCTTTTTTTAATAATGTCATCATTGACAACTACTAGAAAGAAACAAACATATATACTTGGTTGGTTAGAAATATGACGTGTCACAAAAAATAAAGATTGAAAGGAAATGAAAACAGAATTGATTTTAAATTTGGTACAAACAAAATGAAATATTAAAGTAGAACTGCATTAAGAAAAGAAAAGAAAAACACTAGTGACGAAAGAGAAATAGCGGAAGAGAGAGAAGGTACATAGATTACAATTCAAATCTATTACAGCAGATCAACAGCCTTGTAGGCCAAATGCAATCTGATGCTTTGTCAACCTTTGATGTTAGGGGCTCAAGTCTCCTTTTGTCTTCCCAGCCGAAGAAGAAGAAGAAGAAGAAGTAAAAGCGATGAAGAGAAGAGGTCTATTGCTTTGTCATTTCTACAAAGCAAGTACATGACTGAGATTCTAAGGAAAAAATACAGGAAAAAGGGAAGTGCATCAATGATTTGTTGACAAAGAAATGCAGGTTATTGGCAATAAACAGCTTCATTTCTGAGAAACAAGAACAGAATTATAAAATTCAAACAATATTCACGATGAACATATACTAACAAATCTTACGTTGACATGACGTCACTTCTACATTTCTATCCTGAGACCCTTTAAGAGGAAATACAAAGCATCCTAAACCCTATTATTCAAGTCTTCAACTTGTTTAACTTCATTAATACATTAAATCTTCTTTCTGATTATTATCCAACCATGTTTTTTAATATATTTCATTCACTCATCATTACTTTGGCACCCACCGATAGTAAAGATAACGTAGGTTTTTGATTGGTCACAGCCTTTGCAAATGCATCATCATTTCATCACCGCACCAAAGTTTTGAATTACGTTCTTACTTAGAAACTCAATAAGCTCAAACAGGAAGTAAAATCAATCATATTAGAAATGACACATTGTTGATGTTACAAAACTATTTCATTGCAAAAGCCATATATAAATTTAATCAAACAGGAAATAAAATCAATTAAACATATCATAAATGACACATCCTTGATATTAAAAACCATTTCATTGCAAAAGGCATGAATAAGCTTACAACTGTTGAAATTATTACACCAAGAGAGGGGAAAAAACATTCTTAACTAGAAGGAAGAAAAAACTAGAAAGGAAACAAATGAAACATTGAAATGGAGACGACACCGATTATTTTCCAAAGAAATGCCATCAAACATTAAATATGGTTTCCATGCATGGATGGATGAAAGCCGATGGACACACTTGTATATTCTCAATATCAAGAGGACGCAGCTTCAAATTGCAAACCTTCCTAAAACTTCTATCCTTGAAGTTATAGGATATGACTTGACAAGATAGGTAGAAGATCAAGCATAAATCCCCTTCAACTTCTCCTCCAAGGAAGCAAAGCACTTCGACTTCATACGTTATCCCTGGAAAAGTCAATGCACCCATCTCAAGGTCAACACGATATTTCACAAACCAGTGAGAATAGTCGCTCTCCAACCCCCACACATCAAACTGATTACCCCAATTTTGAATAGATTCAATGAACAGTAGATGACCTCCAGACTCCCCAAAATAAGCTGGGAACTTTGTGAGACTATATGGCATCGGGAATGGGAAGGATTCATTTCGATTAATATCATAGGCTATTGATGTTTCTGAGTGGCGACGAAGCCAATGGATCCTACCATCAGAGAATACACCATTTGCAATTATCATATCCGATGGGTAAATAATGGGTACAGAAATCACCCAAGTTTGAGTTTCAGACGAATATACAGCAATTCGGTATTCAGGGCTGAGGTCTCTTCTGGAAATGAGAGCAATTATTTTGTAATGAAGTGAAAGAGAGGGGTCAAATGCTAAGTTGATGGAAACTATGTGGTCGTAGAGACCCCCGTCAACAGGCCTAGGAATGGTGGAATATTGCTGGGTGGTGGGGTTGAGAACATAGCAACGGCTGTGATTACAACAATCCAAACCGGGCCAAGAGGAAGTGCAGAGCAATAAGCCATTACAGGACTTGGAAATAATGACAAGGTCGCGGTTATCGAAGAAATCGAGATATAGAGGAGCAATTGAACGGTTGTGTTTAACAAGACCATTGAGAGATACATGGTTGAATTTGATATTGTGAGAAAAGCGAGAATACCTTCGTAAGAAGAAAGAGGAAGGAGATTTCGGAGGAATCCAGCGTTGAAGAACGTAAGGATCCGAAATGAGAAAGCACCATCTCTTGGATACGGTCTTGAATCGGAATAGAGGTTTCGCCGGTAGGCGTATGAGGATCCGGCTGAGCAGATCGTCGTCTCCGATCACTTTTTCGGCGGCGGTGAGAGTGAGGTTGGCGGTGGTGTTTACAGAGAGACGGCGGCGTTGGCGGCGTTGGACGGAAGAGGACGCCATGGTGGTGGAGGAGGAGGTCGATCGGGAGGTGAGGCGAGGGAGAGGGAGAGGGAGAGGGAGAGGAGTAGGGTTAGGGTTAGGGTTAGGGGTGGGGAAGAAGAAGAAATAGGAAGAGTGGAGAAGGAGGGATTATACATAGCGAAGAAGAGAGCTTGGTGAGTATTCTCCAATCTGGCAAATTGCAATGCAAACTCCCACTCAGCTCTCAGCCCAGCTCTGATACATACATTTTTGCTTCTTTGCTAAGAGTCGTTAGCCTTTCCCTCCCCGTTTGAATTGGCTGATTTGAAAAAAATTAAAAATTAAAAATTAAAATTAATAATAATAATATTAAAAAAAATTCTGATTTATTACAAATTTTTTACTTCAAAATAAAATACCATTAAAAATGATTTTATTCACAACAATAATATTGTCGCATCATTCTAATTAAGTTTTTTATATGTGTTTATACTAAGGCCTGGTTTGGGACATTCAAAAAAATTTAAAAAGTCAAAAAGTTACTAAAAAAATTTAAAAAGTTATCACTATTTACCAAAAAAAATTAAATTTTACACACAATTTATTACGACTCAATCTAATGTCCCATAGATTGTTGCTAAGTTTTTTGGAAAAATTGCACAGGTGGGGTGTACAAATAACACAGTGTTGTTCGCCCCGTGAGGGCCCATCACTGGTCCCGTTTTGATAATCTGAACCGTGCAATGTGTAGAACTCGTCGAGTACTATATGTTTATAAAAATTTACGTTGATCGGATATCGTTAACTACATGATCAAAACAGTTTTGTATAAAAAAATGGATGATGTTATAGTTAACGGTTGAAAAAAAAAACTAATCCGATCAGATAGTCATCGATATCCAATCAACGTGATTTTTTGCAAGTATATAATACTCGACGAGTTCTACACATTGAACGGTTTAGATTATCAAAATGGGACCCGTGATGGCCCCCACGGACCGACCAGCACCGTCTAATGTAATACCCGAAAAGTAGGCAACCATTTCTTATCATCAATTCACTATGTCCTGAGGGTACGGTCGTACTGCCTACTATTCTTATCTTCTCCTACACACTAATTTATACAATTTTTTAATACACATTTTTTCATAAAAAGTCAAAAAGTTAACCTAAACAACCATATTTTTTTCCTCAATTTTTTAGTCCAAAAATTTAAAAAGTGCACTTATTTAGGACACTCAAACAACCCCTAAATACTTATTAACGCTGTCACATCATTCTTATTAAGATGATTTCATTCACAATAATAACATTGTTGCATTATTCATATCTATCTATCTATCTATCTATATCATCTCTTCATCAACTTCACCAGCATCACCATTCGGACCACTTATTTCACCGCCACCGAACTCTATTACTGTCACCATGAGCATCACTATCACCACCACCTTACAACACCAAACCCAACTCCTTCACAACCAAGTTCCATTACCACTACCATCAAGCTCAACAACCATCATAACCGCGAGCTCCGTCACCATCATCGAACCACCACCACTACCATCACCAACTCCGTTACCACCTAGAACCATGTTCCACATCATGTTATAAGTGAAGAAAAAGGAGGAGAATGAGGAGGAAGATGGAGGAGAAAGAAACAAATGATAAATGTTTCAGAATTTTCGAAGTTAGTTTTCAAACAAATTTCGCCATACCAAAACCGTCCATTACACAAAGAAATGAGAATGCAAGGTAGTGTAGGACGAAGTAGGAAGTGAGGTGAAAAGAATGGCGAAAGAATGAAGTAGAATCGTCAAGAATCAAGAAACATATGAAGTCCGAAAAATGGCTAAAAAAAAAGTTAGAAATGAAAAGAAAAGTCTTATTTTTTTTTTATCAACTTTCGGAGCTCCGACGGCATACAAAAAGAGAAAGAATGAGATGTGTGAGAGGTAATACGAAAACTAGGCTGTGAGATGAATCTAACAATGTAAAAATGAGGTGAAACAAAATTATAACGAAGGAGATAGAATGGCTTAAAGTAGTGGTTGGTAGTAGTGGTTTACTGGTAGGAAAAGGTGGATCTGCATCTTTCTTTTGAAATTTGGGGCCCAAATGTAATTTTTTTTAACTTTTTCCGTTTTAAATGTGACGGCAGGGGCAAAATTGATACAATTTCATAAACTTTAGGGATAAAATTGAAATTATTCGAAGTCTGTGGTGTAATTGAAAATTGAGACAAAGTATAAGGGTAAAAATGAGATTTTCTCAAATAATATATATATTTATATATAGATTAGAGCGCTGTTATTAGCACCCCATCAATTATTTTAGACCTTCTATATTTTAGCCTTTTTTTTATTACAATAATAACCTCAAATGAAATTATTAAAAGGGACATCAATAATTTTAGGGCATCCCATCTCACAATTAAGCTCATACACCTATTACATCATGAGTTAGGGTTTATGAGAGCATCCACTTCCATCACTACCCATCCATCTTCCCCAAATCCCACCTTCAAAATCTACTCACCCTCAATACCTTGAAAATCCTTTGGAGCAATATTTCAGCAGTAACGGTGGCAACTATTTGATTAACTACACTTCTCCGACAATGACAATGAGTGAAAGTTTTTTCGGTAACCACAACTGCATAAGCCGAGAGGAGCACAACAATAAAAACTTAAAGGAGGTTCATAACTTTGATAGTGTTCATAATAAATTTCTTGAAAAATAATAAAAAAATGTTTATCATTTTTTCAGGATTGAACTCCCGAACATATGACCAAAATTCGGGAACATAGGCCCGAATATTGTTCATTTGTTTGGGGAACAGGTAACTGAACATTTTTTATTTGTTTGGGAACAGATAATCGAAACTTGTAGAGATAGCATAACCTAGAAAAATGGAATTTTGAATCAACAACGAAAAATCCTAAATTTATTTTCTCAGGTCATGAATAAATATGTGGAGATGAAATAATAATCACCTTCATAGATTTTGTTAGGGTTTTTGCGAGAGAAGCTTTTTGGGATGTGGGGGTGTGTATTCAATGTGTGAAATATTTGCACAAGGATAATTTTGGTATTATTTGGGGAGATAAAAAAAAATTTAAGGGTTTTAAAATTTATAAATAGGGCTCCAAAGAAATGGAGGGTCCACAATAGTTGATGGGATGCTAATAGCAGCACTTATATTTTATTGACTATTTTTTGTTTTGTATGGCAAATATTTTAATGAGTTAATAGGCTTGTTTCTTAGCATTGCTTATAGATTATAGTACAAGATTTTTCTCTAGTTCAAATTGGATTAAAGAATGTTGTTAGGCCTCTATGGGCCCACCACAAAGCACGCATTGATAATCTGAACTATTCAATGTATAGAGATCGTCGAGTACTTCATCCTTGAAAAAAATTACGTTGATCAGATATCGATAACTATTTGATCAGATCAAATTTGTATCAATAGTAAGTACGCTTTTTAAAATAAGTTGTTGATACATATGTGATCTGACCAAGTGTCTATCGATATTCGATTAACGTGATTTTTTGCAAGAATGAAATACTTGACAAGCCCTACATATTAAATGGTTCAAATCATCGATACGGATTCTGTGGTAAGGCCATGGAAGCCCAACAACACTCTCCAATTAAAAAAACCTAACTAGAGAGAACCCTTACCCTTAAAAAAAATTCGTTAAAAGAAAAGAAGCAATCAATGCGTTTTCTATTTTGATGCAAGTGTAATCAATGCTCGTGTCTAAAGAATTGTTGAATGAGCCTTTCAATTACTCCTATTACTTTCTTTCAGTGTTTTTGTAGGTCATGTGAAGTGAAATACATATAAAGCTATAAAAATTTTGGGCCTTCCTTATTATGTGGCCCAATTTAATAGCTTGCCCTTGGGTTGGCCTCACTTTGTAGCAAATGAATTTTTGAAAATAATATCTTATTTATAAAGATAAATCAAAAATAATATTCTAAAATACATCAATACTTAAAAGATCTATTCTAGTGACAACACAATACACAAACTAGTATGAAATTTATATCCGATCATTGCTTGTTTATTGCTTAGCGGCTTTCTCTTCTTCTTCTTCTTCTTCTTCTTCTTCTATTTTTTTTTTTTTTTCCTTGAAAAAATTGGCCAATAGTCTTAGATTTTTGTGGCGAAGTTACGTTTTGATTTTTTGTTGATTATAAGGACACGTGGATGCTACTTTTTGGTTTGTGTTTGCACACTATCTTCTCAGTATACACCATTTTTTAATTTTTACAGTTGCAATTGTATCCCTCAATCAAATTTCCAAATATCCAAATTACCCTCATCTTTCTTCTTGAAAATTTGACAAAACCAAACCGACTTGTCATTTCGGTTTGTTTTTCAAAACATAATATTTGTTTCAATTTTGAAAAATTTTACACTGATACAAATCGAACCCACTGAAATATTATATTATATTTTAATTTTTTGACATTAGAAGATAAATGACTAATACAATAATAATAATAGTGTGGGACCTACACCACTTGGGACCCACACCCATGCAATTATTGTGTACAATATTTGTTAATTCATTTAGAGTCTCTATCATTTTTGATAATTTTTTCATAGGGAAATTCTACTATTCACACCCTTTAAAAGGGATGTATCATATACATCCCTAATTATGTCATTTTCATTTTTAGTTATGACAAATTTTCTTCTTTAATATTGACAATATTTCAGTTATGACTCTTGAGTTCTTTGGTTATGCCACATAAGGTGTTTGGTTATAACTTTTTTTTTTAATTATGACTCAGAAAGTATGGAGTTATGTCATTTTATTCTTTAGTTATAAGGTGTATATGATACACATCCTTTAAGAAGTGTGTATTGTAGTCTTACCCTTTTTCATATTTTTTTTAGATAAGATTAAAAAAAAAATTAAATTAAAAGAAAAAAGAAAAAAAAATGGAATGCTAGATATTCCCCTAGTAAACAAATGACACATCAAAAAATACTCAAGTTCGAGTTTTCGACAAATATATGGCAATTCAACAATCAAGATTGTGCCATTTTCTGGAACGGCCAACATATAGTGAAGTGAAACAGACGACTCAAATGCCAAGTTGATGAAAATTATGAAATTTCAATTTTTGTTTGGGAAGAGCTTTGTTTGGCTTTTTGGCTAATTTAGCTTGGCTAAATTAGCTCCGCTTGAGATTTTTTTTTTTTTTTGGCTTTTTTTGGTTTAGATGTGATAGTTGTGAGAGAAAAAAATGAAATGATTATAATTTGGATGTGACATTTTGCCTTATTGACTAAATTAGCCTATTTTGTCTTTTTGTGCTTATTTAATCACTTTAGCTCTTGCCAAATAAGGCCTCAGTCATCTCCATTGCAAGGCCTAGGAATGGTAGAAAATTTCTTGGTGGTAGAGTTAAGAACATTATAATGAGTGTGCTTAGAATTCATACCAAAACCAAGAGAAATAGCAAAGCGACAAGCCCTTATAGGAGTGGGAAATTTCAGCACCGTCGAAGTCATTGAAGAAATTGAGAGAAAGACGAGCACTTGAACACTTGTTCTTATTCACAAAACCATCAAGAGGTATGTTGTTGAACTTGATATTGTGGAAAAAGGGTGACAAACATGTGTATGTTCCTTTTTAAATTAAAAAAGAAGACAAATAAGGCTATTTATGCAATTTTTAAGTTAAAAATGAGATATTTGACCAAGATAAAAAATAGGGACAAATATTTGTGCATTATATGTGCACTATCTATGCTATATGTGCATTATCTGTGTATTTTTTCCATGCCCATAAGTTTAAACCAATTGTGAAGAACATAAGGATCCGAAATAAGAGAGCACCATCTCTTCGATACAACCTTGAATCCGATGCGAGGCTTCGGTGGTAGCTATATGAGGATTTGTTTGAGCAGATTGTCATCTCCAATGACCTTTTTGGCGGCACTAAAGTAAGGTTATTGTTTATAAAGAGGCGGCGGCGAGAGGAAAGTGTTCTGGAGGAGGAACGGCGGAGGCGGTGGTGATGGTAGTGGAGGTCGATCAGAAGTTGCGGCTAAGGTTATGAAGAGAGCTAGGGTTAAGGCTGGTGATGGTAGAGAAAAAGATATAGTGGAGAAGGAAACCATGGAGAAGGACAGGTGGTAGAAGAGAATAAGAGAGTTTCGTAAGGATTCTTCAATTTGGAAAATGGCAAGCAAATGCTTTCTCTCTTACTCAGACTCAGCTCAGCTATGATACATACATTTTTTGTTTCATTATTAAGAAACGTTGTTATTCTCTTTCCTCTCTATTTGAATTGGGTGAGTTAGAAAGCAAATAATAATAATAAATGTTATTTATTTATTTATTTATATCACTCGTTTAGATAATTAAAGAGGAGATAGATAAATAAATAAATAATTGTAGCTAAAATTTTCATCGTTTTTGCAATTATTTTTTAACGTTTCATATTTTTGTAATCAATTTTGAATTGATTTCCTAATTGGTGGATTAGAGTATGTGTACTTTGTGTTGGACAAACTTCACTGTATTTAAATAGATTAATTCTGTTTGTGTACTTAACAACAAACAGAATACAAAAGAAATAAAGGAAATGAGAGAAAAATGTTTGATTACAAAAATCAAACTAGAAATAAAATTAAATAAATAAAAACAGATTTTATTTTGTTACAAAAAATAAAATTAAAATCTGATTTAAATAAACAAATAAAACAGAAAAAATAAATTAAACAACTTACTTGATTAATTTCTTCGAATAATAATCTGATCAAGTCTAGTGTTCGACACTGTGTCCTTAAGATAAATTCGTCCTCTCCATGGTGCTATCAGACTATGGAGGTCTATCTCCCAGGATGAAATGATCAATAACAAATAAATGCAGCACTACAATTTATTTGTTCAACGAACACACTTAGTGTATACACTCTTTTTGACAGAAAAAATAATAGAATAAATGCAGCAAAATGCAGAGATGAAATTGCAGCAAGGATGGACGGAAATTGGAGTAGAAATCCAAATGAGAGACTGCCTATTTATATAGGTGAAGTGGTGGCTTGGTGGCTGCTAGTTTTGAATTAAACAGGTACAATACCTGTTCAATTTAAATTAAACAGATACAAAATCTGTAGGCACTGTTTGGTTTGAATTTTAAACAATTCGGATTTGAATTTGAACAAATTCGGTTTGGACATATCCGAAACTGTGCAAAATTTCTGAAAAGGTGCAAACCAAAGAATTTGAATTTAGAATTTGAAATAAAAACGGACAGATTTTATTTATAACCAAATAAAATAAAATTTAAATGTTTTTTGCCCAAAAGATTAATATTAGGCCGGACAAGCCCAACCCAACCTCACACCACGCACCCGCGCCCAGGCCCAGCCTAGCCCGCCCGACAGACCGGCCAAACGGACGGCAACGGCGGCGCGCGCGTGTGGTGATTTTTGGGTCCAATGGGTCTAGCTCATTTTGCCCATAACCTCCCTCTCTACAAAACTTGGATACCCCTTAGGGCACACCCCAAGTTCCAATCCCATGCCTTAAAAACCCATTCAAAACTTCCCACCAAATCAATGTGGGACAAGCCATTTTCAAACCTTAAAGGATTTTCCACCAAACTCCATTTCTATGGTGCACACTTTGGCTTTAATTTCCCATTCACTCGATAATAGTTTTGAACAACCAAACATACCATGTGAATTACAATGCGGTATAGAACGCGTTACCACTTTAACTCGCCAACTTTGGCGTACGAGTCCCACCTAAATAATAGACCAAAGTTAGGAAAAATTCTGTTATATACCCAGATTTTTCCAAACCATTTCTAACAACTCCCCACATGAATGAAATTTGATGACAACGGAAATGCAACAATATGCAGAATTTGTTGAAAGAGTATAAGTCAAAAATATCTTGCATCAGGATAGGTAGCTTTCGGCCTTGAACCTTCCCTAGTGATAACCTATCGGACTTACTAGCTAACCAATGGACGCGATGCCTTGAATTGTTCAGCTGTTTATGTAAGCCAAGAGAATAGATTTCACACAAAATATCTTCTAACACATCGTGGTTCTCGCTGTTGTGTTCATTTTGGCCTTAAATGCTCCTGGTTTTCATGAGTGTTTCTAGAGAATTTAGCCTCTCTCATTCTCATAGAACCGGCCCCAGTTCAACACTCACATAGGTGATTCTTATTGTAAGTATCTCTTTATACTTGTCTTGATTTTTATACCTAAATCAAGATATAAGTAATCATTAAAAACAAAGCTTATCCTTATACCCCTGTAGACAACATATATTGCAGATATCACTCTCACCATAGGAATGGGTAGGGAATTTTAATCCCTTGGTGATTTCTGGCGAGCCACACATAACTTAGTTGCCCCTTTGAACTTAGTTCTTGGGATCTCCAGTCATATAAGTAGGGTTATCATTATGATGACTCTTATGTAATAGGCTTTAATCTCATCCCATTCGATGAACTATACACTAGCTCTTTTGTCAAACCTTTTGTTAATGGATCCGCAATATTCTTTTTAAATTTTATATAATCTATTGAGATTATTCCATTTGACAACAATTTCCTAACGGTATTATGTCGACGACGAATATGTCGTGACTTACCGTTATACATATGATTCTGTGCCCTGCCTATTACAGATTGACTATCACAATGAATGCAAATAGCTAGCACAGGTTTAGGCCACATTGGAATGTCTTCTAAGAAGTGACGAAGCCATTCTACTTCTTCTCCTGCTTTGTCTAAAGCAATGAACTCGGATTCCATTGTGGATCGTGCGATGCATGTTTGTTTCGTGGACTTCCAAGTAACAGCAGCGCCTCCTAGAGTAAAGACATATTCACTAGTGGATTTTGAATCTTTAATATCCGATATCCAATTGGCATCACAATAACCTTCGAGTACTGTTGGATATCGAGTAAAGTTCAAACCATGATCACGAGTAAATCTTAGTCTTTTTAAGAACAGAAACTTCAACTTTTGCCAAACACCCCCACACTTTTAAGTATTTGTAGGAAGGTGGTCGACCTTTCTACAATTCATAAGGAGTGTTGTTGGTTTTCTTGTGGGGTATTTTGTTAATAACATAATTAGCAGACAATATTGCTTTCCCTCACAAGTTCTGTGGTAAGCCTGAACTTAGTAACATGGCATTCATCATTTCTTTAAGGGTTCTATTCTTCCTTTCAGCAATTCCATTTTGCTGAGGAGAATAGGGTGCTGTAGTTTGGTGAATAATGTCATGTTGTGCACAAAATTCATTTAATGGCGCATCATATTCACCACCCCTATCACTTCTAACCATTTTAATGGTTTTACCAAATTGTTTTTCAACTTCTGTTTTGTAAAGTTTAAACATTTCTAAGGCTTCATCTTTGCTTCTAAGTAAGTATACATAACAATATCTTGTGCAATCATCGATAAATGTTATGAAAAACTTTTTGCCTCCTCTAGTTTGAACAAATTTAAGATCACATACATCTGTATGAATTAATTCTAGAGGTTTGGTTTTCCTTTCAGCCGATTTAAATGGAACCTTAGTTAGTTTCGTTTCTACACAAATTTCACATTTATGATTAGGATTAATTTCAAACTTTGGTATATAATCTAAACCAATTAATCTACACAAAGCATCAAAATTCACATGTCCTAATCTACCATGCCATAAATTTGACTCTAGAATATAAGCAAAATATGTGTTATTCTTATTCATAGCAACTTTCGATACAACTGTCATTACATTTAATTTGAAGAGACCATCACTCATGTATCCCTTACCAACATACATACCACTCTTTGATAATACAAATTTATCGGACTCAAATACAAGCCTAAAACCATTTTTACTTAACAAAGAGCCAGAAATCAAATTCTTCCGGATGTCAGGTACATGCAGTATGTTGTTGAGGGTCAGTTCTTTCCCTGATGTCATTTTCAAGATCACCTTTCCTTGTCCAGCCACAGTAGAAGTAGAAGAATTTCCCATGAAAAGTTGTTCACCATTTGCATCCTCATTGTAGGTAGTGAACATCTTTTTTTCCGCACAAATATGACGAGTTGCCCTAGTGTCAACCCACCATTTCTTGGGATTTCCAACCAAGTTAGCCTCAGACACCACAGTAAAGAGGTTGATGTCATTCACTCCGTCGGAGATGTAATCTAATTCAGTTACATTGGCCTGAGTGGTAATCTTCTTGCTTGTGCTTTTGCAATCCTTCTTAGGGCGACGACAGTCAGAAGCTCGATGTCCAGTCTTGCCACAGTTATAACATTTTCCTTTGAACTTCTTGTTGCCATTGATGTCGCCTTGTTTAGGACCATCTCTAGTAAACTTCCTCTTTTTGTTATGTAGTTTGTGAACTTGTTCAACCACATTAGCCTTGGACTCAATGGGATTTTTCCCATTCCTCTTTTCGGCCTTACGGTCATCTTCCTTAATTCTCAGTCTTACAATAAGTTCATTTATGATCATCTCTTTGCGTTTATGTTTTAAATTATTTTTGAAATCTTTCCAAGCCGGTGGTAACTTGTCCACTAAAGCAACGACTTGGAAAGAGTCGCTAAGAGACATACCTTCTGAATGAATATCATGCAAAATTATTTGAAAATTTTGAACTTAAGATATTACCGTTTGGGAGTCTACCATAACAAAATCTAGAAATTTACCGACAACAAATTTCTTCGTGCCGGCATCCTCTGTCTTGTATTTCTTCTCCAAAGAATCCCACAATTCTTTTGCTGACTTCAGAGGACTGTAAACATTATACAACATTTTGTTAAGGCCATTAAGGATGTAGTTTCTACACAGGAAATCTAAATGTTTCCAAGCATCTACAGTGGCAACAACTTGCCGATCACTTTCACCCTCTTTAAGTGCTGGAGCCTCTTCACGGAGAAACCGAGCCAAATTAAGAGTTGTAAGATAGAACAGCATCTTCTGCTACCATCTCTTAAACTCAGTACCGTTAAATTTTTTCAGTTTTTCTCCATGATTTATTGGTACTTGAACATGGTTCTGGATAGGGACCGGAGTTGGTGTAACAGTTGCAGATTCAGTTGCAGTAGCCATAATATCTGATTACAAAAATCAGAAAAAATCAAAACACAAATTAATTTTCTAGTTACTAAAATCAGAAAATAAATTATAACACAAAATAACTTTATTTTCCTTGTTACTAAAACTAGAAAAATAAAATACCACAATAATTTTCTGTAACACCAAATAATATTCTGCAATTGTTAATGACACCAGTATATTACTACTAGTTGTCAAAGAAAATAGACAGTATATTACTACTATCTGTCAAATAGTTTATAAATACTATTTGTATTTTCCAATCAGAATATTACTTTGAAAACACAAAAAATTAAATACAATGAAGACACCAAATATGGTCTGTCTTAAGATTGTTGGACAAACTTCACTGTATTTAAATAGATTAATTCTGTTTGTATACTTAACAACAAACAGAATACAAAAGAAATAAAGGAAATGAGAGAAAAATGTTTGATTACAAAAATCAAACTAGCAATAAAATTAAATAAATAAAAATAGATTTTATTTTGTTACAAAGAACAAAATTAAAATCTGATTTAAATAAACAAATAAAACAGAGAAAATAAATTAAACAACTTACTTGATTAATTTCTTCGAATAATAATCTGATCAAGTAAAGTGTTCGACACTGTGTCCTTAAGATAGATTCATCATCTCCACGGTGCTATCAGAATATGGACGTCTATCTCCTAGGATGAAATGATTAACAACAAATAAATGCAGCATTATAATTTATTTGTTCAACGAACACACTTAATGTATACACTCTTTCTGACAGAAAAAATAATAGAATAAATGTAGCAAAATGCAGAGATGAAATTGCAGCAAGGATGGACGAAAATTGGAGTAGAAATCCAAATGAGGGACTGCCTATTTATATAGGTGAAGTGGTGGCTTGGTGGCTGCTAGTTTTGAATTAAACACGTACAATACCTGTTCAATTTAAATTAAACAGATACAAAATCTGTAGGCACTGTTTGGTTTGAATTTTAAACAATTCGGATTTGAATTTGAACAAATTCGGTTTGGACAGATCTGAAACTGTGCAAAATTTCTGAAGAGGTGCAAACCAAAGAATTTGAATTTAGAATTTGAAATAAAAACGGACAGATTTTATTTATAACCAAATAAAATAAAATTCAAATGTTTTTTGTCCAAAAAGATTAATATTGAGCCAGACAAACCCAACCCAACCTCACACTACGCACTCGTGCCCAAGCCCAGGCCCAGCCTGCCCAATCGACCAGATGGACGGCGCGTGCGTGTGTGGTGATTTTGGGGTCCAATGGGTCTAGACCATTTTGCTCATAACCTCCCTCTCTACAAAACTTGAGTACCCCTTGGGGTACACCCCAAGTTCCAATCCCATGCCTTATAAACCCATTCAAAACTTCCCACTAAATCAATATAGGACAAGCCATTTTCAAACCTTAAAGGATTTTCCACCAAAGCTCCATTTCTAGAGTTCACACTTTGGCTTCAATTTCACATTCACTCGATAATGGTTTTGAACAACCAAATATACCACGTGAATCACAACGCGGCATAGAACGCTGTAACAACCCTCGTACTGATTACCGCTAAACTACTGAATTAGCTACTGGTTACTGCTAAACTGAACTGATAATGACTGATAATTGAATTAACTGAAGTACTGAATGGACTGATTGAAATCGAAACTGAAAATTGAATAAGTTTATCTATTGAATTGCATATTGCATCTGTTTGATTGATTGATTATCTGTTTGAATTCATATGTTTAAACTGCTAATTGAAGGCCTTATCGGCGGCCGAATTAGGAACCGTTTAGAGTTTTGGGATCAGTAGAATATTTGTGATTTAATGGTATATTTAACTAAAATGTGATTAGGTATGATTAAATTAGATTAGAATAAGCCAATTAAAGAGTTTGCCTTAATTACAACTTTGCCATTGAGTGGACCTTTGTTTAATCTTATTCTTTGAGCCTTATACATGTAGACTAAACAATTCATCAGCTCTATCCCCTTGGTTCCACCGAATTTAGAGAGGGAGAGAAGGAGAGAGTGCATTCATTTTGTTGGATTGGCTTGGATGTTGGTAGAATTGGAGCATAGTTGACAAATTAAGCTTCCTCACTTCTTATCCTACACCTAAGGTAGATCATTCATCTCCTTATTGTTGTCATTGAACTAAGTCTTGCATGGTTTATGCTTCATTGTAAAATTAAGTCATGAATTAGTTCATACAAGTTGAATTAGAGCATAATTCAAGCATGCATGCTTGTATTGTTGATTCTCAAGTTGAATTCATGATGGATTGTACATGCATGCTCATGTTTCTATCAAAGTCCATGTTTTCATTTTGTTTTCCAACTATTGAGCTCATTAGAGCAAAATTTGAACCTTGAATTTTGGTTTAAAGCTCATGCATTGCATGTTTTAAATGGTTCTTGAAAATGGGTTTGCATGTTGGATTTAATTGACTCACCTTTGGGGCTTGAATTCACAAATTGGCTTTTGAAACTTGTTATTCATTGTTTTGGGATGTATTTTCCAGAATTTGGGCCCAAGAGGTCGAGAATTGAGTTGAGAATGCTTGGTTTGAGCTTGGGAGGCAAATCTGGAAATTCCATATTTGGCTTCTTCGCTCGAGCGAAGGATTCCTCGCTCGAGCGAGCACCCTTTATTCAGGGCTCCGCTCGAGCGAGCATCGAGCGTGGTATCGCGCGTAAAAATCCAACAACTAGTACTTTTACTGTTTCATCAGACCGCTCGAGCGAAGGATTCCTCGCTCGAGCGAAGCCTTTGATTTTGCAACCTCGCTCGAGCGAAGGAAGGCTCGCTCGAGCGAGACCCCTGTTTTCAGCAACTTTTGAAAAATGCCTTCCAACTGTATTTTTGCATCCTCATCTCATCCTAGGCATTCTTAGGCCTAGTTTAAGACATCTTAATGAGGATTAGACGTAGAACCACACCGAGGAAATTTAGGGATTTAATTATCATCCTTCCCGACTGTGAAACTTAGTGTGTGTTCTATTTGTTAACTGTTTAGGGTTGGCTCTCGGGGACGCGCTCTAGCTGCTATTAGCCCAATCTCTGTGAGTAACGATTGTGTAAAGATATGTTCAAAATGGTTATCTTTTGAATACTGAACTGAACTGTTTATTGAACTGATATTATTTACTGAATGAATGTATGTCCTGTATTCTGAACTGTATTGTGGCATCCTTAGCACTTACTAGTTACTGTTACTGTTACAGAGCTCTGTCGGTTCCCTTGTGGAACCATACTGTTTACTGATTGATGGCCATCATTACTATTGGGTCTGTTAAGACCCGGTCCTTTTGGACCTACTGTTTATAGGCTAATGGGTGTACCACATATGACTGATTGACTGAAATACTGAAAGACTGAAATACTGTTTAATGAACTGTTTTCATTACTGTAAGGACATTCTTGGGGTGTTTTTGTGTCCCCCATCGGTCTCCTTACTGTTTTGTACTACTGTATAGACTGTCTACTGTTTTACTGTACTGTTATCGAGGGATTAGGTCCCCGTACTGAATGTTTGTATATGATTGTATAGACTGTATATAGACTGTACTGTTCTGAACTGTATGAATGCATGAAAAATGTTTTTGGCATACAGATTTTCACAGCTCAATGGACACTAGTTACCTACTGTATTGGCTTCCGCCAGGCCCTGTACTCTGTTTAACTGTATTACTGTTCAGCAGGCCTTTGGTAATCTCGGATTACTGGCCAGTTACGGTGCTAAACCCATAGGGCCGGGTTTGGGTCGTGACAAATGCGTTACCACTTTGACCCGCCAACTTTGGTGTACGGGTCTTACCTAAATAATAGACCAAAGTTAGGAAAAATTCTGTTATATACCCAGATTTTTCCAAACCATTTCTAACACTTTGTTCCGTTTTTTAAATTAAACAAATGGAGATATGTGGGTCTATTTTTGCACTTTTAAGTTAGATTGAAGATATTTGACCAAATTAAAAAATAGGGACAGATATTTGTGCATTATATGTGCACTATCTATGTATTTTTGTCATCCCAATTGCGAGGCCTAGGAATGATGAAACATTCCGTGGTAGTTGTAAAAAATGTCATTATAATCCAAACTAAAGTAAAAGGAAAGCAGAGTAACAAGCCATTATAGGACTGGATACTTTTTATACCATTGGGGTCATTGACGAAATTGAGGCCTCGTTTGTAAACTATACATTTTAGTTAAAAAGTCACTATAAATTGTCACATCATTCTCTCTACTTTTTTATACATCTTTTCGAAAAAGGTCAAAAAATTACTAAAATAGCCTATTCCTAAACGAGGTCTGAGTAATTGAAGAGCTTTTGAACAATTTTTATTCTTTTCAAAACCATTGTTTAAGATAAGAGATATGTAATTGAATTTGATTATGTTGGAAGAGGGTGAGTTGTACTTGGGAAGGAAGAAGGATGAAGCAAATTTTGGGTGGTTCCAATCGAAAAGGACATGAGGATTGGATATGAGAGTGAGTAGTCCTATATATACAAGCTTGAATTGAAAAAATGGCTTTATAGGAAATCAAAGGTTCTATATAGATGATTTGTATAAATGTATATAATATACAGGAAACGCTCTACTTCAGTTCCAATTATCTTCTTTCTAGCCAATGGCAATGCTCACCTTTCAACTTAGGTCTAAAATATATGTGTGCTTAATTTCTAAAATTGCAGCTATCACTTTCCTCCTTCCTTAAACTACCCAAAATCACTGCTTTACTTCTCAACTGTTTTTTTCTTGGAAAATTGGCCCCACTAAATTGTTTTGTGGTTTCATGTTTTGAATTTTTTTTTTCCTGATTATAAAGACCAACAATGCCAGTTGTACGGAAATAGAACACACAAAACATATTGTGTCGCTAAGATTTTTTTAAGTATGATTCACACTACAATTAGAATGAATTTCAACTATATATACATTTTCTATTTACTTTTCTGGTGTCACATTTTTGTGCATTTAGTACTATGCGAATGCAAATTTAAGTTGGTAAATCTAAACATGGATGGCAAGAATAATATGACATATTTGTCTTTTTATGTGTATTGTGTGGAAAATAAATAAATAAATAAATGCTATGACTGTAACTATATATTTATGTTTTTAATAAAATTGATAATTTCGAATTCTTTTTTTCAAGATCTTTAAACCAATATTTCCATTTTCAAAATATATGCTAGGATCATTCTCAATTTTCAAAATATAGAGCCATAATGAGTCTCTACTTTAATTTAACAAAAAATCTCATTATCATTATAAGCCCATAAGCCTTTAGTGTCTCAATTATTATTTACTCATAGTAGCAAGTGTTAGCGTGAATCATGAGATTTGTATAGTTGTATTATTTGATTTTATTCTTTTTCCATATTTAGTCTATTCCTTATTTAGCTAGGTCATACTTGTAACCTTATAAATAGCCCCTCTCCTCAATGAGATGTATATGAAAAAAAGATGATTACTCTTTTATTTTGATTTGGTATCAAAGCTAAACCTAAAAACAAACAATTCTTCTATACACTTTTCCTGTTGTAGCTCGTGCCGTGTCTAGCCTTTTTTCTCCAATTGCCTATGTGTATTTCCCACAGCGATCTATTCTTTTGTTCTCTTGCTTGTGTGTTTTTCCATAACGAGTTATATCTATACAGGAACTCTTTGATCTCATTCCTTCTTCATCATGACAACTGAAGAGAAGTCCTTGGAAATCACTGGCGACAACACACAGGTCATTGTCCAAAATGAATCCTCCAATACTGTTCTGTTTGCATTTAAACTGAATGGCACCAATTATTCTATTTGGGCCCAAATGATGGAATTGCACGCTATTAGTCTAGACAAGTATGAATACTTGACTAGTAAGATTAAAAGGGCTGATGAAATCGATCCTAGCTTTCCAAAATGGTGGAAGGAGAATACCATAGTAAAGGGTTGGATAGTGAAAATGATGGAGTCCGATGTCCTCCGGCTGTTTATTGGTCTCCCCACGGCTGCTGCTATTTGGGTTGCGATTGCCCAAATGTATTATGATAGTGCAGATGCTTCTTAACTCTATGAATTGCGTTGTAAAGCCACCCGTATTAAGCAAGAAGGTAAACCAGTCCCTGTGTTTTTTGCTGAACTCCAAACTATTTGGCAGGAGCTCGATAAACGTCGTCCAATTTCTATGGCTTGTTTGGCAGACATTAAGACTCATCAAGATGAAATTATGCAGGATTGTATCTATGATTTGCTGGCTGGATTGGACAGTGTGTTTGATACAGTTCGTAGTGACTTTCTGCAAATCAAACCTCCATAGTTTGGAGGAATCCTTTGCGTATGTCTGTCGTAAGGCACAACGTCAGAATATTATGCTTGGTTCCGGCAGTACTAATGTTGTTGTTGTCCTTCCATCTACGACTATGGTCTCGATGGCACTGAGTTCTTCACTCGCTTGTGTTTCTTTATCCCCTGACATTGGAAAATAAAGATGGTCTGCAGTGTACTTTCTGCAATGGTACTCGTCATATTGTGGATACTTGCTTCAAGAAAAATGGCTATCTGAATTGGTGGGTGGACCGCCGTAAGCCAGCCAAGGGTACTCGTCGACCAGGCGTGGCTGTTGTTGCTGCTACGGGTGATGGGATTGTTAGTAGCTCTAGCCATTTGTCTGCTGTTGCTGGTGGTTCTAGCCACATGTCTGTTAGTACTAACAATTCTAGCCACTTGTCCTTTATTTTAGAGATCTCTCTCAAGGATTCCACCCCAATTGCAAATGATGTGGGCAAGGCTCTGATTTCGTTGAATGATTGTGAACTAGGTTAGATCATAGATTCAGGCGCTACTGATCACATGACTTATGATAAATCCTTATTTCAATACACAACTCTTCCTCGCCAGGATCAAGTTATTACTGCTAATGGAAATATTGTTCATGTGACCGAAGTAGGCTCGATCGCCCTCACTCCATCCTTATCTCTACATCATACCTTGCTCATTCCCACTTTATCCAACAACTTATTATCTGTTAGCCAGGTTACTGAACAGTTAGATTGTATTGTATTAATATTTCCTATGTTTTGCTTGTTTGAAGATGTCCAGTCACGGGAGATCATTGGGCGTGGTACTAAGAGAAGGGGATTATATTATGTGGACGATGTTACAACCAGTCGAGTTCTTCAAGTGCATGGGACTACTAGTGACAAGATTAAGAAGATCTGGTTATGGCATCGACGTCTTCGGCATGCTTTTTTCGGGTATTTGCATCATTTGCTTTCGTCTTTATTTCAGAATGTTAGTGACTCCAAGTTAAAATATAATGTTTATATTTTGGCAAATAGTCATTGTATTCCTTATCCATATTGAAAGTACTATCCCGTTTGCGTTAATTCACTCTGATGTATGAGGTCCATCTCCTATTACTACTCCTTTAGGCATTCGGTGGTTTTGTCACGACCCAAACCCGTCCCTATGGGTTTAGCATCGTAACCGGCCAGTAATCCATGATTACCGAAGGCCTGCTTAACAGTAATAACAGTAATACAGAGTAGAGGGGCTGGTGGAAGCCAAAACAGTAATAAAAGATGTACAATGAGCTGTGACAGTCTGTATGCAAAAAGACTTTTCATACATATTCACATTCAGAACATGGAAACAGTATATACATATGTATACAAACATCCAAGACAATGACCTAATCCCTATTAGAACAGTACAGTACAGGTACAGTCAGTCTATACAAAACAGAAACTGAAAGGGGGAATCTAAAACACCCCAAAGC
Organism: Camellia granthamiana; assembly: GCA_036172215.1. NCBI lineage: Eukaryota > Viridiplantae > Streptophyta > Magnoliopsida > Ericales > Theaceae > Camellia > Camellia granthamiana. The sequence continues at coordinate 152,553,710 of CM069906.1, forward strand.
AGCCTTGGCTTGGCAGCACTTGGAACCTCGCAGTGAGGCACGTTGGTTGGCTTGACAAAAAGGGAGTTTAACCCAATGCTCCTAGCCCCGATCCGGTGCTTGGACACCTACATATATATATATAAACAGTGAGCTAAAGCCCAGTGAATAACAGTTGTGTAAAGAGGTTAAGAATGAATGTCCTTTCAGTATTTGAAACAGTCATTTGAACAGTATATCAGTTATTCGATCATAGCAGTCATAAGTGGTACATCCAATAGCAAACAGTACAGTAGGTCTTAACAGACCAAACAGTCAGTTGATGGCCATCATATCAGTAAACAGTAGTGGTTCCAACATAGGAACCGACAGAGATCTCTGTAACAGTAGCAGTAACAGTACAGTAACAGTAAATTGCTATGGATGCCACGAATACAGTTCGTAAATAGGACAAACATTCATTCAGTAAGAAATATCATTTCAGAAAGCAGTACAGTTGGTCATTCAAGAAATATTCATGATTGAATATATCTTTACAACATTGTTACTCACAGAGTTCTGGGCTACAGATTAGGCTAGTGAGCGTCCTCGGATGCCAACCCTACACAGTTACACGTTTGGGAAACAATAACTTAGTCCCTAACTTGACTCGGTGTGGTTTTATAGCGTTATCCTCATTAAGATGCCTTAAACTAGGCCTAGGAATGCCTAGGATGGAATGAGGATGCAAAGATGCACTTTAAAACACTTTTCAATTTTTTGCTGAAACAGGGATCCCGCTCGAGCGTGGCTTTCTCCACTCGAGCGGACATGCAGACAAAAGAGCTACGCTCAAGCGTGACTTTACTCGCTCGAGCGTACTGCAAAAGTACTGGATGCGTGAAATTCACGCTCGACGGGCGCTCGACCCCCGCTCGAGCGTGAGACACAAGTCCTCGCTCGAGCGTGAATTCTCTCGCTCGAGCGGACTGTAAACACATGCAAAGTACTGGATACACGCATTTCACGCTTGAGCGTTACTTTCCCCGCTTGAGCGGATTGCATGAACTCAGAGTGTACGCTCGAGTGTGGAGTTCCCCGCTCGAGCGTGGATCCAAAATCTGGAATTTCTAGATTTGTCTCCAAGCATGGAATTCAACATTTAAAGCATCAAAATCGATCCTTTTGGGCTAATTTTCTGGAAAACACTTTAAAACTCATAATATGACATGTTTCAAAGATCAATTTGCAAAATCAAAGCCCAAAGGTAGTTCAATTGAACCCATTTCCAAACAAAACTTCAAGAACATGATGTACATGCAAAATGCATGAATTTAATCAACTTCAAAGCTTCAAATACATGGCCAAACAACTCAATCCTTCCAAAAACATGATGAATTCATGAACTATAATCAAAATATGGACATGCATGTAGCAATTTCCATGAAAACAATCTCAAAATGCTAGAACATGTACATGCATGCATGAATTCCTACTCAATTCAACATTTTGAACCAATTCTAGACTCTAATCACCAAACTTCCATGAAACATGCAAGATACAACTTAAATACAAGTTCAAGAAGATAATTCTCCTACCTTAGGTCCTCAATTTCAAGAATGGAAGCTCAATTATGCAATCTACTCTTCAATTCTTCTAATTTTTCAAGCAACACTTGTTGAATTCAACTTGTTCTCCTACTCTCCCTCTCTCAAACGGTTTGGTCTTGAAAACAAAAGGCTGAAATATGGTGTATGATCAAGTGTAATTCAAGCCTCAAGGTGTTAATAAAAGTGGCCCACTAGATGGCATTTTGGTAATTAATGCAACTAATGTAATTTAGCACTAATTAATCCAATTTAATCGTACCAAATCAAATTTCAATCAAATCTATCATAAAATCACATAAATTATAATTAGCATAAAACATTAATCGATTTTAGATTCAGCCGTCGATAAGACCTTCAATTTACAGTTCAAACTTAAAATATGAACAGATCAATTAACAGTCAAACAGATAGAAATGCGTTTAAACTAATACACTTCAATCAATCAGTCAGAATTTCAGTCAATCAGTCACTTAATATGCTTAATCATAGATTAGCACTAATCAGTGGTATTGTCAGTAAACAGTGGTGAGGGTTGTCACAGGTTTGTTATGTTTGTCAATGATTGTACTCATATGAATTGGCTATACGTAATGAAGCATAAGAGTGATGTTGGTCCTATTTTCCAAATGTTTCATTGCATGATCCAAACTTAATTTTCTCTTAATATCAAGGTTCTTCTTTTGATAATGGTGGTGAGTATATTAATTCTGAGCTGTCTCACTTCTTGCAACTTCATGGATTTGTTTACACCTATTTTTGCCAAGTCCTGTCGATAGGTGGTCCAGTTAGTGGAGGACACGTGGCCAAGTCTAGAGTGGATATCCAGCATCAGAGGATCAAGACCAACAGTTGAAAGTGAATTTTTACATGTGGGTCGACTAGAAGTGATGGAGCAGTTACTGGCAATAATCATGGAGTTAGTGGGCAACCTTTCAAAATGGAGCATGAAATGAAGTAGGAGTTTTTCTCTGTCAAGGAAAGGTTAAAAAGGCTTGTGGGCATGTGATAACCTGAAGGAGAGGCAGATCAATAGGTAGAAGTGAAGGTTTAATGTAATTAGAAGGCCAAGAAGCTAAGGAGCAATTGCAGCAGTTACAGATTGAAGAGATCATGGGGGCGTGGGAAAGGAGAAGTATAAAGGCCAAAGATTTTCAGAGAGAAAAGACATCAACAACAACATAACAACTTAATTTTTAAACTTAGGAGTAGTTGAGATTGTAATTCAGGAGTAGTTTCTATGATTGTAATCCGTACTTGTGGAATGAACATAGGTGATTTCAGTATGAAGTTGCTTTTGTTTATTTAATCTACCTTGTTACCATCTGTTGATCAAGAAAGTTTGTTTTCCTTCTTGTTTACTTTGTTGTCACTGTTTGATCCAAAGAAGTCCTTATTCTTTTGAGGCATTTGAATCAGAACTACAGTTGCTTGATTGTTTCTATTTAAGTTGTGTAGTTTGAATTATTGCTTGGTTGCTATTGATCCAACCCTAGCATAATTTTTATTAACAAGTTTGTTGCATGAAACTTCATGTACTAAAACTCCTGAATAGAATGGAGTTGCTGAATGTAAGAATCGTCATATTCTAGAGATTGCCAGGGCTCTTCTCATTGGTGCCTCTGTTCCGAAATAGTATTGGGTTGATGCTGTTCACTATGCTATTTATTTGATGAATAGGTTGCCATCTTAGGTTCTTGATTTTCGCACTCCTATGGAAGTCTTGGCCACTTAAGTGCCACTTATAACCCACTTACACTTGTCTCCATGGATCTTTGGTTGTATGGCTTATGTTCATATTCACAAGGATCAGTGGAGTAAATTGGATCCATGTGCCCTTCACTATGTGTTTCTTGGCTTTGCTTATACACAAAAAGGATACCGTTGCTACCATCCTCTTACCCGACGTACCTATGTTACTATGGATGTGACTTTCTCAGAATCGAAGTTATATTTTGTTTCTCCTATGTCTAACCCTGTCCTTCAGAGGGGAGACAAATATTGATGACAGACCTGATTGGTTTGAGCAGGAGATTGAAATACAAGCTAAAGGTGTTGCTGTTGGAATTGAGAATGGCTATAGCCATTCTGCTACTGAACTAGGGAGTGTTTTTAGCCGTGTTTGAGTAGAGCCCAGTAGATGCTGAGACTTTTCATATTGAGGAAAATAACTTCAATTCTCCTCCAACAGAAGTTGATGCCTTCATATATAATTCTCCCTCTCATGAATCTATAGTATTAGCTCATGCTCCTTTGAATATTCCCGAGGTGAGTTATTTGGACATTAATACTTTTACTAACTCTAATGAACTTGAAAGAACTTATGTGTTGCCTCCTAGGAAGAATCGTGGTGTTCCAGCAGACAGGTACTCACCAGAAGAGAAGGTGAAGTATGTTATTGCCAATTATGTATCTACGAATCGATTGTCGTTACAACACAAAGCTTTTGTGAACCAAATGGCAACAATTGAAATTCCTAGCAAAGTTTAAGAGGCACAGAAGGATCCGAAGTGGGTGGAGACCATGAATGCAGAAATAGAGGCACTACAAGAAAATGAGACTTGGGATATTGTCTCAAAACCGTTTTGCAAGAAACTAGTGGGGTGCACGTGGGTCTTTGTAATGACCCTCACACTGATTATCGATTAATTACCGCTTACTGCTAAACTAAGACTGATTAAGACTGATAATCGAATTGATCGAAATACTGAATTGACTGACTGAGATCTGAACTGAATTGATTGCATGTATCTGTTTGAATTGTATTTTATCTGTTTGACTGTTTAATTATCTGTTTAGTTTTTATGTTTAAACTATTAATTGAAGGCCTTATCGGCGGCCGAATCCAAAACTGATTAGTGTTTCATGATCAGTAGAATTTATGTGATTTTGTGGTGCAATTATCTGAAATGTGATTTGGTATGCTTAAATTAGATTAAATGAAGCTAGTTGAAGAGTTAGGCATAATTACAGTTATGCCATTGTGAGTGGGCCACTACTTTAGATCAAGCTTGAGCCTTATCACACTCAAAACACAACATTTCATCAGCCAAGCTCCTTGCTCCCACCGAACTAGAGAGAGAGAGAGTAGAGAGCTAGAGTGATTTCATCTTGTATTGCTTGGAAACTTGAAGTAATTGTAGGAGATTTGTGCAATTGAGCTTCCATACTTGTAATAGAAGACCATAGGTAAGGAACTCAACCTCTTGATTGTGCATTTAAGTAAATTCTTGCATGCTTCATGCTTCATTGTAGAGTTGGGACATGAATTAGTTCATTAATGTTGAATTGGAGTTCAATTGTTGCATGCATGTGCATACTGGCAAGTTTTGAGGTTGTAATTCATCATTCCTCACGTGCATGTTCATAATATTGTTATGATCCATGTTTTCGTCATGTTCTTGAAGAAATGAGCTCAATTGAGCAAGCTTTGAAGCCTTAATTTGATTTAAAATTCATGCATGTCGTGTGTATAGCATGTTCATGAAGATTGGTTTGAAAATGAGTTTGATTAAACACCCTTGGGCTTTGATTTTACAAATTGAGGTTTGATATATGTTATTCTATGTATTTACAAAGGTTTTCCAGAAAATGGGCCCAAGAGGATCGGTTTTGGTGGTTGAAAACTTGGTTTTGAACTTGGAGTTTGAATCTGGGTTTTCCAGATTTTGGTCGTCCGCTCGAGCGGGGGAAGTGCCGCTCGAGCGGGAAAATCGAGCTCCCAGCATCTTGCACTGTGCATCAGTCCGCTCGAGCGGAGGATTGGACGCTCGAACGGAGGACTGAGTGACACGCTCGAGCGGGCGTCGAGCGGAGATTTCACCTATCCAGTACTTTTTGGTCCGCTCGAGCGGGGATGTTGCCGCTCGAGCGGGGACCTTTGTTTGCTTGTCCGCTCGAGCGGGGAAACATGCGCTCGAGCGGGACCCTGTTTCACTGAAGTTTCTGAAAATGTTTTCTAAGTACATCTTTGCATCCTCATTTCCATCCTAGGCATTCTTAGGCCTAGTTTAAGACATCTTAATGAGGATATAGATGTAGAACACACTGAGACATTTAGGGATTAAGTTATTATCTTTCCCCACTATGAACTTAGTGTGTGTTCACTCTGTTAACTGTATAGGGTTGGCATTCCAGGGAGACACGCTCTAGCATACTGTAGCCCAAAACTCTGTGAGTAACAATTGTGTAAAGATATGTTCAACTGTGAATATTTTCCCACTGTTAAATTGAACTGTTTACTGAACTGATACTGTTTACTAAATGAATGTATGTCCTATATTCTGAGCTATATTGTGGCATCCTTAGCAACTACTGTTTACTGTTACTGCTACCGTTTAAGAAATCTCTGCCATCGACGGTCTGTGAACGGATGGCTCCACCGACGGTCTATGAACGGGTGGGTTTGTCTAATCGATTCGGTTCCCATGTTGGAACCACTACTGTTTACTGATTGATGGCCATCGTTACTGTTCGGTCTTTAAGACCTACTGTTTACTGCACTGTCATGCTAATGGATGTACTACATACGACCGTTTACTGTACTGAGCGACTAATATACTGATTGAAATGAACTGTTTTCATACTGTAAGGACATTCATTCTAAACCCCTTTACGCATTGTGTTATTCACTGGGCTTTAGCTCACTGCTCATATATATATGTAGGTGTACAGGCACCAGATCGCAGCTAGGAGCGTCGGGGTAACTCCAGTTTTGTCAAGCCAACCACTGTGCCTCACTGCGAGGTTCCGAGCCTGCCAAGCTTTGGCTTAGGGGTGTTTTATTTCCCCGTCTGTCATAGACTGTTTTTGTAATACCGTATAGACTGTTACTGTACTGCTTAATAGGGATTAAGTTCCTGTACTGTATATTTGTAAATAAAGTGCATACCGTTCCGTACTGAGTATATGTATGTATATGAAAATCTTTTTGGCATGCAGACTGTCACAGCTCATTGGACATTGTTTATTTACTGTATTGGCTTCCGCCATACCCCTGTACTCTGTTATACTGTCTTACTGTTAAGCAGGCCTTCGGTAATCTCGGATTACTGGCCGGTTACGGTGCTAAACCCATAGGGGCGGGTTTGGGTCGTGACAGTCTTCACTATTAAATACAAAGCTAATGAAACTATTGATAGATACAAGGCTCGATTGGTAACAAAAGGATATACTCAAACCTATTAAGTAGATTACACGGAGACCTTTGCATAGTGGTATTATTTGATTTATTCTTTTTCCATATTTAGTCTATTCATTATTTAGCTAGGTCATACTTGTAACCTTATATGAGAAAAAGATGATTACTCTTTTATTTTGATTTCTAAATGCATCACCTTAACACAATCCATTAGAAAAGTTTAACATACAAAAACTGTCAATTGCCTTTTAAAACACAATCCATTACAAGTTCAATACAAAAATAAAATAAAAAATTTGCCTTAAAAAATATCCATTACAAAGGGATTGTAAAAAGCTAGTCACTAAGATGCCATGTGCTCCGTTTCCCTCCAATGCAACCTGCATCATTTAAAAAAGTAAAAAGGTGCATAAACAACAATTTCATATCTGCCACTCCAAATCTCAATATACATTACTAGTATAGTAATGTAATAAATTATGATATCTTCCCAGTCTATATTCAAGTTTTCTGCAAAAGTATCATATTTTTTTTAAGGAACAGATTTTGAAATTAGCAAAGAGTACAAACAGAGTAAAGGGTATAATTGTCACACCAAGGCAAAAGTGCACACCCAAAAGAATGGGTGTCCCGTAGCATTCTTCTGCAAAAAATTGGGGACATCTGGGATTGAGTAAGGTTCAATGGTTTTCCCAATTTACGGACTGTGCTTTCTTTGTGTTTTGGATCTCTTATGTTGTTCAAAAACGCTATACTATATGCAAAAGGATGAGAAGGAAGTAATTTTTGCTTCTTTAAAGTCAATGTCCTTGCTCTCAATAACAAAAGTACTTCTAAAATAGAAAAGAAACAATAACGCAAAAAGTACAAGTGAAAACAACCAACGAATTAAGTTAGTTTTATCAGTTGTTCATACCAGTGCTTTATCTCCATAGGTTCTGAATTACCTAGAAAGTCTGGAACAACAGGTGTCAAAACTACCAGCTTTAACAGCATCTTCTAATCCTTAGATATTCTAGGTAGGCATATTGTACAAAACATAAGAGTAGCATAATCAGACAGGTTGGACTTAAGTTTCTAGATGAATGTGTATGAATGAGGTTGTTAGGATTCTGCTGGATTGTAGATGTGTTTATTTTGCCTAATGTAGTATGCCTCTCAGTTATACAGTCTGTACCTAATTATGCCATCACTCCTAATTGCGTGATATGGAGTAAGTGAGCAGCATGCCAGAAACCACACAAAGCAAGATAATTCATTTAATTCAATAAGGTTGTGTTTGGTTTATGAATTTGGATAGGGATTTGGAAAAAGAAAAGTAAAGGGAAAGGGAAAATATGGGTGAAATGTGAATGAAATATAACCACATTTCACACACCTGTCACACTCATTTTCTCTTTTCCTTTCCAAATCCCTACCCAATCTATGAACCAAACACAGCTTAAATATAATTTTCCTAGTCTTTGCAGCATTTAAATAAAATTCATAACTAACCATGTCCGTTCAGCTATTTTTACTTTCTTCTAGCCTTCAAAATCATGTTTAAACTTCTTCAGAATTAAAGCATTCAATGACTTGACTTCAGCTTTAAAAGCTACAGTTTCAGCTATCAGATACCTTAGCTTCTATTGATAATTCAACACTTAAATTTAGCTTCTAACCATCAAATTCCAGCATTTAAGTATCAATTTCTGCAACAAGGATCATGGTGCTTAGCTTCCAAATAAAATTCCGGTCTTTAAATGTTAAATTTAGCAAATATCAATTTTGCAACTTCTGAATAACAAATTCAGTTTCTAGTTGATGATTCCAGCAACTTATAAAATTTCTTCAGCACATAGATCTATTTTCCAATAACTATAAGCATAGTGTTAACTCCTAAACAAGTAGCATCTAATCTTTTCTAGCAGCTTACTCGTATTTTGCCTTGTAAGGATGACATATTTCAAGGTGTGAGTACTAACAAATTAAATCAATAAAATTCTGAGCACCCCAAATGAACTCAACCAAAGCTCAAATAATCGCCTAGAAGTTATGAAGAAAAAGAAGAAATAAAAAAAAACAATAGATGAATATGCTACAACAAACCAGAGAAAATCTATGAGCTAAGAGTCAAGTAGAGTAGTATGGCTTTTAAGTTTGGACCTAAGAGTCAAATCTAGTAAACACAACTAGGTTGCCAAGAAAAAAGGGAATAGCATAAAGACTTCCACTCATTTTCAGTAACTTTTCATTCTTAAACCTTGAAACTAAGGGAATAGCATAAAGACTCACCCGGCATGTGTCTGGAAATCCCCAAGGGTATTCAGCTTTTTATGACCATATACTTGTATCAAAACAAGCCCAACCTTTACCGGACATTGCAAATTACAAAATCATTCACTAGTTTGCATCACATAAAAAAATTAAAATCTAACAATTCATGCTAAGAGTACATTTACTTTATTTTTTTTGTACAGAGCATAGAATACATCATTTTCACTTTCTCATCATAAACATAAAAATCCACGTACATAGGTATATTTAGAGGGTAAATAGATTTTGCAAAGTTGTATGGGATGTGAACTCACTCATTCAGAATCTTAGTTTCACAAGCATTAATGTCTGCAGGGATGGGAAACTTTGATAAAAATGGAAGCACTACCACTGGAAGCCACTGCAAGCATAAAGAAACATCAAACATTACACAATGAAATATGGAAGGAGACTTGTTTATTGGAAACTAACTTTTAACATTGATACAACACAAGTAAATTTTTTATTGCTGTCAACAGATCCTCTTTCCATCCATAAATTTCTAAAGTGAATATGTGAGATGCCATACATTCTCCTTCATTACAATAGTAGCGAAGAGTCCAGTAAAGATGAGAAGTGGGGCAACACTAGCATCCATCCCTATTCTCATATTAAAAGGAAACTTCAAAAATAAACAATAAAAAACTCGAAAAAGCAGAGTAGCAATGGCAAAGTCTGGATTGATAGAAACCATGAAAACAACAACGTACAGATTTAAAAGTTTACCTCCAGATCCAAATCAGTCAAATCCAAATTGAACTCAGAAAAATTTAAGATCCCCTACATTGATGAAAGTTGAAAAATCCAATCATTTATGGAATGAACTTGAATAAAAACTAATCGAATCCAAAACCAATCAATTATAGAATCGAATTAAAATGACAACCTGTTGAAAACAAATACAAATACAGATCGCTACAGTATAGCCAAGGTAAAAACCCCATACCTGAGGGATCCAAAGTCCTAATCAATGAAGAACGAAGCCTTTGATCAATCAAGATCAAAGAAATCCAACAATCTTCCTGGTAAATGAACTAATTGACTGCACAAAAAAGATCTTTAAAATTGAAATAAAAAAAGAACGACTGAGATAAACACATCGGTCAACCGGTTACTCTGCCTATCACCATCAATGTAACGGTGTCGTATTAGCTTAGGTAAGATAACATTTTGAGAAACGCTTTCAATAATTATTAGGGACGTTTTTAAAAAAAGCCTATTCAAAACTGCAGTGTAGCCAACTTTTCTTGTAGTGTCATAACTTTCTTTACCAACCACACATCTAAAGAAAAGAGATATAGAGAGAGACCTATGAACCTGTCAAGTAAGGCCAGTTGCTCATTACTTGTTGTGCAGTAAATCAGCCTATATCTTTGGCTCATAAGCAGTAATGTAATAATCATAAGCAAAAAAATTAAATTTTTAGATTTGAAGAAGAAATTAAATATCGTGCACAATTTAGAAGAAATAAATTCTTCTTTCAAGATTCTGAGCATATCAACTGATAACAAAATACAGCCATTAAGGTTCACAATACTAAGAAGAAAGCATAGCATTAACTGACATAATAGCTAATGACAACAATTCAAGTTCTTTCCTACCATCTTCACTTTCTCCCTCTCTCATATATATGCATTTGTTTTCTTGTGAAACACTTAATTCTATCTATGACAAATGTTTTTCAAAAGTTTAAGGTTTACAGACTAAACTAGTGTTCTTGTTTACCAAAGACAGGTTTCATCTATTCATGCCTAGCAGACATGATTGCTGATCGATAATAAAACTCTTCTTATTTTATGTGGTTGACTTTCGAATTAGAGCAGAATTTGGTTATCAAGACATATTAATCATTGATAGACACCAATTTTTCCAAAATAAAGGAAATATATGTTCAAAGACATAAATTTGTCAGCATTTCTACTACACGTTGGTTGAGTCCTAGCACTCATGGAAGGAAAACAAATAATTAACTAGGTAATATACATCATGAAGGAGAATGAAACTAAAATAATGTATACATGTTGTCAAATAATTATCTAGAGCAACTTGAGATCAGAAAAGTTGCTGCTCGTACACAATGAGTTTATCTTAGAATCTACACAAGCTCACTAGGATTGGTTGGCAATGTAATTGCAGCTTTGATTAGAAGAGAAACCCATCAATACCATGGCCACTTGAACAACCACCACCACTACCACCAAGGCAACTGATGCCACCACCACCACAATCATGTTAAGCTGCAATTCCTCTGCCTCCACTTCCACTCAACTTAAATTTTACCTTCATCACAAGAGCACAAGCACTACAATCAACAAAACAACATCACCTCAACCACATAACTCTGGCAGTCCTTCCATCGGCACTACCACCATCAAAGTTGAATGGCTTCTCTACCTTTAAAGGGTGATACACTTGCTACTGGTGATGAAAGTCAGCTTAATATATATTTAAAACAAGGAAAATAGTGTTACGGTTTGTAAAATAATGGATTCCAAGAGACAAGTTGGGATTGTGATGATTAAGGCCAGTTTGACAAATTCAAATGAACAGAAATTCAGCCAATGGGAAAAATAAAAGAGAAAGTACCTTACTCCGTAGGGGCTGCTTGAGTTCCACATTCAAGTCAGCAGAAGAATTCGACAATCATGCTTTAACCAGGAAAAACTTTTAATAGAAACTACAGTACACAAATTCCTAAAAATAAAAATTTCCTACAACCATGACTTTCTAAACTACTATAACAGCATACCTAGTCCTAGTCAAGGATTTAAAAAAAAAAATAGAATTTTTGCAACTAAAAACGTATCCCTAACCGGTAAAATCACTAAACTACATATACTAAAAACAATGGTTGTGAACACTCATTTCCCCTTCTTGTTTTTCCAACATCAACTAGATTGTAGAAACTAACAATATAAGTTGCAATATCAAACTCCTAAGATTTAGAAAGCATTGAACTTTGAACTTCCAAGACTATAAATATAATAAATTACTAAAGTCTGTGTAACAGAATAACGGAATTTGAGAGGATTTTATTGAGTTGTTAGGTCATCGACTCCCTGGCTACCTTCCGAAATACACCTATTGTAACATATGAATAATTTTAAATGAGACTTCACATGTCTTTAATCACTCTCTAAAAAACATAAATCATTGCATTATCTGTTAGGTTAAAGATCTCACCCCAGCTTTCAAATTGAAATCTGACGTCTGAAACTTGAAAGAACATATGGCAATAGATTATTACAAAGAGGAAAAATCAGACATTATCAGATTTTATGTTCTTGGTTGCAGGGTCACAGATGTGCTTAAAACCTAAAAAATAAATAATCATTGCATTGAGAAATGAAACACTCTAACCAACAAACAAGAGACATTTTTTTTTGTCTTTGATAAACATACACTCATATCCCAACAAGGACTTGAACCTTACACCTTTTTAGCAACAATAGGAGATTCCATTAAAGCTAACAGATTGTGCCAATGTCCAAACCATGCCTAAACTAATAGATAGAGAACTACATGTCTCCAGTAGTATACTCAAATAATCATATGACTAAAGTAAAAAGTTCTTGTCAGGAAAGAAAGTTAACCTTTAATCATAACAAAGATATTAACTATGAAGGCATAAAACATGTATATGAATAAGGAAAGAAGGAAAGAAGAAAAAAATTAGAAATGAAAGTAGAGAACTATATATAGAATAGCAGCATGCTATATAGCATCCCTGACCAATGATGAAGCCCCCAAGACCATGCAGGAATACGTGGATGTAAACCTAGTAGTCATTCATTTAATTACACAAGGTCACCTAATAAATGTCTTGGTCAAGTTAATATTCTTTTACATGGAAAAGCGTTAAGGAACAATAGGGCTATCATACATGAATCAAACGTACTGGGAAGGTGTTTTAGGTTACGTAAATTAATTTGAAATAATAAAAAAAAAATGATGACTTCTTGCCAAAAAAAAGAAAAAAAAAAAGTTACTAGGTTTGGATAGTACCAAAAGTAATCCTAATAAAGACTTCTATTGCACATTTAATGGAGCAAACGAATACAGGCTCCAAATTTTGTCGAAATTGCATTTTAGGTTTACGATGGTAGTACAATGATTACTATTCACGGTACTACAATACTATTCATGTTTTCATGTTTTACTAGTCATTAGTATAAACTATTCAATCAAATCTTATTAAACATGCATAAGAAGAATTAAATTTTACACAAATTCCCACTCCAATTTATCTATATGAATAGTCTCACAATACTTTGAAGTAACAACCGAGCAAAAAACAATATAGAAAACAGTTGACAACCTGTTCAAGTAGGAAAATAAGAAGAAGAAAACAAATCTAAACTAGAAAATAAGAAGAAAAAAAACATATATATATTCATATAAAAAATTAAGAGTAGCCATCCATTTTTCGTGATACAAATGTGATTCAAATATATAGTTATCGATGTCCGATAGTATACTAAACAATCATATGACTAAAAACAAAGTATAAAGTTCTTGTCAAGGAAAGAAAGTCAATCTATTATCATAACAAAGATATTAACTATGCAGGCATAAAAAATACTTATTTATCCAAAAAAAAAGGCATAAAAAATACATGTGAAGAAAGAAGACATAATAAGAAAGAAGGAAGAAGGAAAAAAGAAGAAATAAAATAAGCAAACTATGTACAGAATTGCAGCATTCTATTTGACATCCCTGACCAATGGCTAAGCCCCCAAGACCATGTAGCAATACGTCAACGTAAACCCCGTAGTCATTTAGTTCATTACACAAGATCACCTAATAAATGCCTTGGTCATGTTAATATTCTTTGGCATGGAAAAGCATTTAGGGACAATAGGGCTATCATACATGACTCAAACAAAAGGGAAAGTTTAAAATAGAAAAAATGATGACTTTTTGCAAAAATACAGTTACTAGGTTCGGACAGTACCAAAAGTGACCCTAATAAAGACTTCAATTGCAAATTTGAGAAAAAGAATAGAGGCTGCAAATGTCATTGACATTGAATTTTAGGTTTACAATGGTAGTACAATGATTACTACGATTCTATTAATATTTTATGTTTTACTAGTCATTGGTATAAACTATTCAATCAAATCTTATTAAACATGCATAGGAGGAATCAGATTTTATATGAATTTCCAATCCAATACTATATGAACAGTCACACAATTGAAGTAACAGCAGAGGAAAAAAAATGTAGAAAACAGTTGGCAATCAACCTCGGGCATTATAAGTATAAACAAATTTATTTACTAAAACAAACAGATCTAAACTTGAAATAAGATGGAAAAGTATATATATACACTAGCTTCCTAAGTAGGAAAATAATAAGGATGAAGAGGAATAGAACCAACCTGTGTCATCTAATGAATCTAACAAAATCTGAGTCAACTACTCATCCTTTTTCTTTTTCTTTTTAATAATGTCATCACTGACAACTACCAGAAAGAAAAGAAAAAAAAACCTATACACTTGGTTGGTTAGAAATATGACATGTCACAAAGAATAAAGATTGAAAGGAAGTGAAAACAATCGATTTTGAATTTGGTACAAACAAAATGAAATCTTAGAATAGAACCGTATTCTTAAAGGGAAAAAAAAATAGTGATGAAAGAGGGATCGCGGAAGAGGAAGAAGCTACATAGATTAGGATTCAAGTCAATTACAGCAGATCGCTGGCCTTATAGGCCGAATGCAATGCGATGCTTCGTCAACCTTGATGTTAGGGTCAACTCTCCTTTTGGTTCTTTTGCCTTGTGAACCAAAAAACAAAAAACAAAAAAAACAAAAAAAACAAAAAAAAATAAGAAGAAGAAGAAGAAGAAGGAAGAGGAGAAGAGGAGAAGAGGAGAAGAAAAAATATGTTAGAGCAAATTTGTCACCAAGAGAGCCCAAGGGAGCTTTGAGCACCCAAACAGTTTGAAAATTCAGTTGCTCAAGCTATGTGAGTAAGAAAATAAAAGTGATGAAGAGAAGAGGTCAATTGCTTTGTCATGTATACAAAGGATGTGACTGAGATTTTCAGGAGAAATTACAGGACAAAGGGAAGTGTTTCAATGATTTGCTGCGTAAGCTATGCAGCTCATTGGCAATAAACAGCTTCATTTCCCAGAAACCATAACATAATTATAAAATTCAAACAATATTCACGATGAACTTATATTAGCAAATCTTACGTTGAAATGACGTCATTAATACATTAATTCTTCTTTGTGATTATTATCCAGCTATGTTTTTTGATATATTTCATTCATTCATCAATACTTTGGCACCCACCGATGGTAAAGATAACGTGGATTTTTTATTGGTCTCATAGCCTTCGCAAATGCATCGTTTCATCACCTCGCCAAAGTTTTGAATTACATTCTATACTTAGAAACTCAATAAGCTAAAACAGGAAGTAAAATCAATCATATTAGAAACGACACGTTATTGACGTTACAAAACCATTTCATTGCAAAAGCCATATATAAATTTATCGGACAGGAAATAAAATCAATTTAACATATCAGAAATGACATATCCTTGATGTTAAGAACCATTTCATTGCAAAAGGCATAAATATACTTACAACTGTCGAAATTATTACATCAAGAAAGGGGAATTACATTCTTAACTAGAAGAAACAGAAGACTAGAAAGGAAACAAATGAAACAATGAAATGGAGATGACGCTGACGATCTTGCAAAGACGGCTTCCATCAAACATCAAATATGGTTTCCATGCATGGATAGATGGCAAGAAATCGACAAAATTGTATATTACCAACATCAGCCGGAAGCAGCTTCAAATCACAAACCTTCCTAAAGCTTCTATCCTTGAAGTTATAGCATATGACTTTGAAAGGTATGTAAAACATCAAGCATAAATCGCCTCCTACTTCACTTCCAAGGAAGCAAAGAACATCGACTCCGTAGGTCGGAAAACGGCCAGGGCAAGGACGAATCATCTCCGGAAAAGCCGATACACCCATCTGAAGGTCAACACGGTATTTCACGACCCACTCAGAATAGTCGTTCTCCAACTCCAACACATCGAACCGACGACCACATCTTTTATAACATTCAATTAATCGTAGGTGACCCCCACACTCCCCAAAAAACACTGGAACCTTTTTGAGACAACTTGGCATCGGCAGTGGCAAGAATTCATCTCGATTAACATCATAACATGTTGATTCTTTTGAGTAGCAACGAGTCCAATGGATCTTACCATTTAAAAAAACGCCATTGTCAACAACTATATTCTCTGATAAAGTAAATGATTTCTCAGAAAACACCCAAGTTTGGGTTTCCGAGTAATATACGGCAATTCGAAAATTAGGGCTGTTCCATTTTCTAGAACGGAAAGCAACTACTTTGTAGTGCAATGAAATGGCCGGATCAAACGCTAAGTTCATAGAAACTAAAAAGTTTCGGTTATCCCCATTGTTGGGCCTAGGAATCATGGAATATTTCTTAGTGGTGGCATTGAGAACATAGTAGCGAGTGTGTACAGAATCAGCACTAGGCCAAGAGGAAGAGATGAGGAATAAGCCATTACAGGATTGCAAAATTTTGACTCCGTCAGGTTCATCGAACAAATTCAGAGATACAGGAACACTCGAATTCACAAAACCGTTAACAGATATGTGATTGAATTCGATATCGGGGGAAAAGGGAGAGGAGTACCGTCGGAAGTAAAACGAGGAAGGAGAATTCGGCGGAATCCAATCACCAACAACGTACGGATCGGAAATGAGATTGAACCATCTCACGGATACGGTCTTGAAACTGAAGAGCGGCTTCGGAGGTAACCGAATGAAGATCTGCTTCAGCAGATTGTCGTCTGCGGCCACTTTTTCGGCGGATGTGAGAGTGAGGCGGCGGCGTTGGGGAGTCGAAGAAGAAGCCATGGCGGCGGAGGCGGTGGTGGTGGAGGATCGGGTAGCGTTAGAGAGAGAGATAGGGTTAGGGTTAGCGGTGGAGAAGAAGATATAGTGTAGAAGGAAGGCATGGAGAAGGACAGGTGGTAAATGCTCTCTCTCGATTCTCTGCTCAGCTCAGCTCCGATACATACATTTTTGCTTAATTGGTAAGAGACGTTGCCGCTATATATCTTCTTTCCCTCCCGGTTTGAATTCGGAAGGGAAAAAATTAAAAATAATACTAATAATAATAAATGAGTTTACCCTTTTCTTTATTTGGGCATTTTTTCATAATTGCCTCTATACCGATTTATGTTTTATTTAGGTGGTGTTTGGGAACTTAGTTCCCAAATTTTTTTCTCATTTTTTTCACTAAAAGATAAAAATTTTACAAAATCAAAAAAAATACATTCAAACAAAATATCACATCCAATCCCATAATCATTTCACTTTTTCTCTCACAAACAGCACATCCAACTACATAAAAACTCAACTATATTCCCAAACATTAAAAATTTTTTATCTCATAAAAACCTATATCTCATAAAATCTACATAAAAACTCACTTCCCAAACACCCACTTAATCTAATTTATTTTTATATATTATAATAAATTTTATGAGTAATATAATAATCAAAATATCTCTAGTAATAATAGGATAAAACGTATATTAATGTTCATATTGTGAATGTTTCATAATATAAATATTTACACTGTCAAATTTATTTAAGATAAATGTTCAAATCACTAAGAGCATCTCCAACAGTGACTCAAATTTTTCATCAAATCTGAGTCAAAAATGATCCATTTCACCAAATTTAATACCACTCACTCCAACGGTGCACCAAATTCATGAAATATGCTTCGGGACAACCGGGTGGTCGACCGGCCGGTCGACCGGCTGGTCGACCAGTTAGAAGGAATTTTTTTTTTTTTCAAATTGTTTGAACCTTTTTCTGAACTGCCTGAACCTTTTTCCGGGACAACCGGTTGGTCGACCGGTGTGAGTTTTTTTTTTTTTTATAAACTGTCTGAACCTTTTTTGAAACTGTTGAACCTTTTGGTGGTCGACCGGTTGGTCAACCGGCTGGGCAACTGGTTGATCGACCGATTGGTCTCCCCCAACGGTCAGGAACAGTGATTTGGTGAAATCAGTATATTGTCGTCGATTTGATGAATTGTTTGATGAATTCTCAATTTAATATCAACTCTGATGAACCGTTGGAGCAGTGAACAGTGGCTTTTTCATCAAAATTTAAATTTGATATCAACTCTGATGAACCGTTGGAGATAGTCTAAGTTGCTAAAAGTTTAAAAATTATTTATAAGGGTAAAATTATTCATAAAATACCTTAAATATGATAATTCAAATATGGTGGATCAAATATCCAAAATAATACAATTTATTGGAATATAATAATATCTTATAAACTAATTGGGATACAATTACTTGAAAAAGAATTTTCTAATAAATTTTCCTTATTTTTTTTAATAAGGAAATAAATTATAAATACACTCTATGAAATTTAATTAAAATAGAGATTCTCTTATGTGGTTTTAAAATTACAAATAGTCTCTTATCATAATTTTTTTTTCTTAAAAGAATGAAATTCATAACTATTCTCTTATACAACAATAAAATTACATCAATTATTAATTGAAATGTATTTCTAAAATTCTAACATCATTAAAAAATTGTTAATAACTTGATGAATTATTAATAAAATGGCTAATTTATTATGTGATTAAAAACTTAAACCGGCATAGTATAATTTTCAAAATCACAGAAGACAATCTGTACTTTAAATAAATCTTAGGGGTGTTTTTGTGAAGCCCCTGAAATATGTATTCACTTTAAAAACCCTAATGTTTGAATTATTTTCTTAAAGCCCCTCGTTTACTTGAATCAATTCGAATCTCGTCGATTAGCATTACTATTTTTATTTTTATCGAAACAGAAATTTTTCTAACCGGATTAGGTTTCCTAACCTAATTTAATTCTACCTAAGTTACATGTATTTAACTCCAAGCCCTCACTTTTTATTTAAATTCAAAACTTGCCCCAAACTAGTACTTGTACCTTGTACCATAAGAACCATCATCAAGAGATATATATATATATATATGTATACACCTTGAGGAGTGTGCCTAGGACAAAAAAATAATTTAAAAAATTGGCCCTTCACCCTTCCCTATGGCTAGCCTTCCTAGGAAAGAGTGAGAAACCAATTTCCAAGAACCACCATCATGAAATTCTAGGAAAACACCAACCTAGTGACCTAGACTTAGGTTGCTAATTTCAAAAACTAGTTTCATTACAACTAAGTGTTTCCTAAACCAATGAGCAAGCCTCCCAAATCCTTTCTATTCCTTTAGAATTCAAACAAATCCTGACATTTCCATCCATTTCCAACTAAGGGGCTTTTAGGACTTTTTGCCTCAAAAGTTTGTCTATAAATACCAACACACCCCCCTAGCTTGCAAACACACATAACACACTCACCCACACACACATTTTGGTTAGAGAGAGGGAGGAGAGCAAGAGAGAGAGAAGTCTAGAGAAGAAGAGAGAGGAAGAAGAAAGTCTTCTTGTGCAAAGTAGCAAGTAAGCCACAAACACAACATTCTCTTTCATTTTCCTTTTTCCAATACATGTTTCTAAACAATGCCTTTCAGATCTGTTATTTATGAATTCTTGTGTTAAAAATGCTAAGAGTTGAGTATTAGTTGTATCTCCCTTGTATTTTCCCCATCTTGGCTCAAAACCATCTTTTTTTATACCAATCTCTCAACTTTTCAAGGGCACGCTTTCAAGCAAATTTTCTGAGTTAAAAATATGTTAGTCAGCTTGTTTTCTTCACAAAAGAAACAAAAACTTTCCCTTGGTGGAACCATTTTCTCATAAATCTTCTTGTTTTGGACATTTCATCTTAAAATCTGTTTTTGCAGCCCACTTTCAAAAATTCTAGAAAAATGTACAAAATTATTCTGGCCCTCTATTTTATGTCAAAATCTTCCTTGAGGAGTTAGATTTCAACTAAAATTGGTTTCATCAAAAAGCATTAAGCGGTTTACAAGAAAATCAAATTTTCGTAACGATCGACGGGTCTGGACAGAATCTGGACAGCGCTGAAATGTTTTCTAAATAATTTAAAATCTGGAAAAGCAAACCCATTTCCGAAAAATGTTCTAGAAACTAGATCAAATTCTCTACGAACCATAGGAAGACCGAGTCCGGTGAAGGATCTAAAATAGCCTTTCATTTTTAATTTTTATGTGATGTTAAATCTGGAAATCTGGTTATATTTGGATGTTTATTGCCCTTGTATTCATGAAAATGTTTAATAGCTTATGACCACATCTTGGCATGATATTGTATGTGTTATGTTATGTTATTTATCCTTCTCATCTTAAGGATGCATGCTTATGTGGATATTATAATCTTGTAAGTTGGACTAACCTTGATTTAAAACACTTAATTCAATGGGAAACCTAATTGGGTGGGTATTGGGTTTTGAACACTTGAGTAATGAAAAGATGAGAATAAGTGATATATGGATTATTGGGATGCGTTCCCTATTTGAAGTTAAAGTATTGCGCAAGTGGTTTTTGGAACCCTTGAACGGAGCGGTTATATTCGGACCCTAGGTAGCTTGGTGTGAGGAGGGATTTGGGCAAGGCCCATTATTACCGTCTCTTTTGAGGTCCTGCGGTTGGCGCTACGCGGTATATAACCGTTGGTAGGCATCCAAGGTTAGTTCTGCAACAAAGCAGCAAAAAATGGGGCATACCGAATAATCCGCGTCCGATTCTTGTGGTTGGGAGGACGAAGTCTCTTTGGGAGATTTATAGTTTACTAACATCTAACTTCACCATTTATTTATTTATTTGAGTATCATGCTTTACTACTTGATGTTATAATTGTGATTGCGTATTGGACTGGGAAAAAGGGGATGTGGTGTGTGTGTGTTTACTGGGCATTCAAAGCTCACGGCGTATCATGCCAGGTGACGAAGAGGAACTTATAGCTGAAGGTGACGAACCAGAAAACTTTGAAGACTTTTGGCTATCTTAGGAAAAACTAGAAATTTCCTTTTATTATTTTGTAAGACTCATGTGAAGTTTTAAACTTTCATTTTAAGATGTAATGTAATTGAGCAAGCTTTTGAAATTAATGATATTCGTGGTTGTTATGAACTTTCATTCTATATTTATCCATATACTCCTTGTCGTTGCTTACGAGACCTTGTGTCAATACCTTTTAAGATCTGTCAAAAGGGTAGTGCACTGCCTAAGAAAGCCAAACTTAGAAGGGAGGCTAATTTGACTCTTCCGGCGATCTGGAATCTTACTTGGTCATTGAGCATAGGACTCATTAGTGACTCTCCCTTGACTGCAATCAATAGTGTAGATTCGGGGCGCCACAGTATTTGTAATTTATCCTTGAATAAGTAAAGAGGACAAAAATATAAACAAATCACAAAAATAGTTTTATGAGTTTTTAATTCTTATTTTTTTAACAGTGTAATCATTTTTATAAATTTTTAGGTCCACTTAATTTAGATACACATAAAAAGTATAAATTTTTTGTGAAAATCTTTTAAAAATTCATTGAACACAAACAAAAAATATAAAAATTTAGTACATTTTCATAATTTTTTGTATTCAATAATTTTTTTAATTTTTACAATTTTGCACTTTTTAAGTATATTTAGATTAAATAGATCTAAAAATTAAAATATGTAAAAATGATTATAATGTTAAAAAAATACTAAAACCAAATATATATATATGAATTAAAAATTTAGAAAACTGTTTTTAAGAACTTCAAGCCAAATAGAGTGATTTGTTTCTATTTTTGTCCTCTTTACTTATTCAAATAAGTGATATGAATAAAGAAAAAAATCATTTATTATTCATAATTGTATATGAATTAAAAATGTTAGAGAATTCAGATAAATTATCAAATATTCTACTAAATATACATGGGAGTGAGATAGGGGTGGACAAACATCAGGCCAGGTTAAATTCAAGTTGGGCTAGTACTATATAATAAGAATATATGTGTCATTCCAAAATGTAATTATAAAATAAATATGATATTTTAGACAAATGTTTTAATTTAAGCAATAGAAGAAGAGTATATATATTTTCTTATCTTTTACTATTTTTCTAGTATTTTTTGTAACTAAATAAAATAAAATTTAAAATTAATATTTTATAAATGGGTTGGGCTGGGCTCATTTTTTTTTATCCCAAGCCTAGTTCGAAAATTAAATGAGAACAAAATTTGAGCCCAACCTGGCCCTATGGGCTAATACATTTTTTCCAAAAATTAAAAATATTGAGTTGGGCTGAGCATGTAAGGCGAGCCATTGGACCCACGAGATCCATGTGAATATTGTGTAAAATATTTGATAATTTATTTTGGATTCCTATCATGCTCTATTTGAATTTGTTCAAAAGTTCAGAGACTGTTGGGAATTTAAGATTTGCTTTTTTAGTAATCTTTTTGTTGGCTTATTTTCAAATTTACTGAATTATTTATTTTTTTATTTATAAAGTTTTTCTACTCGACGAGACGAACTATAAAATTTTAAAAATCAAGAAAAAGTAAAAACAAGTAAAAATAGTGGTTTTTTTTTTTTTTTAACTTTTTATTTTTTTATATGATTTTTCAAAAAAAAAAAAACCTTTTTAGATTTGTTTACACAAAATACACTGAAAGTAAAAAGTTTTGACATAATTTTAAAGATATGTCACTGAAGACAAAAAGAAATAAATGTAATTTATATACAGTGGCGGAGCCAAAAAATTAATTTAGAGGGGGCACTTACTAATTATAATAATTTTTATAAAAATATTTCACGTAAATTTTTTACGATTGATTTCAGGAAACATCAAGAAAAAAAATATTATTTGTAACTAGTGTATCATGGACAATACAAAAAAAAATATGGATATAAGTCTTAAAATAAATTATATAATGATAAATTATTTTTTGATACAAAATTTGATTAAAAATTCAATATAATGGTAATACCACGTCATCACTGGTATGTAACATCACCCACTAATGGTAAATAAACGCATAAATAGTGAACCTCACATGTCAAATGTAACTAATAATCTAATAAATTTCATATCTTTATAGTGAAATTACTTATACTTACATATCACTAATAATGACATCGTCGTTACATTAAAAAATTTTCATAGCTAATATGATTTATTTATAATAGTCTCTTCATTTTCAATCAAAATAACCATTATTGTTTTCATAATTTTTAAAATGCCATTGATATTTCACTCTAACAATATTTTTGTAATTTTTTATTTAATTTTTTTTTTTTATGTTTGCAAAAAAAAAATCTCAAAATCCAGGAGGGACACGTGACCCCCCTGGTCACATGCTCCCTCCGCCCCTGCTTATATAGAAGTTCCAAAACAGCCAGAGATACAATAAACCAATTAAATACTATTTTATTATAATATCAAAATTACTATTTTAGATATTAAGAAATGAAAAGACGGACCCTAATAAAAAATTAATTTGATTATATAACGTGATATCATTATTTTTTTTTTCTCTTTTCTCTCCTATTTTATCCATGGAAAAAAAGTTAATGATATTCAACCTATTAGCTTCTATTTATACACCAAAACAACTCCTTACACTCTCATTTTTTTTTATTTGGCTACAATTTTATCCGTATATAAATTTAGAAAACATACTATCTATTTGGTTTCAGTTTTCAAAATTCATTCTTCAGAAAATTCTACTTTTTCATTTTTCGTATTTTTTTGTTTTCACTAAATTTTTTAAATATTTTTTTTAAAAAAATTTAAAAAGTTAGACACACTTAACAAAAAGTATAATATTTGTAAAAAAAAAAAGCTTTAAAAAATTCAGTAAATACCAAAAATACAAAAATACAAAAAAAAAAACCGAAAATTGAGTATATTTTTCATATTTTTGTGTATTTATTAATTTTTTAAAATATTTTTTCATAAATATTTTACTATTTAGATACATCTAAGTAAGGTGCATTTAAAAAAGTAAAAAAAAAATTCTTAAAATTTTAAAAATATTCACTAAAAATAAAAAAATACAAAAAACCAAAAACTTAATTTTAGAAAATTAAATTTAAAAAATTAAAACCAAACGCATTGATCTCCACCCACCCAATTGATCCCCACCACCTTTAGCCACCTCTGCGGCCATTGCCATCACTAATGTAGGCATCGAGGGTTCCATATTAATGCACACATGATAGAAAACCACCATTTCCGATTATAATTCTCCTTTCTGACAAATAACAATACTCAACTTCGTTAAGCCTGCTTAATATCTAAGGCGTTAGAGCATTCCTATCAGATTATTTATATTTTATCTTAAAATATTATTAAAAAATTTATATTCTATTTTAGAAATCACTTTTTTATCTATTTTTCCCAATAGACTTCCTATTTTTTCTGTATTCTATTGACAAACTCTATATTTTTTTACTCTATTCTATTAAAATATAATTTTTCATTATAAATTTTAAAAAAATAAAAATCATAAATGTGTACTACGGTCCCTAAACAAAACAAAGCAAAGCAAAAAATATATATATATATATAAGGGTGCTACTGTAACTCCCTACAAACAGGGAGACAATGTAACAATTTCTATTTTAAGGGAGTATTTAAGGGAGCTGCTAAAAGTGTATAGGGGTCATCAAATCCCTTAAAATAAGTAAGGAGAGGGTATAAGAATTCTATTAGGGACGCTTTTAGTACTCCCCCTTCATTTCATTGTGGCAAAGGCAGTATAACCTTTTTGGGACCTAAAGCAAAATTTTTAAATGGGCCTTGTCAATTATAATTTTTAATATTTTATTCCATTTTATTTATTTATTTTTTTAATTTTATGTGAGGCAAAATTACTAATTTAATTTTTTTAATCAAGTTTTTTCAATGTATCCTTTTTAATTGATGAAATAACTAATTCACTTAATCTAGAAAATGAAAAAAAAAAAAAAAAAAAAAACACACTAACACAATAGGATTAAAATATGGACCAGCGGGCTTATTTAAAAACCCATTTTAATTATTGGAACCGTTCATTTTTTAGAGTATATTGAGTATGACATATCTGTATAAAAATTAAGTTCATCGAACTGTATTTGTACTCAATTTTATAATTCAAATCACATTTATCTTTATTTTTTTATATAGAAATGCACTTCGATGAAAAATTTATTGGTATTCGATTAATTTAATTTTTTTATAAATATATTATACTTAATATTATCTAAAAATGAATAATTTTAATTATTAAAATAGGCCACAAAATAAACTCCACGTGAGCAGCACAATTGTGGCTACTGTGCAGGCACAACAGCCACCCTAATTTCCTTGTAAGTATACCAAATTATGGAAGTACACAATAAATAGTTACCTTTACTAGACTCACAAATAAGTGAATCACCTAATACCAAAGAGCTTCAATATTCACATTGGTTAATGCTTGACACTTTCAAAATGGGTGATTCTCATGATCCCAATTGATTGGTGAGTACTTATTATATATTTTATTTTCTCCTCTCTGTCTCTCACACACAGGTGCCCTCTCTCTCTCTCTGAGTCACAGGTGCGTGAGAGTTTGTAGCACTTCCGATTCACATTTAAGAATAACTCAATTTAACACATTAAAAATAAAATATTTCATTTAATTTAAATAAAATCATATATATAAATAATAATAAACTTTAGTAATGATACAGGTTGGATTTAACCATTGTGAAATTCATATGAAATAAAATATATATTTTTTCCTTTATTTTTTTGTTTACATAGAAATTACAAAAAATAGCAAAACTAAGGGAACAAATAATGGTCATGATATAATCCAGAGAGAAAAATAAAGTATGCGATTGAGAAGAAAAAAGAGATCTAGAGAAAACAATAAATTGGAACTATTGGCCGTCTAGAATAGGTAATTAAGAAAAATGAATAATGTTATATGCACCAACTAATGTATTAACTAATGTACCAATTGATGATGTAGCATAATTTAAGATATTTTTGATATTTGTAATTTCTATAACGAGTGGAGTCAATAATAATGTCATAATTAATATTGGTACACTAATTATTGCATGTAGTACTACCAAAAAAAAATTATTAACTTCTTTGTTTTGTATGAAAAGAAATCTAATGAGTTAACATTTTTATTTTTGATGCGGGCCAAGTTTTGATATGTGGATGGGTCATCTCATGGGCTGGCTCGGTTGGCGGGTCATGTGACCGGTAAGAGAATTTGGAAGAATGAGGTGCCAGCTGAATTATGCAGGATTATTCAGGCTCAATCTGTTTAGTTTTTAGATTGTATTGGCCTTTCTTAAAAAAAAAAAAAAAAAAAAAAAACCATATTTATTTCTTTGCACTGATTATAGATTATAGTAATAAATTTTTTTGGTTAAAAAATAAGTACCAGTCAATGCGTTTTCTTTTTTGATGCAAGTGCAATCAATGCTCGTCTCTAAATATTTGTTGAATGAGCGTTTCAACTATTCCCCTTACTTACATCTAGTGTTATTTGTGGGCCTGGTCAGGTGGAAACAGATATTATAAAAATTGTGGGCTTCCTCATTTGTGGCCCGGTTTAGTGGCCCACATTGCCTACAGTATATATTTTTGACACGCAAGTGACACAGGAAAAAATTTGTAATCGTATAATAAATAATTCTTTTATTAATTCATCATTAAGTCAATTAATAGTTTATTTATTTATTTTTAAGTAAATTTCAGAAGGTATATTTGTAATTGAATAATGCTAAGGATCTCAAATGAATTACCAAATATTAAATGGATGAATTACACTTTGCCCTCTTTATGCTTGGCCACTTTCTCACTTTGGCCTTTAAAGTTTTTTTTTTTCACTTTAACCTTTCATGTTTAAAGGTTTTCCTAATTTACTGTAGGGAAACTATTTATTAAACTAACGAACTCTATGTATTTAATAAAATAACGACTAAAATAAAAATAAAAGTCTGAAAATAATTTTCACAAAATTATTTCTGGAAAATACAAGTAAGTAAAGAAATTCTTGTTCAAGTATAAAGAAACTTAGAGAATGTAGATCAATCAAAATGTAGAAATAAGAAAAAGCCGAGGCATGTGTTGGACACACTTTCATTAAGATCGTTAAGTCCTCGCTATGGTGCTCGAGAATAAATGATGCCGACCTTCTAGAATGCAACAACTACAACCCAAAAACGTAGCACTAAAAATTTGGATCTAGCTAACAAACTGTGTTGAACTCTCTCTCTCACAGAAAAATAGAACAATATGCAGAAGAGTGCAAGGAATGAATGTGAAAATTGAATGAATGAATTGCCTAGAAAGGGTCTAAATTTATAAGCTCCATGGTGACTATTCAGATGGGTTTGAATTTGGAAAACCACCGACGGTGAAGAGATGTGACCGGAGAAGGAGAAGGAGAAGAGAAGGGGTGTAATTGGTTCAATTTTGGAAAAATTCAAATTTGAATTGAATCTGTTTGAAAATTTTGAATTTTTCCGCAAGAAATTTAAAAAAATTCAAGTAATGACCCGACACACAACCTACACTACATACCCACACCCAGCCCGACTGGCCAGTCGGACGGACGGCGGCGTGCATGTGTGGTGTTGGGATCGAAGCAAACTTGGTCTATAACTCTCCCCTCCACAAAAACTTGGGTGCCCTTTGATGAAAGAAAAGGTGAAGCGTTGAAGATGGTCTAATTCACAGTGAAGCAATTTGAATCACTCAAATTCACATTAGGAGGTTGAAGTTCTTTATCAATAAATTTCGTCGGTTCAATTTCTTGCAAGGCTAAAATTTTGATATTGTCAAAGGATCTAAAATAAAACTTTATGCGAGTTCGTGCATTTCATGCGAAAACGATAAAGACATTGGGCATGGCAGTAGCCCTTTGCACCCAGGAGAAAACTATCGGAGTGATGATCTGTTCTAGCACTTCGTTTTTTTGGGTGAAAAACATTTTCTAACCAAAAATATTTTTTATGGAAAACTTTTTTTATAAAATGTTTTTTTGAAGAAATATTTTTTTAATGTTTGGTGGTGTGATGGTGGTGGGAAAAGGGTGGAGATTGAGGTGATGGCATGGTGGTGGGGTGTCGGCTGTGGTGATGGTGATGGTGGTCATGATAATGGTGGTGGTAGAGGTGAGAATAGCGATGGTAATGTAGTGAAATTGTTAAGATTTTAGTTTGAAAATTATTTTTTGCTTGTTCTGTCCAAATAGACATGTTTTTCGTTGATTATGAAAAATGTTTTCTATTAATTTCATTTTTTATTGTACCAAATTTCAGAAAATACAAAAAATATTTTTTACCCAAACGAAGTGTAAACAGTGGCGTGCTTTCATTTTGCAAATGGATTCTGGGTATGGGCACCATTAAGTAATGTTCTGGATTTTTAAAACTAGGCCCAAAAAAATGACTAATGACTTGTTTGGTTTTACATTAATTGTGGGTACATGAGAATGACCCACCATAATGGGCATCTTCAAGGGTTCAATGTGTTGGTTTTTTAGTTATTTGCCTTGCTTAGGCCTATGTTAGTTAATCCAGATTTGAATTTAATGAAAAGGCCCAAATCTATTTTGGGCCACAGGATTTATTGGGAAAGGCCCACATCCATCTTGGGCCTCAGAATCGGGGTTGGAACTTAAAATTCTGGTTTTAGATTTAAAAAAAATCCACAAGTACTAAAATATATTTTGCGAAAGTTTTAAGAATGTATTCAAAATCAAGTTATGATTTTATTTATAAAAATCAAGGTATGATTTTTGGTTTGTGAATTCTTGAATCTTGAGAAATATGAAGTATATATTATATATTTGTGTGAATTTTTTGAATTAAATTAAAATTTTAATTTATGTAACTAATATTTAAATGGAAGTTTCAAATTGGTTAGTCATTTTATGACTGAAGCAAATTACGAGTTATGAAATTTAAGATGTGAAAAATATTATTTTTATCTTGAGTCTTTAAAATGTTTATACCGCACAAATTAATTTCTTACGGTAATTGCTATGAAGAGTTAGTTTATAGGGCGCTTGGTTGAAAAATTCAAATCTAAAAGTTCAGGTGCTAATTTATTATGTCTATAAGAACAAAAATAACTAAAATACCCCTCCATCATCTTTACCTTTTTAGCAAAGACACACGGGTGAAAAGATCGATGGATCTAGGTGTATTTGAGAAAAATAGGTGAGTTTTAGAGAGAGAGAGAGAGAGAGAAACTAGGGTTTGGAAATGTTTAGAGAGAGTGTGATATGAAAAAGTGATTTTTACGGATTGATATACGCACAGTCCGCTCGAGCGCAAGAAGTGACGCTCGAGTGTTCAGACACAAAAATGATTATCGCTCGAGTGTAATAAGTGATGCTCGAACGTAAAATACACACTTCCAGTAGTTTTGCAAACAAATGACCATCGCTCGAGCGCGCGACCGCGTGAGCGTAGGAAACACTCTCTCAGCAGTTTTGCAGGTCTGGAAAAGTACTGAGAGTTCAGAAAGTCCGCTCGAGCGCAAGAAGTGACACTCGAGTGGAGGAGTAAAATTCTAGGCAACAAAAGTTTGGGAACTAAGCTACCAACTTGTTTCAAACGCAACCAATACAACCCAATAACCAAACTCAAGGGAAAAAAAAAAGAATTATACAAGAACAACAATACAGAACCATGAAACTCGAGTTCAAAATACAAATAGGTTGGGTCCTAAACCAAAATCGTTATAGAATCTAGAAAACCATCGATGGTGAAGAGATGTGACCAAAGAAGGAGAATGAGAAAAGAAGAGGTGTCATTGGTTCAATTTTGGAAAAATTCAAATTTGAATTGAATCTATTTGAAAATTTTGTATTTTCCTGCAAAAAATTTAAAAAAATTCAAGTAGTGACCCGACACACAACCTACACTACATACCCACGCCCAGCCCGACTGGCCGATTGAACGGACGGTGGCGTGCACGTGTGGTGTTGGGATCGAAGCAAACTTGGTCTATAACTCTCCCCTTCACAAAACTTGGATGCCCCTTGATGGAAGAAAAGGTGAAGCATTGAAGATGGTCTAATCCATAGTGAAGCAATTTGAATCACTCAAATTCACATTAGGAGGTTGAAGTTCTTCATCAATAAATCTCGTTGGTTCAATTTCTTGCAAGGCTAAAATTTGGATATTGTCAAAGGATCTAAAATAAAACTTTATGCAAGTTAGTGCATTTCATGTGAAAATGATATAGACATTGGGCATGGCAATAGCTCTCTCCACCCAAGAGAAAACTATTGGAGTGATGATTTGTTTTAGCATTTTGTTTTTTGGGTGAAAAACATTTTCTAACCCAAAATATTTTTTATGAAAAACTTTTTTTATAAAATGTTTTTTTGAAGAAATATTTTTTTAATGTTTGGTGGTGTGGTGGTGGTGAGAAAAGGGTGGAGATTGAGGTGATGGCATGGTGGTGGGGTGTCAGTTGTGGTGATGGTGATGGTGGTCATGGTAATGGTGGTGGTAGAGTTGAGAATAGCGATGGTAGTGTAGTGACATTGTTAAGATTTTAGTTTGAAAAATATTTTTTGCTTGTTCTGTCCAAATAGACATGTTTTTCGTTGATTTAAAAAATATTTTCTGTTGATTTCATTTTTTATTGTACCAAATTTCAGAAAATACGAAAAATATTTTTCAAAAAATATTTTTTGCCCAAACAAATGAAGTGTAAACAGTGGCATACTTTCATTTTGTAAACTCTTTGGTACCATTAAGTAATGTTTGGATTTTAAAACTAGGCCCAAAAAAATGACTAGTGACTTGGGCATCTTCAAGGTTTCAACTTAAAATTCTGGTTTTAGATTTTAAAAAAAATGCACAAGTACTAAAATATATTTTGTGAAAGTTTTAAGAATGTCTTTAAAATCAAGTTATGCTTTTAATTATAAAAATCAGGGCATGATTTTTGGTTTGTAAATTCTTGAATCTTGAGAAATATGAAGTATATATTATATATTTGTGTGAATTTTTTGAATTAAATTAAATTTTAATTTATGTAACTAATATTTAAATGGAAGTTTCAAATTGGTTAGTCATTTTATGACTCAAGGAAAGTACGAGTCATGAAATTTAAGATGTGAAAAATATTAATTTTATCTTGAGTGTTTAAAATGTTTATATTGCACAAATTAATTTCTTATGGTAATTGCTATGAAGAGTTAGGGATTGTTTAGAATGATCTAAATAAATGTGCTTTTTAATTTTTTATGAAATATGAGTTCGGTATGGATTAAGTTTGAAGTGATGTGATAGATAGGTGATGTGACTTAAATAAGATGATGTGACTTAAATAGGATAGTAACTTTTTGACTTTTTGACTTTTTTAAGTTATGACAAACAAGGCCTTAGTTATAGGGCGCTTAGTTGAAAAATTCAAACCTAAAAGTTTAGGTGCTAATTTATGGGTGATTCTACTTACACCACTCTTTTACTTCCTTACACCCTCCATATAAGATTATTTTTTTTCTTCCAATTTTATCCATGTGTGAAATTACTTAAAGGCACAAAACACTAAAATTAAATGTATTTGATTATCTCCTTACACTCCTTGAGCTTCAATCCTACTTCTCTTTTTCCTTTTCCAACTTTTTTTTCTCTTACACATCTCTTTTGAAAAACTGATAATCATAGTGTTTTGATCATCAAAAAAAGCAATGGATGAAGAAACGGTGGTGAAAAACCATAAAAAAAGTGAAATGGTGATTTTTTTTTATTAATTTGGTAGGTTTTTGTTTCAATTTTCTGGGCTGGTCTGCGACTTTTGTTCGGTGTTTCGAAATTGAACAAAATAACATAGTTCAGCATCACAGTGCCGAAAAAAAATTATAAGTCTGGTATCAAATTGCCGAATAAAAGATAAATTTTTGGTAATATAAAGTCGGATTTTTTTAAATTGTTCGGCTACTCATTGCCATGTATTTTCAGTATAATTTTTTTTTTTTTTTTTTTTTTTTTGTTTTGCTTCGAAGGATTATACTTATACTCATTGCAACAATGCAAGTACTGCATTATTAGTAGATTCCAGTCATGAATTCATTACAGACGAGGTTTGTTAAGTTTTTTTATGAATACAATTTTTTCTTATTTCTAATTTGTATTGAGTTTTATTAATAATTTGACGTACAAATGTATTTATTATGTTTAGATTTTTAGTAGTTGTCAAGCATTAATTAAATGGGCTTCTGATGTTGGAAGGAAAACTGGATTTGTCATTGTTATAAAGACATCAAATGCAGGAGGTAATAGCAAAAAACCAAGACTTGCCCCTGCTTGTGAAAGAAGTGGTTATTATAGAGACAATAGAAAGATCAAGGGGGAACGATTGAGGTTGACAAGTTCTAAAAAGTGTGGATGTCCATTTCTATTAAGGGGGAAAAATTCCTTACAAATGATGAGTGGATGTTGCATGTCTTATGTGGAGTGCACAATTATTCGTTTGCTGAACATCTTGAAGGGCACTCATTTGCTGGCAGATTATCTAAGGAGGAAACATCCTTATTAGTTGACATGTCGAAGAGTATGGTGTGACCAAAAGAGATATTGGTTACATTGAAACAAATGGATGCCTTTAATGTGACAACAATGAAGACAATCTACAACGCACATTATCGACATCGAGTAGTACAGAGGGCGGGAAGATCATAGATGCAATAACTATTGGGGCAATTGTCGATTCAAAATTATGTTGAGTGGCATTGATGTGATGATAGAGAGATGGTGACTGACTTGTTATGGGCACACCCAGTTAGTTTGGAGTTGTTACGTGCATTTCCTATGGATTGCACATACAAGACTAATAGGTATCAACTCCCTCTCTTAGAGATTGTTGGGGTAACATCAACGGACTTGGCTTTTTCAATTGCTTTTGTTTATCTTGGTCATGAACGGGAGGACAACTATACATGGGCTTTAGGCGTATTGCATACTGTTATGGAGAATACTACTTTTCCAAAAGTCATTATTACAGATAGGGAGTTGGCTTTGATGAAAGGCATATCCAAAGTTCTACCTATGGCCACTAATCTTTTATGTAGATAGCATATTAGCAAGAATGTTCTGATGAAATGCAAGAAGGTTTTTAAGACGAAAGATAAATGGGATAAGTTCATGCATAGTTAGAGTGCTTTGGTATTGGTTAGA
Organism: Camellia granthamiana; assembly: GCA_036172215.1. Classification (NCBI taxonomy): domain Eukaryota; kingdom Viridiplantae; phylum Streptophyta; class Magnoliopsida; order Ericales; family Theaceae; genus Camellia; species Camellia granthamiana. Next base: position 152,586,891 of record CM069906.1, read on the forward strand.
ACAGAAACAGAATTCAATGAACAATTTTCCACTCTGAAGATTGAATTTAGTACGTATCCTGAAGCTATTAAGTATGTTACTACCAATTGGTTAGAGCCACACAAAGAAAAATGTGTTGCAACTTGAATAGACAGTAATATACATTTTGGAAATACTGCTACAAACAGGTAAATTATGGTCATTGCATTTATGAATTGCTATAATTGTTTAATTTTTATATTAAATACCAAAATATACAAACTTGTAGGGCAGAGAGTTCTCATGCTAAATTGAAGAGGCAACTTGGATCAAGTCAAGGCAGTTTTGAGATATCTTAGACCAAAATACACAATTTGTTAGAGTTGCAGCATGCAGACATTAAAGCCTCATTTCAGCAGAGTTTGATTGTAGTCCCACACAACTACACACCTACTGAGTTCACTGAGTTCCGTGGTTTTATTTCAATTTGTAGTTTGGAAAAAATATTAGTAGAGTCAAAGAGATCGAATAGTATGGGAATAGATGTTGCTGCATGTGGCTGCATTTTGCGATGTACACATGGGTTGCCATGTGCACATGAAATAGCTGAGTATTTTCAACAAGGTCGACCGATTCCCCTCTCGTGCCTAAATCCTCATTGGAGGAAGTTAGATATGCTTCTAGTTTCAGAAAGTGCTTTTGTGAAGTTGGATTGCAAAACAGAGACTACTTTTTTTATTGAGAAATTCCAAACGATTGAGGAGACGCAACAAGTGATCCTTCTGAAGAAGTTGAGGGAGTTAATTAGTCCAAACAGTACATTTTTTATGGAACATGAACTCAAGACTAACACGCGAGGGAGGAGCCGAGGTCGTGGCCGTGGTCAATTCAAAATCGATACGTCTACTAAACGCTAGCCATCTGCGTTTGAGTTTGTACTATTTGGGGAAGATAGTTATTCATAAGGTGTTAGCATCTCAACTGCACCAGTTCGTAAGCAAGTGCAACGGAAGAAGGCAAAAAAAGATAATGTACGTAATTACATAAAACTTGTAACTATGTACAAAATATATTTTAATAGTTTTTCAGCCTCATTTTAATTATTTCATATATCCATTGCTGTATATTTGTAATGTAGGTTTGTATGACGTAGTCAACAAATCGTATCTCTTACTTCGAACAATTTCCGGAGAAGTTGAGACCATATATTCGTCACATAAAAGATGTACAAGCAGATGGCAATTGTGGTTTCAGGGAAATAGCTGGATTGATTGGTTTAGGTGAAGATGATTGGCAACAAGTTAGGCGCAACTTGTTGACTGAGTTGCATTCGAATGTAGTACACTACGTGCAACTATTTGGTTCACAAGAAAGGGTTAATGAACTTAACTCTATCTTATCCTACTTCGAACCTAGCCTTGAATTTAATCATTGGATGGCTATACCCGACATGGGGCATTTGATAGCATCATACTATCGAGTCGGTCTTTACCATTTATCCATGCAATAATGCTTGATGTTTTTACTACTTAGATTAGTACCGATTGCAACACCTGATTGAAAAGATACCTGCATAGGATTTGTAAATAGAAACCATTTCGTGCAGGTAACTACCGAGCCTACTTACATCATTACCATGTCTTATTTTGTAATTATATTTCTTGATTTCTTTGTTATAGGTTTATCTGCAACCTGGTCATCTAGTACCTCCGATAGCAAATAATTGGATTTGTTTTCATCACCCGTGTGCTATTGGATGGGAGAAAGCATATACTATCCGTATTCAGCAATTTTGTACTCTTATTAGCCCTGACGAAATAACTACCAAAACAATCGATATAGAAGAATTGTGATAACATGTTTGATTGATGGATACAAACAACGACAGATTTTATGGATGCTTATATGGATATTTGTACACTTGATTTTGTTATGAAATATTTTATGGAAACTTTTTATGTTTGATTTTATAGATGCGTGTTTGATTTATGGCTGTTTTTTTATCGAACTGGATTAATGCAAATTCGTTAACATTCTATTACCGAACATGCCCAAATTATTATTTAGAACAAAGTGGCTCTGTAAATGTATAGCAACAGAACGCTAGACAAATATATTTCTTCCAGCAACATAACACCGGACAAATGTAATTTGTCTACTATTGCGTGACTGAACAGACACTTCACAGTGGGCTCCACTGATTTTGTTGTGAAGCAAATTGAAATTATCCAATTGTATGGCAACATAATGCTGGGAAAAAATAGTTTGTCTGGTAACACGACACTGGAGTAATTAAAATTCACTAGTATTTTATTATCAAACAAGCCTAGCACAAATTATTACCACATCATTTGGGAGGAAGTGGCTCTGTAAATGTATAGCCACAAAAGGCTGGACAAAACCATTTGTTCCGGCGTTATAGAACCGAATTTTTGTAAATTGTTTCGCATTGTGTGACCAAACTGGCACTTTAATGTGGACTCTACTGGCTTTCTTGGGAAGCGAACAGAAATTATCCAATTGAACAGTAACATAATGCTGGGAAACAAAAAAATTTCCGGTAACATGGAACTACAGTAATTCAAATTGTTTAGCATTGTATTACCGAACAGGCCCAGCACAAATAAAAAAAACATTGTTTAGGATGAAGTGGCTCTGGAAATATATAGCAACTAAATGCTGGAGGGATCTATGGTTTCTGGTTACTGAACACCGGAATAATGGAAATTGTTTAGTAGTATGCCGCTGAACTGGCCTATAGCATTGAAAAAAACAATGTTACTTTCAGCAAATGGTACCATATCTCTCCAAAACACTTTAATACCATTACAAACAATAACAAATCCATATGTTCGCCAAAATAAGTTTCCATTGACATAAATATTGAATACAAAATAGATGTGAAACTGTTTAAAATTTTTACAAAAGTATGACAATTCATTACTTGTCCAACCAAGCATCCAGTTTACAAAAGATCCAAGGCATCTACAAAAACTATGCCATTAGGGAAAAGTATATCCCAAATTCTGTACGGCCTAGGCATTCACAAAAACTATGTCATAAAAAAAAAAAACTAGATCCCAAATTTTGTACAGGCTAGCCTTTCACAAAAACTATGCCATAAAAAAAAAAAACTATATCCCAACTATCATGTATAGTCAACACAAAACTATATCCCAAAATGTATACGGACTAGGCATTATGCAAAATTATGTCATCAAACAAAAACTAGATCTCAATCCTCATGTACGGTTCATCCTACAACATTTACGATAGTAGACTTGATGCTCTGTACGTGTCAAAGTAGATCCCAAACTCTGTCCATCAAGAACTTGTAGCATGCGACCAATGGTTTCATACAGCATGTCAGGGTGCAAGACACACTCATCACGATCGAGCCTATGGACTGCAGCACCAACATCGAAAGCAGCATCATTACACTGCAAAAAAATTGATAAAAATCGTACTTAGTGTTTGATTTATGGTGAACCACTTAAAAGTGAAAAAAATTTAATTCACAATTTGCTTACCCACTCAGGATCCATAGTAACATCATTCTCAGGACGTTGAACATATGGATCAAATTGAGAGTGATGCGTAGGATTTTGAACAACCCAGTGTGAAACACGAGCATACCATTCACGGTATCCCCGTACACATTCAGATGGGCGCTGCTGTACAGGCACACTATGAGCACTAATGGACAACACATGATTCTCCCATTGCGCCTATATCGTGTTATGGTATTGATACATGATTCTGTACTGTCCTGGTTTACTGCCTAGTGTAGCTCGAATAGGAGATAATGGTGCTGGTAGGATGGTTTGGACAGTACCAAGCTGTCGCAAAACCTTATTGGGGTGATAGGGTACAACAATATCAAAGCATTTTAAATATCCAGTATAATATGCAACCTCATGAAGTGGATGGTGTGTCCTACATAAATGGTATGGATCCCACTCAATTTGCAAATAGGGAATGCATAACGTTAGTTATGAAATCTTATTTTATTTTATTTTTACAATATCACACTATTATAAAATGTCTAACCTCATTAGCACGTAACATGTCAAGTTGCTCTCGTAATGTCTGCAAGTGGTCTTCTATAAAACCTCCATCTCTCCGCGAACTCTAACGACCTACACGAGGTTGTTCATCAGAATAGGACAAATTTGGATGAGGCCTTCCTAAACGAAAATGCTCATAAATCCATGCTTCTAATAGCTTCAAGAAACCAGCAATCTGCTTAACACTAGCCCTACTAGCAAGTCCTAATTGTCTATACAGGAATGCCAAAGCTGCAGCACCCCATGCATATGAGCTAACAGCATCAATGTCAGTCAACATGTACAGGTAAACAACAGGTACTCGAGTCTCACTCTTGTCAACGAAGAGGGTACAACCTAATAAATATAGCAAGTAAGCTCTCGCTTGCGTATTCCATGAAATTTGCATCATCTGTATCGTTAACTTCATGAAATCTAATTCGCAACCACTCTAGCTTCATGGATTGCCCACGAGATTAAACTAATTTTGCAAATGCATCATTCACTAGCACTCCCAAAGTAGCACTCATCAGTTCAGCAGCCTTGTATCTTGTTAACTTAGGACATGACAAAGCCATGCTAGTGACTGGAATGCCAAGTATGGTCCGCATATCATCCAATGTGACAGTCATCTCACCATCTGGCATGTGAAATGTATTTGTCTCTGGATGCCACCTTTCAACGAAGGCAGATATTGCCACTCTATTACCATGCGGATATGTGTGATCAATAAGGACACTAAGACCAGACTGCTCAACCAAATGTCTCCACCTAACATTTTCGGCTGTTGGTGACATCCATGGCCACTCGGCAAGCTTTCGAGAACGATTGAAACATTTAAGAGGTCCCCGTTCCTACATTTTACATAAAACATATAAATAATTTGAAGCATATAATACATATGATTAGTTTATTGTTGAGAAAATCTCAAAATACATTTTTCTTCCAAACAGCGCAAATAACATGGTTACGGAAGCTAATTAGCAATGAAGGATCCTCTGGAGCACCCGAAACTGGTTTTGTGTTGTCATCATCCACACCAACATCGTCTTCCATGAGGTCAGCCTCTACACCAATATCATTATCAACATCGTCATTCTCCACACCAATATCGTCATCAACATAATCATTATTCGCATCCACATGGTCATCCTCCTCCACAGGGACATTCATTTCCACTGGTTCAGGTTCTGTTTGCCAAGCACGTCTTTTGTTGGATGCCATTGGTCTCTTACGTGAGACACCACTAACCATTTCTGTGTAAAAAAAAATATTAAACCCAATATCAGCAAAAACTCGAACATATTAAATGACTGATGTAAACAATATCAACAAAGAAACCATAATTTCATAGATAACATTCAATTTAAAAAAGAAAAATTTAATGTGCAAATGTATAGAAAAGGGAAAAAATTCTAATTATAGAGGAGCAAAATACATGATTTATTAATACATGATGTTTTAGAAAAAAAAATTATTAAAATGATAAGTAAAGGGGAACTTGGCACCATTTGAAACTTTTTTGTCCAAGAAAATTGCATCAGCATAGTGCAAGAGAGGAACATATTGCAAGTTCTGAGAATTCTATTGAAAATTAAAAAAGTTATAAGAACATATTGCAAGAGGGGGAAAAGGAAGAAAATCACATATTGATCTTCTAATGACCAGGAGAATTTATAAGATTTTGAATTTTAGAGTAGCATAACCATTAGGTTACCAACAGACATGGTTTAAATAGCATGGGTTTTTCTTCAGGCTGGGTGGGAGTAGTAGTTTACATCGAAGGGATGTTACATACCCATTGGGATTATATTTTCTTAAAATTCATGTCTTCAAATTCAAATTTTTATTTTTCATTCTTTTTGTATTGTTTCACACAGTAATTTTTGCCTTAAATGAGTGTATAGGTTATGTGAGACATTTGTCAGACGCATGATTATTTTGATGAAGATGAAAATAGTATCAAAAGCTTTAAGTTATAAAATGGAGCCAAATTGCCTTATTCTTGTTAAAGTGAAAAAGAGCAATGGATTTTAAATTTATACAGTATAGGATATTAGAATAATATTTGCCTATTAATCCAAAAGTATGAGGTTGTAATATGAGTTCAAACTATAGAAACAACAAGAACTTTTTAATAAACTTGGATTTGGGTGTGTTTGACTTCCATCTAACTTTCCCCAAGTGGACTTCAAACTAATTTTAGACACAAAGTAATAGAATAAAAATGAAAAAGAGACAAAGACTCACGACATAGCTTCTTATAATTAATTTGTACATTGTTCCCAATTTGGCGTTAAATTGTCAAAAAGTGAGAAGACTAGCTTGCTTGTTTTTTGTAGTCATTATCTGGAACTGTTCTGTACTGATAGGGTTTAGAACTTGGATTGGACTCTTGTTTTCTTCTCTTTCTTGCTGTAAATTTTCAGGCTCATCTTAAGTGAAGTATTGTTCAGATACGTATGTCAGTGATTAAGAAGTAGACCTATGTTTCAACTAATATATTCTCTAATAAAGTAAATGATTTCTCAGAAAACACCCAAGTTTGAGTTTCTGAGTAATATACGACAATTCGAAAATTAGGGTTGTTCCATTTTCTAGAACGGAGAGCAACTACTTTGTAGTGCAGTGAAATGGCTGGATCAAACGCTAAGTTCATAGAAATTAAAAAGTTTCGGTTATCCCCATTGTTGGGCCTAGGAATCATGGAATATTTCTTAGTGGTGGCATTGAGAACATAGTAGCGAGTGTGTACAGAATCAGCACTAGGCCAAGAGGAAGAGATGAGCAATAGGCCATTACAGGATTGCAAAATTTTGACTCTGTCAGGTTCATCGAACAAATTCAGAGATATAGGAACACTCAAATTCACAAAACCATTAACAGATATGTGATTAAATTCAATATCGGGGGAAAAGGGAGAGGAGTACCTTCGGAAGTAAAACGAGGAAGGAGAATTCGGCAGAATCTAATCACCAACAACGTACGGATCGAAAATGAGATTGAACCATCTCTCGGATACGGTTTTGAAACTGAAGAGTGGCTTCGGAGGTAACCGAATGAAGATCTGCTTCAGCAGATTGTCGTCTGTGGCCACTTTTTTGGCGGATGTGAGAGTGAGGCGGTGGCGTCGGGGAGTCAAAGAAGAAGCCATGGCGGCGGAGGCGGTGGTGGTAGAGGATCGGGTAGCGTTAGAGAGAGAGAGATAGGGTTCTGGTTAGCGGTAGAGAAGAAGATATAGCATAGAAGGAAGGCATGGAGAAGGACGGGTGGTAAATGCTCTCTCTCGATTCTCTGCTCAGCTCAGCTCCGATACATACATTTTTCCTTAATTGGTAAGAGACGTTGCCGTTATATATCTTCTAGGGGTGTTCGCGGTTCGGATTTGGACGGTTTACGGATCGGTTTGGACTCGCCCGCATCTATGCAGTTTGGGTAAAAGACAACCCGCAACCGCCCGCAGTGTAGTTTGCGGTTTGTACGGATAGGGTTCGCGGATGTGCGGACGGTTGCGGGCAGTTTGCAGATTAGACTTTTTTCTTCAAAAATTTATTTTTGAGCCTTATTTTTTTACCATTTTGTAAATATTTATTTTGGGCCCTTTTCTCCCTATTTTCTAAAATGCTCCAACATTAATAATTAATGAATTAAAACTTATAAAATTAAAATGACAACAAAATCAATTCGTAACACAAACAAATCGTTCAAAATCTAAAATCAAATCACAAACTAACACAAGTACATATTTCAAAATCCTAAACTATAACTGCATATTCATTAAGGAATTTAAAATTTCAAATCACACTTCATCCAGGACAAGTTCAATTATGTAACAATAATAATATGATCAGTATTTATTCAGTTTCAATTGATATAATACTATTAACAAATGTAATGCTAGAGTAAGTTTAAAGAATAAAGGGTATTTTGTTTTGGGCAAAAATATCTAGGTGGAATATAGGAATGAAATCAAAGGTTAAGATAAAAAAATAAAAAATAAAGAAATAAATAAAAGTGCGGGCGGTTTCTTGCGCTTGCGGGTGTGGGTTAAACCTGCAACCCGCAAACATGCCATATTTCAAACCGTATCCGCCCACATTGTATATGCGAAACCGCCCATTTGTATGTGGGTTGGGCGGGTTGGGCGGTTTTTACGGATTGGATAAACCGTTGCCCATCCCTAATATCTTATTTCCCTCCCGGTTTGGAAGGGAAAAAATTAAAAATAATACTAATAATAATAAACGAGTTTACCCTTTTCTTTATTTGGGCATTTTTTCAGAAGTGCCTCTATACCCATTTATGTTTTATTTAGTCTAAATTATTTTTATATATTATAATAAATTTTATGAGTAATATAATAATCAAAATATCTCTAATAATAATAGGATAAAATGTATATTAATATTCATATTGTGAATGTTTAATGATATAAATATTCACATTGTCAAATTTATTTAAGATAAATGTTCAAATCACTAAGTTGCTAAGAGTTTAAAAACTATTTGTAAGGGTAAAATTATTCATAAAATACCTTAAATATGATAATTCAAATCTGGTGGATCAAATATCCAAAATAATACGATTTATTGGAATATAATAATATCTTATGGACTAATTGGGATACAAGTACTTGAAAAATAATTTTCTAATAAATTCTCCTTATTTTTTTAATAAGGAAATAAATTATAAATGCACTCTCTGAGATTTAATTAAAATAGGGATTCTCTTATGTGGTTTTAAAAATTACAAATATTCTCTTATCATAATTTTTTTCCTTAAAAAAATGAAATTCATAACTACTCTTTCATACAACAATAAAATTACATCAATTTTTAATTGAAATGTATTTCTAAAATTCTAACATCATTAAAAAAAATTTAATAACTTAATGAATTATTAATAAATGGCTCATTTATTATGTGATTAAAAACTTAAACCGGAATAATATAATTTTCAAAATCACAGAAGACAATCTGTACTTTAAATAAATCTTAGGGGTGTATTTGTAACTTATCCTTGAGTAAGTAAAGAGGACAAAAATATAAACAAATCACAAAAATAGTTTTATGAGTTTTTAATTCTTATTTTTTTAACAGTGTAATCATTTTTATAAATTTTTAGGTCCACTTAATTTAGATACACATGAAAAGTATAAAATTTCTGTGAAATTTTTTTTAAAATTCATTGAACACAAACAAAAAATATAAAAATTTAGTACATTTTCATACTTTTTCGTATTCAATAAATTTTTTAATTTTTACAATTTTGTATTTTTTAAGTATATTTAGATTAAATAGATCTAAAAATTAAAATATATAAAAATGATTATAATGTTTAAAAAAATATTAAAACCAAATATATATATATATGAATTAAAAATTTAGAAAACTGATTTTAAGGACTTCAAGCCAAATAGAGTGATTTGTTTCTATTTTTGTCCTCTTTACTTATTCAAATAAGTGATATGAATAAAGAAAAAAATCATTTATTATTCATAATTTTATATGAATTAAAAATGTTAGAGAATTCAAATAAATTATCAAATATTCTACTAAATATACATGGGAGTGAGATAGGGGTGGACAAACATCAGGCCAGGTCAAATTCAAGTTGGGCTAGTACTATATAATAAGAATATATGTGTCATTCCAAGCTTGATCCAGTTAGACATTAGGGTTAATCAAGTCATCCCAAGCTCAACCCTAAAAGAAAATTTAAATTTCAAATCCATCCACTTAACCAAAAAGATATGGGCTATTAAATTTTTTTCTTGATGAATTATTAAATTATTTAAACTTTTAATAATTATTTGAATTTTTTAAACATTAACAAAATGTAATTATAAAATAAATATGATATTTTAAACAAATGTTCTAATTTAAGCAATAGAAGAAGAGTATATATATTTTCTTATCTTTTACTATTTTTCTAGTATTTTTTGTAACTAAATAAAATAAAATTTAAAATTAATATTTTATAAATGTGTTGGGCTGGGCTCATTTTTTTTTTATCCCAAGCCTAGTTCGAAAATTAAATGAGAACAAAATTTGAGCCCAACCTGGCCCTATGGGCTAATACATTTTTTCCAAAAATTAAAAATATTGAGTTGGGCTGAGCATGTAAGGCGAGCCATTGCACCCATGAGATCCGTGTGAATATTGTGTAAAATATTTGATAATTTATTTTGGATTCCTATCATGCTCTATTTGAATTTGTCCAAAAGTTCAGAGGCTGTTGGGAATTTAAGATTTGCTTTTTTAGTAATCTTTTTGTTGGCTTATTTTCAAATTTACTGAATTATTTATTTTTTTAATTTATAAAGTTTTAGTCTTATAGATTCTACTCGACGAGACGAACTATAAAATTTTAAAAATCAAGAAAAAGTAAAAACAAGTAAAACATAGTGGATTTTTTTTTTTGACTTTTTATTTTTTTATATGATTTTTCAAAAAAAAAAAAAAACTTTTTTAGATTTGTTTACACAAAATACACTGAAAAAGTAAAAAGTTTTGACATAATTTTAAAGATATGTCACTGAAGACAAAAAAAATAAATGTAACTTATATAGAAGTTCCAAAACAGCCCGAGATAAAATAAACCAATTAAATACTATTTTATTATAATATCAAAATTACTATATTAGATATTAAGAAATGAAAAGACGGACACTAATAAAAAATTAATTTGATTATATAACGTGATATCATTATTTTTTTTCTCTTTTCTCTCCTATTTTATCTACACAATGAGAGAAATCACAATTTTTTCTCTTATTTTGTTCTCTCCTAATTTATACTAGAATTCTCCTAGATCACGGCCTGTTTAATACTCAATATTTTTAAAAAAAATTATTTTTAATCTCTACTAAAAACATATATGGAAAAAAAGTTAATGATATTCAACCTATTAGCTTCTATTTATACACCAAAACAACTCCTTACCCTCTCAATTTTTTTTATTTGGCTACAATTTTATCCTTATATAAATTTAGAAAACATACTATCTGTTTGGTTTCAGTTTTCAAAATTCATTCTTCAGAAAATTCTACTTTTTCATTTTCCGTATTTTTTTGTTTTCACTGAATTTTTTTAATATTTTAAACAATTTTTTAAAAAAAAAATTTAGACACACTTAACATAAATGTACTTAAAAAGTATAATATTTGTAAAAAAAAAAAATCTTTAAAAAATTCAGTAAATACCAAAAATTCAAAAATTCAAAAAACAAAACGAAAATTGAGTATATTTTTCATATTTTTGTGTATTTATTAATTTTTAAAAATATTTTTTTACAAATATTTTACTATTTAAATACATCTAAGTAAGGTGCATTTAAAAAAATAAAAAAAATTTCTTAAAATTTTAAAAATATTCACTAAAAATAAAAAAATACAAAAAATCAAAAACTTAATTTAAAAAAAATTAAATTTAAAAAAGTGAAACCAAACACATTGATCTCCACCCACCCAATTGATCCCCACCACCTTTAGCCACCTCTGCCGCCATTGCCATCACTAATGTAGGCATCGAGGGTTCCATATTAATGCACACATGATAGAAAACCACAATTTCCGATTACAATTCTCCTTTCTGACAAATAACAATACTCAAGTTTTGTTACGCCTGCTTAATATCTAAACGTTAGAGCATCCTATCAGATTACTTATATTTTATCTTAAAATATTATTAAAATTTTTATTTTTTATTTTAGAAATCACTTTTTCATCTATTTTTCCTAACAAACTCCCTATTCTTTCCTTATTCTATTAACAAACTCTATATTTTTTTACTCTATTCTATTAAAATATAATTTTTCATTATAAATTTAAGAAAAATAAAAATCATAATTGTGTACTACGGTCCCTAAACAAAACAAAGCAAAGCCAAAAAAAAAAAACAAAAAAAAACAAAAGATAATGGTGCTACAGTGACTCCCTACAAACAGGGAAGCACTATAGCAATTTCTATTTTAGGGGAGCGTTTAAGGGAACTACTGAAAATGTATAGGAGTCATCAAACCCCTTAAATAGGTAAGGAGAGAATATAAAGATTCTATTAGGAATGCTCTTAGTACTCCCCCTTCATTTCTTTGTGGCAAAGGCAGTATAACCTTTTTGGGACCTAAAGCAAAATTTTTAAATGGGGCCTTGTCAATTGTAATTTTTAATATTTTATTCCATTTATTTTATTTTATTTTTTAATTTTACGTGAGGCAAAATTACTAATTTAATTTTTTTAATCAAGTTTTTTCAATGTATCCTTTTTAATTGATGAAATAACTAATTCACTTAATCTGGAAAATGAAAAAAAAAAAAAAACAAATAAAACCAACACAATAGGATTAAAATATGGACCAGCGGGCTTATTTAAAAATCCATTTTAATTATTGGAACCATTCATTTTTTAGAGTATATTAAGTATAACATGTCTGTATAAAAATTAAGTTTATCGAAGTGTATTTGTACTCAATTTTATAATTCAAATCACATTTATCTTTATTTTTTTATATAGAAATGTATTTCGATGAAAGATTTATTAATATTCGATTAATTTAATTTTTTTTAAAGGATATTATACTTAATATTATCTAAAAATGAATAATTTTAATTATTAAAATAGGTCACAAAATAAACTCCACGTGAGCAGCACAATTGTGGCTACTGTGCAGGCACAGCCACCCTAATTTCCTTACAAGTATACCAAATTATGGAAGTATACCAAATTATGGAAGTATACAATAAATAGTTACCTTTACTAGCCTCACAAATAAGTGAATCACCTAATACCAAAGAGCTTCAATATTCACATTGGTTAATGCTTGAGACTTTTAAAATGGGTAATTCCCACCATGACCCCCAATTGATTAGTGACCACTTATTATATATTTTATATTCTCCTCTCTCTCTCTCTCAAGTGCCCTCTCTCTCTCTGAGTCACAGGTGCGTGGGGTCTGTAGCACTTCTGATTCACATTTAAGAATAACTCAATTTAACACATTAAAAATAAAATATTTAATTTAATTTAAATAAAATCATATATATAAATAATAATAAACTTTACTGATGATACATGTTGGATTTAACCATTGTGAAATTCATATGAAATAAAATATTTTTTTTTTCCTTTATTATTATTTTTTACATAGAAATTACAAAAAAATAGCAAAACTAAGGAAACAAATAATGGTCATGATATAATACAGAGAGAAAAATAAAGTATGCGGTTGAGAAGAAAAAAGAGACATAGAGAAAACAAGAAATTGGAACTATTGGCCGTCTAGAATAGGTACTAAAAAAAAATGAATAATATTATATACATCAATTAGTGTATTAATTAGTATAACAATTGATAATGTGACATAATTTAAGATGTTTTTGATATTTGTAATTTGTATAATAAGTAGGGTCAATAATAATGTCATAATTAGTGTTGATACACTAATTAGTACATTAATTAAAAAAAATTATCAACTTCTTTGCTTTGTATGAAAAGAAATCTAATGAGTTAACATATTTATTTCTTTGCACTGATTATAGATTATAGTAATACATTTTTTTTGGTTAAAAAATAAGTAGCAATCAATGCATTTTCTTTTTTGAAGCAAGTGCAATCAATGCACGTCTCTAAATATTTGTTGAATGAGCGTTTCAACTATTCCCCTTACTTACATCTAGTGTTATTTGTGGGGCTGGTAAAGTGAAACACATATGAAGATATTATAAAAGTTGTGGGCCTTCCTCATTTGTGGCCCGGTTTAGCCCACATTGCCGACCTTGTTTTTTAGCAAATGACTCAAGTATATATTTTTGGCACGCAAGTGATATGGGAAAAAATTTATAATCGTATAATAAATAATTCTTTTATTAATTCACTATTAAGTCAATTAATAGTTTATTTATTTATTTTTAAGTAAACTTAAGAAGGTATATTTGTAATTGAGTAATACTAAGGATCTCAAATGAATTACCAAATATTAAATGGATGAATTACACTTTGCCCTCTTTATGCTTGGCCACTTTCTCACTTTGGCCTTTAAAGTTTATTTTTTTTCACTTTAACCTTTCATGTTTTAAGGTTTTCCTAATTTACTGTAGGGAAACTATTTATTAAACTAGCGAACTATGTGTGTTTAATAAAATAACGACTAAACTAAAAGTAAAAGTTTGGAAATAATTTTCACAAAATTATTTCTGGAAAATACAAGTAAGCAAAGAAATTCTTGTTCAAGTATAAAACAAGAACAAGATCACAAACTGTAAGTTAAATTAAATAAAATAAAGAAACTTAGAGAATGTAGATCAATCAAAATGTAGAAATAAGAAAAAGCCGAGGCATGTGTTGGACATACTTTCATTAAGATCGTTATGTCCTCGCTATGGTGCTCGAGAATAAATGATGCCGACCTCCTAGAATGCAACGACTACAAAAACGTAGTACTAAAAATTTGGGTCTAGCGAACAGACTGTGTTGAACTCTCACTCTCACTCTCACAGAAAAATAGAACAATATGCAGAAGAGTGCAAGGAATGAATGCGAAAATTGAATGAATGAATTGCCTAGAAAGGGTCTAAATTTATAAGCTCCATGGTGACTATTCAGATGGGTTTGAATCTGGAAAACCACCGACGGTGAAGAGATGTGACCGGAGAAGGAGAAGAGAAGAGGTGTCATTGGTTCAATTTTGGAAAAATTCAAATTTGAATTGAATCTATTTGAAAATTTTGAATTTTCCCGCAAGAAATTTGAAAAAATTCAAGTAATGACCCGACACACAACCTACACTACATACCCACGCCCAGCTCGACTGGCCGGTCGGACGGACGGCGGTGTGCACGTGTGGTGTTGGGATCGAAGCAAACTTGGTCTATAACTCTCCCTTCCACAAAACTTGGGTGCCCTTTGACGAAAGAAAAGGAGAAGCGTTGAAGATGGTCTAATCCATAGTGTTTGAATCACTCAAATTCACATTAGGAGGTTGAAGTTCTTCATCAATAAATTTCGTTGGTTCAATTTCTTGCAAGGCTAAAATTTTGATATTGTCAAAGGATCTAAAATAAAACTTTATGCGAGTTAGTGCATTTCATGCAAAAACGATAAAGACATTAGGCATGGCAGTAGCCCTATGCACCCAGGAGAAAACTATCGGAGCGATGATTTGTTCTAGCACTTCGTTTTTTTGGGTGAAAAACATTTTCTAACCAAAAATATTTTTTATGAAAAACTTTTTTTATAAAATGTTTTTTTGAAGAAATATTTTTTAATGTTTGGTGGTGTGATGGTGGTGGGAAAAGGGTGGAGATTGAGGTGATGGCATGGTGGTGGTGTGTCGGCTGTGGTGATGGTGATGGTGATGGTGGTCGTGATAATGGTGGTGGTAGAGGTGAGAATAACGATGGTAATGTAGTGAAATTGTTAAGATTTTAGTTTGAAAAATATTTTTTGCTTGTTCTGTCCAAATAGACATGTTTTTCCTTGATTATAAAAAATGTTTTCTATTGATTTCATTTTTTATTGTACCAAATTTCAGAAAATACAAAAAAATATTATTCACCCAAACAAAACAGTGGCGTGCTTTCATTTTGCAAATGGATTCTGGGTATGGGCACCATTAAGTAATGTTCTGGATTTTTAAAACTAGGCCCAAAAAAAATGACTAATGACTTGTTTGGTTTTACATTAATGATGGGTACATGAGAATGACCCACCATAATGGGCATCTTCAAGGGTTCAATGTATTGGTTTTTTAGTTATTTGCGTTGCTTAGGCCTATGTTAGCTAATCCAGTTTTGAATTTAATGAAAAGGCCCAAATCTATTTTGGGCCACAGGATTTATTGGGAAAGGCCCAAATCCATTTTGGGCCACAGAATCAGGCTTCGAACTTAAAATTCTGGTTATAGATTTTAAAAAAATCCAAAAATACTAAAATATATTTTGTGAAAGTTTTAAGAATGTATTTAAAATCAAGTTATGATTTTAATTATAAAAATCAAGGTATGATTTTTGGTTTGTGAATTCTTGAATCTTGAGAAATATGAAGTATATATTATATATTTGTGTGAATTTTTTGAGTTAAATTAAAATTTTAATTTATGTAACTAAGATTTAAATGGAAGTTTCAAATTGGTTAGTCATTTTATGACTCAAGGAAAATACGAGTTATGAAATTTAAGATGTGAAAAATATTAGTTTTATCTTGAGTCTTTAAAATGTTTATACCGCACAAATTAATTTCTTACGATAATTGCTATGAAGAGTTAGTTTATAGGGCGCTTGGTTGAAAAATTCAAAGCTAAAAGTTCAGGCGCTGATTTATTATGTCTATAAGAACAAAAATAACTAAAATACCCCTCCATTATCTCTATCTTTTTAGCAAAGACACAGGGGTACAAAGATCGATGAATCTAGGTGTATTTGAGGAAAATAGATGAGTTTTAGAGAGAGAGAGAGAGAGAGAGAGAGAGAGAGAGAGAGAAAAAACAGGGTTTGCAAATGTTTAGAGAGAGAGAGTGATATAAAAAAGTGATTTTTACGGACTGATATACGCACAGTCCACTCGAGCGCAAAAAGTGACGCTCGAGTGTTCAGACACAAAAATGATTATTGCTCGAGCGCAATAAGTGATGCTCGAACGTAGAATACACACTTCTAGTAGTTTTGCAGATAGATGACCATCGTTCGAGCGCGCGACCGCTTGAGGATAGGAAACACTCTCTTAGCAGTTTTGCAAGCCTGGAAAAGTATTGAGAGTTCAGAAAGCCCGCTCGAGCGCAAGAAATGACACTCGAGTGGAGGAGTAAAATTATGGGCAACAAAAGTTTGGGAACTAAGCTACTAACCTGTTTCAAACGCAACCAATACAACCCAATAACCAAACTCAAGGGGAAAAAAATGAATTATAAAAGAACAACAATACAGAACCATGAAACTTGAGTTCAGAATACAAATGGGTTGGGTTCTAAACCAAAATCGTTATAGAATCTGGAAAACTACCGACGGTGAAGAGATGTGACCAGAGAAGGAGAATGAGAAAAGAAGAGATGTCATTGGTTCAATTTTGGAAAAATTCAAATTTGAATTGAATTTGTTTGAAAATTTTGAATTTTCTTGCAAGAAATTTGAAAAAATTCAAGTTAGGACCCAACGCACAACCTACACTACATACCCACTCCTAGCCCGACTAATCGGTCGAGCGGACGGCGGGTGAGCACGTGTAGTGTTTGGGATCAAAGCAAGCTTAGTCTATAACTCTCCCATCCACAAAACTTGGGTGCCCCTTGATGAAAGAAAAGGTGAAGCATTGAAGATGGTCTAATCTATAGTGAAGCAATTTGAATCACTCAAATTCACATTAGGAGGTTGAAGTTCTTCATTAATAAATCTCGTTGGTTCAATTTCTTGCAAGGCTAAAATTTGGATATTGTCAAAGGATCTGAAATAAAACTTTATGCAAGTTAGTGCATTGCATGTGAAAACGATATAGACATTGGGCATGGCAATAGCTCTCTACACCCAAGAGAAAACTATTGGAGTGATGATTTGTTCTAGCACTTCGTTTTTTGGGTGAAAAACATTTTCTAACCGTAAATATTTTTTATGAAAAACTTTTTTTATAAAATGTTTTTTTGAAGAAATATTTTTTTAATGTTTGGTAGTGTGGTGGTGGTGGGGGAAAAAGGTGGAGATTGAGGTGATGGCATGGTGGTGGGGTATCGGTTGTGGTGATGGTGATGGTGGTCATCGTAATGGTGGTGGTAGAGGTGAGAATAGCGATGGTAGTGTAGTGACATTGTTAAGATTTTAGTTTGAAAAATATTTTTTGCTTGTTCTATCCAAATAGACATGTTTTTCGTTGATTATAAAAAATGTTTTTTGTTGATTTCATTTTTTATTGTACCAAATTTCAGAAAATACAAAAAATATTTTTCTAAAAATATTTTTTGCCCGAACAAATGAAGTGTAAACAGTGGCATGCTTTCATTTTGCAAACTCTTTGGTACCATTAGGTAATGTTTGGATTTTAAAACTAGGCCCAAAAAAATGAATAATGACTTGTTTGGTTTTACATTAATTATGGGTACATGGGAATGACCCACCATAATGGGCATCTTCAAGGGTTCAATGTATTGGTTTTTTAGTTATTTGCGTTGCTTAGGCCTATGTTAGGTAATCCAGTTTTGAATTTAATGGAAAAGCCCAAATCTATTTTGGGCCACAAGATTTATTGGAAAAGGCCCAGATCCATTTTGGGCCACAGGATCAAGGTTTCAACTTAAAATTCTGGTTTTAGATTTAAAAAAAAAAATGCACAAGTGCTAAAATATATTTTGTGAAAGTTTGAAGAATGTCTTTAAAATCAAGTTATGCTTTTAATTATAAAAATCAGGGCATGATTTTTGGTTTGTAAATTCTTGAATCTTGAAAAATATGAAGTATATATTATATATTTGTGTGAATTTTTTGAATTAAATTAAAATTTTAATTTATGTAACTAATATTTAAATGGCAGTTTCAAATTGGTTAGTCATTTTCTGACTCAAGGAAAATACTAGTCATGAAAATTAAGATGTGAAAAATATTAATTTTATCTTGAGTGTTTAAAATGTTTATGTCGCACAAATTAATTTTTTAAGGTAATTGCTATGAAGAGTTAGGGGTTATTTGGAATGATCTAAATAAGTGTATTTTTTGACTTTTTATGAAATATGAGTTAGGTATGGGTTAGGTTTGAAGTGATGTGATAGAGAGGTGATATGACTTAAATAAGATGATGTGACTTAAATAGGATAGTAACTTTTTGATTTTTTGACTTTTTTAAGTTATGACAAACAAGGCCTTAGTTATAGGGCACTTAATTGAAAAATTCAAACCTAAAAGTTTAGGTGCTAATTTATGGGTGATTCTACTTACACCACTCTTTTACCTTCTTACACCCTCCATATAAGATTGTTTTTTTCTTCTAATTTTATCCATGTGTGAAATTACTTAAAGGGACAAAACGCTAAAATTAAATGTATTTGATTATCTCCTTAAACCCCTTGAGCTTCAATCCTATCTATCTTTTTCCTTTCTCAACTTTTCTTTTCTTTTACACATCTCTTTGAAAAACTGATAATCATAGTGTTTTGATCATCAAAAAAAGTAATGGATGAAGAAACGCTGGTGAAAAACCATCAAAAAAGTAAAATGGTCAGTTTTTTTTATTAGTTTGGTAGGTTTTTGTTTCGATTTTTTGGGTTGGTCTGCGACTTTTGTTCGGTGTTTCAAAATTGAACAAAATAACATAGTCTAGCATTACAGTGCTGAAAAAAAAAATATAAGTCTGGTATCAAATTGCCGAATAAAAGATAAATTTTCGGTAATATGAAGTCAGATTTTTTTAATTTGTTCGACTACTCATTGCCATGTATTTTCAGTATAATTTTTTTTGTTTTGCTTGGAAGGATTATACTTATACTCATTGCAACAACGCAAGTACTGCATTATTAGCGGACTCCAATTATGAATTCATTACAGACGATGTTTGTTAAGTTTTTTTATAAATACAATTTTTTCTTATTTCTAATTTGTATTGAGTTTTATTAATAATTTGACATACAAATGTATTTATTATGTTTAGATTTTTAGTAGTCGTCAAGCATTAATTAAATGGGCTTTTGACGTTGGAAGAAAGACTGGATTTGTTATTGTTATAAAGACATCAGATGCAGGAAGTAATGGAAAAAAACTAAGACTTACCCTTGCTTGAGAAAGAAGTGGTTATTATAGAGACAACAGGAAGATCAAGGGGGAACGATTGAGGTTGATAGGTTCTAAAAAGTGTGGATGTCCATTTCTATTAAAGGGAGGGAGAAATTACCTACAAATGATGAGTGGATATTGCATGACTTATGTGGAGTGCACAATCATCCATTTGCTAAACATCTTGAAGGACACTCATTTGCTGGCAGATTATCTAAGGAGGAAACATCCTTATTAGTTGACATGTCGAAGAGTATGGTGCAACCAAAAGAGATATTGGTTACATTGAAACAAAGGGATGCCTTTATGTGACAACAATGAAGACAATCTATAACGCACATTATCGACGTCGAGTAGTACAGAGGGCGGGAAGATTACAGATGCAACAACTATTGGGGCAATTGTCGATTCAAAATTATGTTGAGTGGCATTGATGTGATGATAGAGAGATGGTGACTGACTTGTTCTAGGCACACCCAGTTAGTTTGGAGTTGTTACATGCATTTCCACATGTGTTGATTATGGATTGTACATACAAGACTAATAGGTATCGACTCCCTCTCTAAGAGATTGTTGGGGTAACATCAACGGACTTGACTTTTTCAGTTGCTTTTGCTTATCTTGGTCATGAACGGGAGGACAACTATACATGGGCTTTAGGCGTATTGCGTACTGTTATGGAGAATACTGTTTTTCCAAAAGTTATTATTACAGATAGGGAGTTGGCTTTGATGAGAGGCATATCAAAAGTTCTACATATGGCCACTAATCTTTTATGTAGATGGCATATTGGCAAGAATGTTCTGATGAAGTGCAAGAAGGTTTTTGAGACGAAAGATAAATAGGATAAGTTCATGCATAGTTGGAGTGCTTTGGTATTGGTTAGAACAGAAACAGAATTCAATGAACAATTTTTCACTCTGAAAACTGAATTTAATACGTATCTTGAAGCTATTAAGTATGTTACTACCAATTGGTTAGAGCCATACAAGGAAAAATTTGTTGCAGCTTGGACAGACAGTAATATGCATTTCGGAAATACTACTACAAACAAGTAAATTATGGTCATTGCATTTATGAATTACTATAATTCTTTGATTTTTATATTAAATACCAAAATATACAAACTTGCAGGGTAGAGAGTTCTCATGCTAAATTGAAGAGGCAACTTAGATCAAGTCAAGGCAGTTTTGAGACATCTTAGACCAAAATACACAATTTGTTAGAGTTACAGCATGTAGACATTAAAGCCTCATTTCAGTAGAGTTTGATTGTAGTCCAACACAACTACAAACCTATTGAGTTCACTGAGTTACATGGTTTTATTTCAATTTGTAGTTTGGACAAAATATTAGTAGAGTCAAAGAGATCAAATAGTGTGAGAATAGATGTTGCTGCATGTGACTGCATTTTGCGACGTACACGTGGGTTGCCATGTGCACATGAAATAGCTGAGTATTTTCAACAAGGTCGATCGATTCCCCTCTCATGCATAAATGCTCATCGGAGGAAGTTAGATATGCTTCTAGTTTCAGAAAGTGCTTTTGTGAAGTTGGATTGAAAAACAGTGACTGATTTTTTTATTGAGAAATTCCAAACGATTGATGAGACGCAACAAGTGATCCTTCCGAAGAAGTTAAGGGAGTTAATTAGTCCAGACAGTACATTTTTGATAGAACCTGAACTCAAGATTGACACGCGAGGGAGGAGCCGAGGTCGCAGCTGTGGTCAATTCAAAATCGATACGTCTACTAAACGCGAGCCATCTGCGTTTGAGTTTGTACTATCTGGGGAAGATAGTTATTCACAGGGTGTTACAATCTCAACTGCACCAGTTCGTAAGCAAGTGCAATGGAAGAAGGCAAAAAAAGATAATGTACGTAATTACATAAAACTTGTAACTATGTACAAAATATATTTTAATAGTTTTTCAGCCTCATTTTAATTATTTCATAAATCCATTGCTGTATATTTGTGATGTAGGTTTGTATGACGTAGTCAACAAATCGTATCTCTTACTTCGAACAATTTCCGGAGAAGTTAAGACCATATATCCGTCACATAAAAGATGAACAAGTAGATGGCAATTGTGGTTTCAGGGCAATAGCTGGATTGATTGGTTTAGGTGAAGATGATTGGCAACAAGTTAGGCGCAACTTGTTGACTGAGTTGCATTCGAATGTAGTGCACTACGTGCAACTATTTGGTTCACAAGAAAGGGTTGATGAATTTAACTCTATCTTATCCTACTTTGAACCTAGCCCTGGATTTAATCATTGGATGACTATACCCGACATGGGGCATTTGATAGCGTCATACTATCGAGTCGTTCTTTACCATTTATCCATGCAACAATGCTTGACGTTTTTACCACTTAAATCAGTACCGATTGCAACACCTGATCGAAGAGATATCTTTATAGGATTTGTAAATAGAAACCATTTCGTGCAGGTAACTACCAAGCCTACTTACATCATTACCATGTCTTATTTTGTAATTATATTTATTGATTTCTTTGTTATAGGTTTATTTGCAACCTGGTCATTCAGTACCTCCGATAGCAAATAATTGGGTTCGTTTTCATCACCCGTATGCTATTGGATGAGAGAAAGCATATTCTATCCGTATTTAATAATTCCGTATTCAACAATTCTGTACTCTTATCAGCCCTGACATAATAACTACCGAAACAATTGATATAGAAGAATTGTGATAACATGTTTGATTGATGGATGCAAACAACGACAGATTCTATGGATGCTTTTATGGATATTCGTACACTTGATTTTGTTATGAAATATTTTATGGAAACTTTTTATGTTTGATTTTATATATGTGTTTGATTTATGGATGTTTTTTTTATCAAACTGGATTAATGCAAATTCGTTAACATTCTATTACCGAACAGGCCCAAATTATTATTTAGAACAAAGTGGCTCTGTAAATGTATAGCAACAGAATGCTAGACAAATATATTTCTTTCAGCTACATAACACTGGACAATGTAATTTGTCTACTATTGCGTGACTGAACAGACACTGTACAGTGGGCTCCACTGATTTTGTTGTGAAGCAAATTGAAATTCTCCAATTGTATGACAACATAACACTGGGAAAAAATAGTTTGTCTGGTAACACGACACTGGAGTAATTAAAATTCACTAGCATTTTATTATCGAACAAGCCTAGCACAAATTATTACCACATCATTTGGGAGGAAGTGGCTCTGTAAATGTATAGCCACAAAAGGCTGGACAAAACCATTTATTCCGGCGTTATAGCACCGAATTTTTGTAAATTGTTTCGCATTGTGTGACCAAACAGGCACTTCAATGTGGACTCTATTGGCTTTGCTGGGAAGCGAACATAAATTATCCAATTGAACGGTAACATAATGCTAGGAAACAAAATTTTTTCCGATAACATGGAACTACAGTAATTCAAATTGTTTAGCATTGTATTACCGAATAGGTCCAGCACAAATAAAAAAAATATTATTTAGGATGAAATGGCTCTGGAAATATATAGCAACTAAATGCTGGAGGGATCTATGGTTTCCGGCAACTGAACTTCGGAATAATGGAAATTGTTTAGCAGTATGTCACTGAACTGGCCCATATCACTGAAAAAAACAATGTTACTTCCAGCAAATGGTACCATATCCCTTCAAAACACTTTAATACCATTGCAATGCATTACAAACAATAGCAAATCCATATGTTCGCCAAAATAAGTTTCCATTGACATAAATATTGAATACAAAATAGATGTGAAACTGTTTAAAATTCTTACAAAAGTATGACAATTCATTATTTGTCCAACCAAGCATCCAGTTTACAAAAGATCCAAGACATCCACAAAAGCTATGCCATTAGGGAAAAGTATATCCTAAATTATGTACGGCCTAGGCATTCACAAAAACTATGTCATCAAAAAAAAACTAGATCCAAAATTCTGTACGGGCTAGCCTTTCACAAAAACTATGCCATCAAAAAAAAAAAAAAAAAACTACATCCCAACTATCATGTACGGTCAACACAAAACTATATCCCAAAATGTATACGGGCTAGTCATTATGCAAAATTATGTCATCAAACAAAAACTAGATCTCAATCCTCATGTACGGTCCATCCTACGATGTTTACAATAGTAGACTTGATGCTCTGTACGTGTCGAAGTAGATTCCAAACTCTGTCCATCAAGAACTTGCAGCATGCGACCAATGGTTTCATACAACATGTCAGGGTGCAAGACACACTCATCACGACCGAGCCTATGGACTGCAGCACCAACATCGAAAGCAGCATCATTACACTGCAAAAAAATTGATAAAACTCGTACTTAGTGTTTGATTTATGGTGAACCACTTAAAAGTGAAAAAAATTAATTCACAATTTGCTTACCCACTCAGGATCCATAGTAACATCATTCTCGGGATATTGAACACGTGGATCAAACTGAGAGTGATGCGTAGGATTTTGAACAACCCGGTGCGAAACACGAGCATACCACTCACGGTATCCCTGTACACATTCAGATGGGCGTTGCTGTACATGCACACTACGAGCATTAATGGACAACACATGATTCTCCCATTGCGCCTATATCGTGTCATGGTATTGATACATGATTCTGTACTGTCCTAGTTTACTGCCTTGTGTAGCTCAAATAGGAGATAATGGTATTGGTGGGATGGTTTGGACCCTACCAAACTGTCGTAAAACCCTATTGGGGTGATAGGGTTCAACAATATCAAAGCATTTCAAACATGCAGTATAACATGCAACCTCATGAAGTGGATCGTGTGTCCTACATAAACGGTATGGATCTCACTCGATTTGCAAATAGGGAATGCATAATGTTAGTTATGAAATCCTATTTTATTTTTACAATATCACACTATTATAAAATGTCTAACCTCATTAGCACGTAACATGTCAAGTTGCTCTCGTAATGTCTGCAAGTGGTCTTCTATAAAACCTCCATCTCTCCGCAGACTCCAACGACATATACGAGGCTGTTCATCAGAATAGGAAAAATTTGGATGAAGCCTTCCTAAACGAAAATGCTCATAAATCCATGCTTCCAATAGTTTCAAGTAACCAGCAATCTGCTTAACACCAACCCTACTAGCAAGTCCTAATTGTCTATACAAGAATGCCAAAGCTACAGCACCCCATGCATATGAGCTAACAGCATCAATGTTAGTCAACATGTGTAGGTAAGCAATAGGTACTCGAGTCCCACTCTTGTCAGCGAAGAGGGTGCAACCTAATAAATATAGCAAGTAAGCTTTCCCTGCGTATTCTATGAAATTTGCATCATCTGTATCGTTAACTTCATGAAATCTAATTCACAACCACTCTAGCTTCACGGATTGCCCACAAGATTAAACTAATTCTGCAAATGCATCATTCAGTAGCACTCCCAAAGTAGCACTCACTAGTTCAGCAGCCTCCTATCTTGTTAACTTAGGACATGACAAAGCCATGCCAGTGACTGGAATGCCAAGTATGGTCCCCACATCATCCAATGTGACGTCATCTCACCATCTGGCATGTGAAATGTATTTCTCTCTGGATGCCACCTTTCAACGAAGGCAGATATTGTCACTCTATTGCTATGCCGATATGTGTGATCAATAAGGACACTAAGACCAGACTGCTCAACCAAATGTCTCCACCTAACATTTTCGACTGTTGGTGACATCCATGGCCACTCGG
Organism: Camellia granthamiana; assembly: GCA_036172215.1. Classification (NCBI taxonomy): domain Eukaryota; kingdom Viridiplantae; phylum Streptophyta; class Magnoliopsida; order Ericales; family Theaceae; genus Camellia; species Camellia granthamiana. Next base: position 152,612,359 of record CM069906.1, read on the forward strand.
CAAGCTTTTGAGAACGATTCAAACATTTAAGAGGTCCCCGTTCCTACATTTTACATAAAACATATAAATAATTTGAAGCATATAGTATATATGATTAGTTTATTGTTGAGAAATTCTCAAAACACCTTTTTCTTCCAAACAGCGGCAACAACATGGTTACGGAAGCTAATTAGCAATGAAGGATCCTCTGGAGCACTCGGAACTGGTTCTGTGTTGTCATCATCCACACCAACATCGTCCTCCATTAGGTCAGCCTCTACACCAATACCATTATCGACATCGTCATCCTCCACACCAATATCGTCGTCAACATAATCATTATTCGCATCCACGTGGTCATCCTCCTCCATAGGGACATTCACTTCCATTGGTTCAGGTTCTGTTTGTCTAGCACGTCATTTGTTGGATGCCATTGGTCTCTTACGTGAGACACCACTAATCATTTCTGTGTAAAAAAAAAAAACATTAAACCCAATATCAGCAAAAACTCGAACATATTAAATGACTGATGTAAACAATATCAACAAAGAAACCATAATTTCATAGATAACATTCAATTTAAAATAGAAAAATTTAATGTGCAAATGTATAGAAAAGGGAAAAAATTCTAATTATGGAAGAGCAAAATACATGATTTATTAATATATGATGTTTTAGAAAAAAAAATTATTAAAATGATAAGTAAAGGGGAACTTGGCACCATTTGAAACTTTTTTGTCCTAGAAAATTGCATCAGCATATTGCAAGAGAGGAACATATTGCAAGTTCTGAGAATTCTATTGAAAATTAAAAAAGTTATAAGAATATATTGCAAGAGGGGGGAAAGGAGGAAAATCACATATTGATCTTCTAATGACTAGGAGAATTTATAAAATTTTGAATTTCAGAGTGGCATAACCATTAGGTTACCAACAGACATGGTTTAAATAGCATGGACTTTTCTTTAGGCTGGATGGGAGTAGTAGTTTACATCGAAGAGATGTTGCATACCCATTAGGATTATATTTTCTTGAAATTCATGTCTTCAAATTCAAATTTTTATTTTTCATTTTTTTGGTATTGTTTCACACAGTAATTTTTGCCTTAAATGAGTGTATAGGTTATGTGGGACATTTGTCAAACATATGGTTATTTTGATGAAGATGAAAATAGTATCAAAAGCTTTAAGTTATAGAATGGAGCCAAATTGCCTTATTCCCGTTAAAGTGAAGAAGAGCAATGGATTTTAAATTTATACAGTATAGGATATTAGAATAATATTTGCCTATTAATCTAAAAGTATGAGGTTGTAATATGAGTTCAAACTATAGAAACAACAAGAACTTTTTAATAAACTTGGATTTGGGTGTGTTTGACTTCCATCTAACTTTCCTTCCATCTAACTTTCCCCAAGTGGACTTCAAACTGATTTTAGACACAAAGTAATAGAATAAAGATGAAAAAGAGACAAAGACTTGCGACATAGCTTCTTATAATTAATTTGTACATTGTTTCCAATTTGGTGTTAAATTGTCAAAAAGTGAGAAGACCAGCTTGTTTGTTTTCTGTAGTCATTATCTGGAACTGTTCTGTACTGATAGGGTTTAGAACTTGGATTGGACTCTTGTTTTCTTTTCTTTCTTGCTGTAAATTTTCAGGCTCATCTTAAGTGAAGTATTGTTCAGATACGTGTGTCAGTGATTAAGAAGTAGACCTGTGTTTCATAAAGGGTTTTCGCACTTTAGTTGCGTGTTTCACTTGGGGTCTTTTACAACAACTTGATTTAAACAGGGCCATGTTTTAGCCTGGGTGACTTATTGCACAAGTGGAATGCAATCTAGAAGTGTATAATCATCAAGGGCCCATTCAATGCTACTATGATCTAAAAGTTAAAATTAATGAAATGTATTTTATTTAAAAAAACAAAAACAATTTAAACTTATTAAAAAGTGCATAGAAACTGTGCTTGAAATGGGCTTTCTAAATACATGTTGAGGATGGAAGCAATTTTGGCAAGCTTTCAACTATTAGAGTCACCATTAATAATTATGCTCTTAGTTTTCTCATTTTTGTTCTTTTATTTGAATATAGTGCATGAGATTTGCAAATAACAGTTCTTTTTATTTTTTTATTTTTTTTTATTTTTAAATTTGGAACACTTTGCTTTTTGGTAACAATTTGAAATATAATCCAAATCTTATCCCTAATTCAATACCAAATCTTTGAACCAAATAATGCCCTAAAGTGTAAGCTTCCAGTCTGAGTTGAATTTTGGTGAAAGCTATGTAACTTAAGTAATTGCTTTCAATTAGCATGAATAATTATAACAATGTTCTACCTATCTGTAGCTTTTATTCAATTAAAAAACAAGCAATTTGTATATTGTAGTTGTATATGCATATTTGTGGCAGTGATGGTTGGCCTAATGGTGGATTAGCAATATTAGGAGCAACTAACCCACAACTTCAATTTTTTCCACAACAATTGACAACCTTCTATGGCACCTCTTTATCCACATAACTCTAACTCTTTCCACTTGACTATCACTCTTAAAATAAAAAATAAAAAAAAACAGAGACAATGGGCAAAACAGAGGAACAAAAATTTGATAAAATAAAAGACCACAATATGAACTTCAACATTCAAACTAGTACCAAAAATCACAAATCCAATTAAATTCCAAGATCAAAACTACCAAAGCTATGTTGGGAATGTGCTATTCTTTGTCTATTCACAAAAAATGATGTCATAGATGATATAGATATATACATATACATCTATGTCTATTAATATATATATATATAGAGAGAGAGAAGAGTTTTTCACTTACCTTTGGCGAATGAGAAGAATGAGTTCAATCGTCCACGTCGTCCGAATCCCTTCATGCTGGTGTTGTTTACTCTTCTTCCCTGCGTTGTTCTTTTTTCCCTGCAAAAGTATGGGTATAAAGAGATAGATTTTGAAGAGTTTTTTACCTTAGGGTTTGTTTTAGTAACATATTGGGTGTAATGAGAATCTATTTCTTTTTTTTTTTGTGGTATAATGAGATGGAGGGTGTAAAAAGGTAAAAGAGTGGTGTAAGTTGAATCACCACTAAGGGCATCCACAATAGATGTGTTAAAATTGTGTGTTAAAGTGTGTTATATGACAAAAAGTGTTAAAAGTGGGACCCAAAAATATGTGGTAAGAGTTTGTTAATTTAGTGAATGAATAACTAATAGTGAAGTATTAATAATCCTATTAAATTAGTGTAGTATTCACTATCCAATTGGATTAATATCCAATTGGATTAATATCCATTGGATTAATAATCCCATCTCTACCCCATTACTAATAATCCTACAAATTTGTTGGATTAATTATCCATTGAATTAATAATCCTAAACCAAAATGTTAAAACAAATATAGGATAATTGGGCCCACAGATTAATAATCCCAATCCCATACTCTAATCCACTAAATCAAACATGCTCTAGATGTGTTAAGGGGTGTGTTAAATATATGTATGAAAATGACTAGCTAAAAAATAAGAACTGACACTAACACATGTTCTAACAGCTACACTGTGGATGCTCTAATTTATTAGGTCGATGAGAACGAAAATAACTAAAATACCCCTCCATCATCTCTCACACTTTTATTTGTCTCTCACGATTTAGGTTTCAATCCTCTCATATTTCTCTCTCACATTAGGAGCTTGTTTGGTTTGTTTTTGGGAGAGTTGTTTTTGAAAAAAATTTTGGGGAGAGAGTTTAGAAATTTTTTTGGTTTGTTTGATTATATATTTTGGGAGAGTTATTTTTTTGGGAGTTTGGGATGATTTGATATTTTAGGAAAATTTGAGTAGATGTGTATGAGAGAAAAAGTGATTGAGAAGGAGAGAGGAGAGAGAAAAAATAATTGATTGATGTGTAAGAGAGAGAAAGTGATTTTGAATTTTTTTTGAGAAAAACTCAAACCAAACAATTTTTTAGAAATTTTTTTCTAAAACTCATCTCCCAAATGCAAACCCAAACATACCCTAGATCTCCTTCTCCCTCTCACTCTCTTTCTATCATCACCGCCGATCACCAATCTCAGCGTCACTCACAACCACATCGGTCACGCCGATCGCAGCCGTTGTCCCCTAATCTCTTTCCCTCTTCCTTATCGCTTTCTTTGCCGCCTCCGACCTCTTTACCGCAGTTGTCAACGGTGTCGCTCAAATCTGAGATCCACAGCTCCGCTCTATCTCAGATTTGAGATCTATTTGACTCTGATCTCCTTTGCCGCTCGATTTCTAGGGTTCCGAATAGATAGAGACGACGCCGTCGAGGTCATGCTCTGCTATACTGACACTGACCTCACTACATTCGACATGGCCGACCACTGTAATTCCAAAACCCTTTCTTTCCTATTCGACTCATTCCTCAGCCCCGATCGCATCCCTTGCTTCGCGGACTGAGTTCGCCTTCAATCGATTCGAAAAAAGAGAATCTTCATCTGGTCATGCAACTTCAGCAAAGATCGAGTCGATCGATGTGTCCTTGGCGGAGGTACTGAGCCCGATCCGCCAAAAGATCGAATGGTTGAGATTGGACAGAGAGAAAACGGAGAAGATGCTGATAGAAAGGGATTTGGTGATGAAGACGAATTTGAAGTGGTGAAGAGATGGGAGGCCTAGAAGATCCTTGAGATCAAATTTTGAGTTGTTGCATAGAATTTTTTGTTTTTATTGTGATCTTGATTTGAGTTCGTCATTTGTTGCATGTAGACTCATTTTGGAAGTGGGGGTAAAAGTCCCTTCTCAGTTTTAACTCAGCTTTTCTATTTCACAGAAAAATTAAAAAAATTAAAAAATAATTTTTAATTATCTTTTCAAAAAACTCCATAATTTCTTGTTTCATATTCTTGATTTGTTGTGATCTTGGGTCCTTGATTTTGATGAATTTTTTATTTTCAACCAAGTCTCGTTGTGGGTAATAGATTATAACTTGCTAGTTATCTATTTGGTATAGTTGTGAGGTATGGATTTAAACAATAGAATAGTATTTGATAAATAAGTTGTAAAATAATTTTTTATTATGTAATTGTTATTTTTGTCTTTATGAATATAAAAATAAATAATTTTATTATTTTTTTCATTTTAAATTTTGAAAAAGTTATTTTATTAATAGAAATTAATATAATTAGTATTTAAATTGGTATATTTTTACAAGATTTCAAATTTTTTTTTTTTAATTTCACAAGAGAATAAGAAAATGTCATTACAATAAAAATATAATAAATTATTATTACTTTTTGAGGAAAGATATAACTTCATTAACATAAAGAAAGGATTACACCACATACAATAAAACAAAGATACCACAAGTAAGGATTACATTAACACAACACTAACCAAAGACAAGGAGTGACGACTAAAACCAAAAAATAGCAAATCTCAGAAGCCTATCAAAACTATTGGAGAAGAAGAGCACGACGCTGTGGAGGTCAGAATAAACTTGGATTGATATACTATCTTCAATCCAAGACTTGTGTTTGCGTTTACCATGATTAGGCTCAGGGACATTAACAGCAGGACCCTCAGCTGGAATTCTAGGGGCATGAATTCGCTTAGAACCTCTCGTACGAACTTTCATAACTTGTGTCCAAAGTAGAGGCAACAAAGGCTCACTAAGGACATAAGAAGGAGGAGAGAGTGGCTCCTGTATGGCAATATCTTCGAAAGGCGTCAAAGAGGATTTTGTGTTGCTAAGTGGGAATGTAGAAGAAAGAATTGCTGGAGAAACCTCATCTGATTCATCCATATGCATAACAGTGGGAGACAACTCGTGTTTCTGAATATTGACAACAGATAGACTAGATCGATGGACAAATTGAAATTTACTATCACCTTGAAGGGTTTGGCGTAAATTATGATCAATGAGAAGAAAGTTGCGACCTATGATCACTTTCTTCTGACATCTGGGAAGAGAATTAAAATTAGGAGCATCTCCCTGCTTGAATCCCTCTCCACCAACATTGACATTGTCAACCGACGAGAAGTTGGAAGCATTGCTACATGTAAAACCCTCTTGAACTCCACTGACATTGGCATTGCCTTCAGACCCATCGTTACACAGATTGACTATAGCATGAGGAAAATCCTTAGACACAGCATTAAGATTCAAATCATAACTATCAGAACTAACGCTTGAATCCATACTCAAGACACTGTGCCAATATTGATAAGTTGAGCCACAAACAAATTTGAAGTCCTCCTCATCCATAGTACTCTTAATAAGAGCAACCTTATTTGGGTCCAAATGAGGGTACTTATCACACGGCTCAAAGCCTCTCAACTCCTCTTGTCGAATGTCTTCATCCATGACTATGTCTTTACCTTTCTCCTCCTTAGAACAACGAGAAAAGGCTACGTTGGGCTTAAGAAGAAAACCTTTCTTCAACATGAATAAAACACACAGATAAAACACAAATATAAAGAAAACAGCCACATCGAGAACAACACCTAAAAACACAGGGTTACGGACACAAAGAGTCCCCGAAAAACAGAACCTAACAAACCAGAGATCAACGCCCAGATTGTCGAAACAAACCAGGCTAGTCTAGGAACAGGGCAGTTACAGGGATGAGCGAACAAAAAAAAACCAGAAAGAACTTACAGCACTGTCAAAAAATACGCTCGAAAAATGCCAATTTCCCATCGAAAATCGCCTTCACTTTGCTGTAAGTTACCAGATCTGGTGCGGTATCGGATAGGTGAAAGAGGGAAGGGGAAATCGAAAGTCAATGCTGGAGAAGAAGGACAACCAAGATCTGCGAGGCTGAAAGCACAGTCGGCTTGAAGAACGTCGGTCGGCAGGTCCCCCTCTCTTCAAAGAGACAAGATCGGTGAAGGATGGATGAGAAGAACAAAGATTTGAAGGACACCGAAAAAGCTGCTGGAGAAAGCTGGAAATCACCGTGCCTTAAATATAATATATTATGATTAAGGCAATAAAAATAAAACTTTATACATATTAGATAACTCTTAATTTTCGTCTGCAAATTGACATACAAATGTTATGTCTCTTCACTTTCATCTCGTTGTCATCATCTTCAACCTAATTGTCATGGCGTGTTTGTTGAGACCTTGATCCTTTCTCTTCATTAGGTACATAATTTGTGAATTTATCATAAGAGTCAAATGCAATATCGAGGGACTGATTTCAGTCCCATTTGGTAGAGCTGTGAGAAAGTGATTATAGCTTATAACTTAACAGATTATAGTTTACAGCTTTGAACATAAGTTGGTAACCTGTTAGTGCAGCTGTGGGATTATGAATTTAAGCAGAAGAGTAGTATTTGGTAAATAAGTTGTAAAATAGCTTTTTACTGTGTAATTGTCATTTTTGCCCTTATGAACATAAAAATTGTAATTTTGTCAGTTTATTCACTTTAAATTTTGAACAAGTTATTTCATTAATGGAAATTAATATAATTAGTACCTATATTGGTATATTTTTATATGACCTCAAGTTTTTTTTTTTTTTAATTTTTTAAAATTTTTAATGTTAACTTCATAAGGGAACAAGAAAATGTCATTGTAATAAAAATATAATAAATTACTATTAAGGCAATAAAAATAAAACTTCCTACATATTAGATGACTCCTAATTTCGTTTGCAAATTGACATATAAATGTTATGTCTCCTCACTTCCATCTCGTTGTCATCACCTTCAACCTGATTGTCATGGTGTGTTTGTTGAGACCTTGATCCTTTCTCTTCATTAGGCACATAATTTGTGAATTTATCATAAGAGTCAAATGCAATATTGCGGGACTGACTTCGTTGGATGAAATTATGAATTGCCAGTGTTGCACAAACAAGTTTGACTTGGGTCGGCCACTTGTAGTTTGGTGGGATATCTTTTATCATCGACTATCTTGCTTTCTAAACCCCAAACGTTCTTTCTATTACACTTTTAAGTGATGAATGTGCTTGGTTGAATTTTTCTTGTGCATTTTTTTTTGAGGGGGTTGACCATGTTCAAATTCAACTAGATGGTATCTCTCTCCTTTGTAAGGTGCAAGATATCTTTTCATGTTTGGATACTCAGCATCCACCAAGTAAAACTCATCTATTTTAAAATTTCAAATATTAATAAAATAAAGTAAGCAATTATAAATGAAAAAATAAATATGAAGATGTGAGTGTGGTGCATCTACTGTAGCAATCAAATATAAAACAGTTACCTCCTTGTGGTTTTGAAAAATTATAATTAGGATTTCTAATTGTATCTAAGAGGATCCGAGTATCGTGTGCACTTCCTTTCCATCTTGGTAAGCAAAATGCGAAACACATATCAAAGTCACATGCGGCCGTAATGTTTTGAGTCGCATTCCCCTTTCTACCTATTAAACGAGGTTGCTTATCTGGAGATGTATATGCTTTGATGTATGTTTCGTCAATTGCTCCAATACAATCCTATTACAAAATAGTAAATAAAAATATTTTTACTCACACATTATTAGAAATATCCTACCAACATTATTTATATGTAACACCCAAGTTTCACTTGTAGTTAATTATGTACCTTGAAATGAAGATAGTATATGCGGTTGCTTCTAATATATCGATGCACACCATTTTTCGATTGAGGCCTTAAGCAATCAATAGACATCATTGTAACAACTTTTAACACATTCTTGAAGTATTTTGTAATCGTCTCGCTGGAATGTTGAAATATTTCTTGGACATTTCTGTTTCGAATGTCACTACCAACAATGTATAAAAATATTGCAACCTACTCCTGAATCGAGACTTTTTGTCCAGTTTCAAGGCCATGGTTTTTCTGTAACAAATCACACAATTTATAAAATACCTTTCTTTCCATTCGAAAATTTTCAAATATTCTTATCTGATTCCCTTCTTGTAATTCTACCATCTACTTCCACTCTATTAGAGAAGATGTCCTATATGGTTTTTTTTATCAAATAATTTGTCGCATGTCACTGCAACTGTTGTCGCCGTAGCTAAGAGCATATTATTATTTTGTTGAGTTTGCGATGTGCTGCCTTCATCTTCAGCATCTTCATCATCATGATCATCATTCCATTCATCATCATCATCACTATTACTCATCTTCAAAATACCTACTCACTGTTACTAAAACACAACTAATTATTGAAAACACAATAAGATTTTTTTTTATTAAAAACACACCTAATTATTGAAAACACAATAAGATTTCTTTACCAAAATACCTGGGGCCAAAATTATGGAACAGACAATTATTGTCTCAGTAAAAGACTTGCTTCAAGAGAGCTGAAACACTAGAATTGATAAATACCTGAGGCCAACACATGTACATACATATATATATACACTTAACCATTCACTTACCATTCATATTCAAGATTCAAATAAAGGCCACCTACCATTCAAATGACATACACCTAATAAAAATGAATGCCACCTACTACTCAACCATTTACCTACCATTCAACTAGCAATGACATCTACCTAATAAAAATGAATGCCACTTAAGAGTCCAACAGAATATTAATAAAAGTCCAAATAATGAGTCAACATAAAAGTCCAACATACTCATACATAATATTAATAAAAGAAAAAAAAAAAAATGAGTCTAACATAACAGTCCACCATTAATAACAAAAGTCTTAATAAAGGTCATAAATATGAAATAATAATAAAATTCAGAAACATCAAACTTCAAAAACAATTAGCTGTGATAACCTGTGCTGGTCTTCTCCATCTCAATCTCCAACTTCAGAAACCTTAGCCGAACTTCATCCGTAGTAAGTGTCATGAAACACTCACGAAGCTTGTCTTTTAAGAACAATCTAGCAGCCCATACATACAGCTCATCATCCGGGGACAAACCAGGGATGCTTTTCAACTTCGCCAAACATGCTACAATTGAAGGATTTCTTGATGAGGTTTTTGTTGACGTTACTGAAGATAACTCAACTACAGTGATTATACGATCAAGTGTCATGTTAAGTAGAGTTGCACCAAAAACTTTCTATTTTGTCTTGCTCTTGTTTGATGAACCATCAGTGCTTGATGGACGTTTTTTGTTTAAATCAGAAGGATGAACCACCTCCAAATCAGCATCATCATGAAATTCAGCATCATGTGGGGTATGAAATTCCTTCAGAGTCTCATTAGTGTGAGGCATAACTCCTGAGCTAGGGGTGTATGCTCATTCTCCTATAGCAGCTATATCTGAGAACAGTATGTCTAAGTCTTCAGTGAATTGCAACGGCATACGTCGAAATTTATTAGCATCAGGATACCTCTACAACAATTATAAAGGAAAATTTAACTATTTCAAGTAACAAAATTTGGTCTGTTTAAACAAAAAACAAACAAAATATGTACATTAAGCAATTCACTTACCTCAAATTTCTTGGTCCACCACATTGTAGACACCCCATTTTTGACCGTCCTTAAGACTTGGACGTCACCGCCTGAACACTCGGTGATCATCCATGTTTGTGTTCGTCTTGAGTTCCCGGAGGTCTCGGCTCGCGCGCCTTGCCTTAGGATCTCTCGACTCGACCGTTTCGTGTCTGGTTTTGCACCAAACACTTGTGCTTTGCCTTGGAGGGGCAGGGAATGCCTTGTGAGGCATCCCCACACACCACCGGCTGTGGCTAGAGGCCACCGGCTAGTTTTTGTTGCCACCGGCACTATATTGTGCCGGTCGGCACTCTTTTGTGCCGGTCGGCACTTGTTTTGGCAAAATGACCATTTTGCCCTGCCGACCACTTTTACAGCTGCTTTATGAGATATTTTTAGACAGCTGTTTAGCTTTTGCTTCCCCTCCATACACGTGTATGGAAGGGGATGAGCCTTTGGTTGACTTAGCTTGTAAGCTTTGGTGGCCTATAAGAGAAGGGCTTCTCTCTTGGCTCAAGGGTTACAAAATTTTGGTTAGAAAGGTTGAGAGGGAGCTCTGGTTTTTAGGGTTAGGTTAGATACATATCATATCTCTCTCTTCCCTATGTATTCTAGGTGTTTTAGTTCATATTATTGCACCTAAACACCTAGTCTTTCACCTTTCCTTGGTGTTCTCAAAGATCAGAGCTTGTTCTTGAGGGTTTTGACTGGTTTGGAGCTCAAGGAAGCAACAAGATCACCATTGTTGAAGAGGTCTACAAGGGTAATCACTTTACTCCCTTTTTACCCCATTTTTGCACTCCATTTTTTTATATCTTAGAGCTATTTTTGTGCTTGGTGTTTAACACATAAAAGTTCTATTTTTTTAAGCCTCTTTATTGTTTATTAAGAGTGCTTGGCGGTTTGGGTAGGTTTGACCACCCTTAGGCCTTGAAAAGGGCACTTTTTGTGCCATTTTGTGAGAGATCCGAGACTTTGGTGTTAGGATCTCTTCACCACTGAAATCTTGAGGGATTTCAGTGGTGGAGATGATGCCTTAGAGTCTCAAGAAGGAGAGGGCCACCCCCTCTCCTTGATGTCCTTGAAAAGGGCAAGATTTGGCCTCTTGAGAGAGCATAGTGTTTGATTGTTTGTTGAGCATGTCTTGGCTGCATTTTATGTTTATTATGCCCTAATATGACATTGCTAAGTGTTGGTTTTAGCACTCTTTGCATGCCTTGCATAGTTGCTTTGTAATGTCTTAATAGTCCCTTAACATGCCTAGGTTGTGTGCCTCTATTTCTAGCATGTTTTAGGCTTAGATCCATGAAGCTTGTATGCTTATTTTGCCATGCATGAGGTCTGTCCATGCTTGTTTTGGTCGGTCATGACTTGTATCTCATATCTCCTTTGCATTTGACTTGTTGGCCTTAAGAGCATGAGAGTGTAGCATGCCTTGCTTGCTTTATTTTTGATGGTTTGGAACCATTTAACATGTTATTTCAGACCCTTTGGTGCGCTTGTATGCTTGCCTTAGTTGCCTCTTTAATGCTTTAAAGCATGTGTTGAATGCTCCATGTTTTGGTCACTTTGTATGCCTTAGGGTTTAAGCCTCTTAGATGCCATCTAGGTACCCCCTTGGCCTTGCTTAGGTCTGCCCTTGACCTGTTTTGAGCCCCCTTAGCCTTGTGAGGCTTGGTGGACTTGGCCTTGGTTCAAGCCTACATGGCTTGCCCCAAGCACTTGGCCCCTTTTGCATGCATTTGCTCATCTTGTTTAACATGATTTGGCATCATTTTATAGCATGATTTCAGAGCTTAACTTGCATGCTAATTGTCCATGTTTGGTCTCTTCAAGTGTGCTTAAGAGTTGCCATGCTTATGCCTTAGGTTTGGACCATAACACTTGCATGTGTGTGTGTGTGTTTAGTCTCCGTTTCTAGGCATTTTGGCTACTGATTTTAGGCCTATTTGGAGCTGCCTAAGTCATGTCTAAGACCATCATTTACTTGGTTTGCATGCTTGCCTTGCATGTTTGCTGGATGCTTTGCATAAGTGTATTGCATAGTCCATGTTGCATGATAGATAACATGCTTAGGGTTGCATTACATTAGCATTGCATACTAAGCCTCTTGAAGTGAAGAATGATAGAGGTTTGGCACCCTTTCATGTTTATTTGGTTTGCATGCATTTGAAAGTGAAGTTGCATCCTTGGTTCCTTGGGCCATCATACATGGAAATGCGTGATGGTGGTCCGGGAATCGAGACACATGCCCCTTTGAGGTCACTAACATGATAAGGGATGTGTTTGGTGCATAAATGGCTTGACTTATATTGTCATGCATAGATTTCCCCTCTGCTGCTGTGAGTTGCAGGTTCTGCAGGCATTAAGTGCCGGCCGGCACTATTTAGTGCCGACCGGCAGTCAACAAATAGCTGATGGCTTCTTTTTGTGCCAGTGGCCTCCTCCTTCAGCCGGTGGTGTCCTACCCCAGCCGGTGGTGATCCCCAGTGCCCTGAGAGGCACTCCTGGGACTTTGGCAATTTTCTGAGGAGGAGAGCAGAGGAAACAGAGGCAATCCGTGCATGGCAGTGCGGTTCCGAGCCAGTCCCGAGCGCATGCTGCATTTGGCCCTCATCCCGAGGCGGTTTGCTATTTAATTAGATTAATTAATTTATCTGATTAATTTAGTTAATTTGTAATAATTAATTAGCTTGCGTAGTTAATTAAATTGTATATTCTTTCGGATCCCTCCGAGTGAGGGCGTATCTGTAATAAGTGTGGGTGAGTGGTGTGTATGTCTTCCAACCCCCACTTCTTTCTCCCTTTTATTTACCTGCTTTGATGGTAGATTAGGGCACGTTTATTCTAGCATGCCTTATGCTATGCATGCGTGCATTCATGCATTTGTTCACATACATCGGGCTCGGCACATCACGCTAACCGCATTGTATTTTCAATTCCAAATTGAATACGTGATATTTGCAGCATTTCACATGCCATTTTTAGGGTTAGCGAGCCTATCCTAATTACATCTTGTATGCGATGCATTAAACACTCTAACATGAACTAGGGCATGCATGTTTGCTAACTAGTTTATTGTTTTGGCACAGAGTACGATGTAAGTATTTTTGCTTTAGCATACCGCATGCGTTGTGAATGCTAACATGACAGTATGCTTACCATGCGGCTAAGTGCTTATATGAGATAAACTGTTTGAATGCCTGTGGGTGGAGGTTGGATTGCCTGAGTTGGGAAAACTCATCGAAATCCGTGTTTTAGCCTACTTGCGAGTAGCAAATTCCAATGCATCTTCAAACCAACGGATATGCAATGTTTATTCCAACTTAGGTGATTTGGTCTATAGTTGTTTGCTGTACGCATAACATAGTAATTCTAGGCTAATAACTGGAATAAGAGCATGTAACGTTTTCAAAAACGGATTATCACGGTTAGTAGAGGCCGGTCTTCAGACCGGGCGAGAGGGGTTGCTCATAGCTGACCTTCCCCGATCGTACCCAAGCTCCCGAGCCAAGTCACTTTGGTGATGACGGACACGTGGCCTTCGGCACCGAGTCAGGGTTTCCTAAATTCCCCCATTTTAAAAATATTTAGGTGGCGACTCTGTATCTGGCAAAGCAGTCTATGTTTGGCACTACTTTTCAAAAAATTGTTTTCTCAAAACGATTTGCCAGAGTTGGACTCTTTGGTTCAGATTATGAACCGCAACAAAACAAAAAGCAGGAGAGTCCGAACTGTAGCGAGGTCCCCCCGCGGGCGCTGTTACAGTTTCTGGCGACTCTGCTGGGGATTATTAGGGAGCTTGACTCGAACTCATGATATCCTGTTTTGACTACACTTATGTGTTTCTTTGCATTGCATGTGCATTGGTGCGCCTAGGACACCGTGTTGGCCCATCTGCTATTCCTGAGCGGTTTGCCGGAGGCTTGTCTTGTCAAGGCATGTCCGTAAGGCTGACCGGTTGCGGGCTCTGCCAGTATGGGAACACAAACCCCGGTTTTACCGGGGCACCCTTTTCGACCTAGTGCATATCGAAATCCATAGTGACCATTCCAAACTAGGACAGGTTGCTTACCCGATGCTAAGTTGTTTGAAACCGCTGCGTGCGTAGTGAAACCCTAGCTCCTGACAAAATAGGACAGGGAAACCTTACCCTAACATAGGGGTGTATTGGCTCTCATTTATCTGCTATGTGCTTTTAGAGTGTACCTCTGCAGGAAAGTGCATGTCAGTTTGCAAGTTTGAATATCCGGCCCGAGGGGCATCAGTATTAGTGTTGTTGAGGAACCAGTTATATCTGTGGGTATTAGTTCGGTTCTGGGAACAGTGATTCTGGGGAACAGTAATCAGTAGAAGAGATCAGTTGTTTAACTGCGTCTGTGTTTGATCTGTTTTGGGCT